>OX104069.1:39465264-39566026 GCA_944474145.2 Dicrocoelium dendriticum
GCTGTCCTATGGAGGACGCAGTGACAGACAAATCCGGAACCGGATGCTGCCGACCATCTATCATAGCATTATGTGAGTGGATAACCTATAGAAATAACGAGCTGCTAAACATTTGTGGCTGACTTGTTATTATCTGAATAGGACCAGCGACAGTTTCGACCTTAAGCATATGAATCACCTAACAATTCCCTGAATAATTAGCAACCGAAATGTTCCAATGCATTCCAACAATTCACCTTCACACGAACCACTCGTGAGCGTTCGGTGACATCGATCGGCATCAACGAGCCACCCAAGCGTCGTGGGCCGTCACGTGATAAGCCATCATTTTGAATCAGACGCAACCTAGCCGAGCACTCCAATGCCCTACGCAAAAGTGGTTCGTTTTGGATCTCTATTCTTGTCAGTGACTACAATTTGCTTAGTCCTCCTCAAGGTAGCATCGCGTGACACAACTGTTAAGATAACTTATCCATCCCATTGGTATGAAAGCCGATCGGAGTTTGGATTCCCGTTTCATTTTAAAGCATTCTACATGCCTGTGTTCGCCGATTGGAAGACCAACTCGCCCAACTTAAAAAGCTGGCAGTATTTGAGCACTGGGAACTACGAAGTTCCGCGTTATGTGAAGGAGGGATTTTGGATACCGGACGGCTTCAAGTAAGACACTGGTGGTACTGACCTCATTTTTCCAATCAAATTAATTTAATGTCCAGCGTTTGCGCAGCGTTGTTGCCTAAATCTTCTTTTCCTAAGTGGCTCTGTCTACTTTATCAATAACAACAACAAGTTCAACGCTGACATGCTTACTTTAGGCTACTCGGACACATGCTTCTCATTTGGTGCAGAAACCTGCAGTGTAGGTAATTTTTCGCTCCCTTTACACTTTTCCTCCGGGAAAGAACAGGATGTTCGGAGCAAAGTATTACTGTACAGCTTCTTCATCACGGATTATTTTCATCGGACTTCAGCTGGGGTCAGTGGCATTGTTGAATACTCTGGATTCCGCAATGAGGCCACCTTGGCTATCAGGTCGGACACCGCACCAGGTGTATCAAACCGCCGAAAAAACGAGTAGTTCACATTCACTCCGTTTTGTTACCTGAAGGGTGATACTGTCTCAAACAATGCCAGCTGTGTGATCTGATACACTCTAGACACCGGCGTCTAATTAGTTGGTAAGGCTTTACTGAATTAGGGCGCTGTGTTACTATTGATGGATTATATCAGTGAGCCTGCCCTTCATAGGGTAATGTTCGCACATTTTAAGAAGCCACCGTTAGCTGTACTGTAACCACGACTTTTGCGCCCAACAAAAGACCTCGGTTTCAAAAGGAATTTTCTGTGCTGAGGCGCCCCTTATAGAGCGATACTATTAACGAGCTTTACCTGTGTCCCATACCTTCGCTCTGGATGTCGGAGACAAGAGTAGGTCATTGTGTTTAACACTTCGTTGCCTTGACTGCGTTTGTTGAACTTGTTTGTTCATGCCTTTAATATACTTATACTGGCTGCTCCCTTGGTTATGACTTTGGCACCAATTGTTCCATCCCGCATGACTCAGCGGCAGTCGTGGCCTCCTCGACGCTTCCCGAAGCCAGTATGATGTACCCACCTTTCATTTGGCTGGTTGGACTATGTTTAACTGACCATTGGTTGTTTGGAACACTTCTGATCTGTAGGCTGTCCGTTTTACACTTTCTGCGTACCCATAGGCACATTCCGTTACCTGCTACTTGGTAAGTCAGTACTGATGTCAATAAACTGCTGCACACAATCTGTGGTACACTGGCGTAAGACTTTTTCTTCTCAAAGTCTGAGCTTTATCGTTTGCACTTTCTTTTGTATTTTTTTCTTTCGCTTGCCTGTGTCCTCTCTTTCAAGTCGGTAAATCGTCTTTATCTTTTTATGTTAACTACGCGTAGAGTCATGACAATTCGATTCACTTCACTCCTGCGTTCACATCACCACTGCGCAAATCGCTATAAAAGGGCCCACTGAAGGTGGCAGGTCGGCTAGCTATCTGGTTGAAGTCGCCTAATTGCAAGGTCAGCGGATGTTAAACCTTAGTTGCTTGACTTCGATTGATCCTGACAGAGTCAGTCATTGCACTTAACAGTACGAAGCAAGCTCGTACGGATGTGACCCTTCTCGGACTTGCATTAAATGTAAGTACGGTGGGCGAGTTTAATTGCCTCCTTTTCCCATTCGCCTTACCCTAGTATTGAAGATATATGTGACAAACTTCTGCTCGGCGGACAGTGATAAAGACAATTGTATCTGCCTCAGCTGGTGCCCTTGTCTTGCTCTGCTTTAGCGTTTGCTTTGGTAGCGAGAAGCTAATAGTGCATCACATAAAACATGGCATCAGATATCCGAGTCAAAGCTTGTCCATATATATATTATATATATATATATATATATATATATATATATACGTATGCATCTATATACATATATATCTAGTCTGATTGTCTTTCGCTCTTTTCCAGACAATTCTGTGTTCCCGAGGCTACATCACTTTCATACGCTGATCTCATTAACCTGTTCACTGGCGAAGATTTGGCCAAGGACATTCATTATTCAATCAGGCAACAGTTCACCATGAGTGGAAAATATTACGATCAAGGATACTTTACTATACTGTATTATCTGCTCAACTTGTGTCAGTGTTTGCGAAAAAGAGTGAGTGTGGTCCATTTCGGTTTGATTAGTTTTATTGGAGGCGTCGTTCCCGTTTTTCATATTTATTCCCCTAATGAACATAATCACAGCATATTGTGACTAGCAACGGTGACCCAGTTAGTAGATCTGATTGCAACGACATTGGATCTTAAGAGGGTGCAATGAGTTGTGTCTCTCTATGATTTACTGAGCTACTGGGGACTGTGTTTCCGAAGCACTCTCAGTGCTACACATACCGGACAGGTCAATGGCGACAAGTCAGACTCACTCCCACTAGTGAGTAGATGATTTTCTGACGAAAGATTACTGGTTTCTTGTTAATGTAGCGCACCACTAACAAGTTCCAGTAGTGCGAAACTGCCATCGGTTACTTCTCAGTTTGGTGCTAGACAACCTGCCTTATAAGCTGCTGGAACGAATAAGTAAAATACATTCCTCACCAGGTGCTTGAAAGAAGTTGATGGCCCACCTCCATCTACTGATGGGCAAGCAATATGTTAGTAAAAACCCAGCTCTAGTGGCTTAGAACACGAGCGTCCCACGGTGGGTGAGACCCACCACCCGGTTCAGGCCTGGCAGCTCCTGATCAACATAGCAAACTGGCCAAATCTTATCAACGGTTGACCGTTGTGACAGTTACGCCGTTTATTACGGTTGCGCAAATTATAACATTTTTAATTTTTTTGGTTTACATGTGTGTTATAACGCTGTACCCGCAATCGACCGGTTGATTCACGTCTGTTGCTTAATCTGCGCCCTTACGCCTGCATTGTTTGACGCCTTGACAAACCCGACAGGAAGAAAGACGAAAGAAGATTCAGCAGACCAGAGTTGTATTAGGACCGAGAACGCTCATATTTATACGTCGGCCTCAGTAATCCTCTAAACATCGCCTGGCGGAGTTAGCTGTAAGCCCACGCTCCACACTTGATTGTCCGCTCCGTCTGGCCAGTTCGACGTCTTGCTCGGGCACGCCAGTCTTCATCCGCCTACCCGGGGCAAGGCAACGCACATGAGATCTGACGCGCGATTTCATCAGCTTTCGGCTGGGCCCCGGCTCGGACGAGCAGACATGAAACGACGTCTATTGGCTGGTCTCACCGTCCAATATAAAGGTCAAATGGGGCATTCGTGAATAACTAAAGCTCAGGTTGCTTTGAGCAAGTCCTACACCCACATTCTTATCGCGAGTGACTTAAACGTGCATGGCATAGAAATGCCGGCAACCGACGGTACGCAGTTTAAAGCCTATTTGCAAGATCTTATTGCTAGCCACCCTCTTTACAACCACGTAACCTCTCCCACCAGATTTCGAACTTCTAACAAGCCGTCGATACTGGATCTTGCGCTTACTAACGAAGAACTCATGGTTGGCGGGATAGTTACAAGCACACCACTGGGTCGTAGTGATCATGTTACTCTACTCTTTGACTATGTTTGCTATGCGGAGTACCCTGAAAAGGAGGAGGATAAAGTGCATACTGTCACACACTACGATGTGTTGTCTAAGCTTGTTAAGGATGCATCTTGGACTTTCTTAACCGAATGCCCACCAGATGTTGCCTGGGAAACATTTACAAGGACGTTTAGTACACTGGTAGTGCACGCATCAGAACAGAAGTCCTTCCAACCTAAAAACAAGCGTAATTCATTTCTGAGGAGCAGGACACGTAAATAGATTTGGCATGGCGAGATCACCAGGACTGCTCGAACGCCGAAATCTGGACTGCATACGTGACCCATCGTAACTTCTGTGTGAAACTGATCCGCGAAGACAAGGTCACTCATCAGCAGAAGTTAATGAAGAGATTCTGCACTAACCGCAAACTCCTGTACAGGCACGTTAACGGCCTTCGAAAGGTGAAGCGGGGGGTTCCGGCGCTAGTCACGGCTGATGGGTGCACGCGATCAGCAATGGAAGCAGCTGATCTCCTACGGCTTCATTACTCCCGAACTTTCCAGGAGGTAACGAGCGCAAACATTCTCCTCATTTCTAATACTCCACCATCTGGTTTAGAAAACACCACCTTCACTGCGGAAGCTGTGTTGAAGAAGTCGCTACCCTTGCGTATCCACAGTTCTCCCGGAGCTGACAGCATCCGACCAAAGGCTCTACAGGCAGTAGGTAGTGATCTAGCAGCACCCCTGGCTATTTCCTATCAGCGATGTCTAGAGGAGAACCGTATTCCACCAGTATGGAAGCGAGGGGTCATCGCTCCTATTCATAAAGGAGGTAGCCGCACTGATCCTGCCAACTACCGTCCAATAACACTACTTCCAGTACTATCCAAAGTGATGGAATCAATCATCGCAGATGCGCTGATGGAATACCTGGAAAGCCACAATTTAATAGCCCCAGAGCAACATGGCTTTCGTCAAAAGCATTCGTGTAATACTAACCTATTAACTGCACGTAATAGCTGGACTGAAGCTGTTGATGATGGAGTAGGGTCGATGTCATCTACCTGGACTTTCAAAAGCATTTGATTCGCTTAAACCATCGCATTCTCCTTCACAAGCTTCGGAATTACGGCATTGGCGACCCAATCCTGAGTTGGATTGACAATTTTCTACAAGAACGACGGCTAGTGGTGAGAGTCCGAGAATCATTGTCTGATGCAATCGTTGTGGCGTGCGGAGTACCACAAGGCTCGGTTCTTGGACCTCGTCTATTCTTGGTGTTCATTAACGATTTGGCGAGATCAATTACTTCCGATTTCCTATTTTTCTCTGGTGATATAAGATATGGCGAAGGATCAGAGGATCGGAAGACCATGAAGGGCTCCAGTGCGATCTTAACACAGTGTCGAACTGGTCACTTCAAAACGCCCTACCGTTCAACGTAGACAAATGTCGCGTCGTACAATTACGCCATAGACATAACTACACCTATTCACTTGGGATCAACGGACTGCAAAATAGCTCCCAGGAACGTGACCTGGGTGTGCTCGGACAGAGCAACCTCAACTGCTCAAAACAGGCTGAGGTAGCTGCGAAAAGAGGCAACCAGCATGTCGGCATGCTGCGAAGAGCATTCGGGAGATTTGACCCATCAATCTTCCCAATGATGCACAATTCCTACGTGCGCCCGCATGTTGAGTACGCTATCCAAGCTTGGCAACCTTGGTTGAAGCGTGAGCTAGAAGCGATAGAGACACCACAACGGAGAGCAACAAAGAATGTGCAGGGTCTGCGCTATCACTCTTACCAGCGAAGGCTGAAGTTGCTGGGAATTTTCAGCGGGCGCTATCGAAGACTGCGCGGTGATCTCATATTAGCGTATCAAATATTGAGTGACCCCAACCACGTATGTCGCCATTTGCTGAAACTTAGCCACAACACGCAGCTCAGGGGTAACTGCCTAAAGTTGAAGGAACAATACAGCCGTCTAGAGTGTCGACGGAATTACTTTTCCCTTCGGGTTTGCAAACCTTGGAACGCACTCCCAGACTCAGTTGTATCCTCTCCTACCTTGGATGTTTTCAAAAAAACGATTAGATGTTGCTCTTAGCTCCCAACATTTTGTTACCTAAACTCCCCTACTGTGGATTACGCCAAGCATGCTTTTCAACAGGATTTATGTATCAAATGGACCTAAGTGAGCGACTATATTTTACTTTTCTCACTCTTTACCTCAATGATCACTGCACCCCAGTGTCTTTCTGAACGTTTACGCTCGATAATTTATTTTAATTTTACACTGATGTTACTTATCAAACTATTCATCGCGGCAGACGTTCGATAGATGACCCAGACATATTTTGATTTCATCATATTCATCTCAACCATCCTACGGGTCGTGTCAAGCACTTGCTTTTATCCCGTGATAAATCATTGTTCATTGTTCATCCATAAGGGTCACCTTGCGACCAATCAAGTATTGCCTCTCTCGTGCTAACTGGCCAGTTCACCCAATCCGCTACCTATTAGTGCAATCGATGCGGGGTAGCGACGGCTCACCGGCCATGTCTTGGTTCCGTATCGGCGATCGGCGCCTCGACCGCTTGTCTAGAGATTTCCTTCTTAACAGGGTATCAAAGCAAATTCCAAGGATGAAGACTAAGACCGTTAATTTCAATCCTATCAGTGTGACAGTGTTTATACAGGCGAGCCGTGGATACTGCATCCACCTAATACGGTAAAAAAATAAGGTGTCAACTGTACTCCGTAAAGGCGCTTCGCTGCCGTGTGACCACTACCAATGCTATTAAATGGAAACAACGGCTTTGGTGTCCGACGCTTCAATGGACTAGCGTTTATGCTAACCAGTTGTAACGGTAGGGGTTAAATAAGATGGAAACGTCAAAACAATGGCAAAGTTGAACAAGGTGGAGAAGAAAGCAGAACAACACTGGTCGTTCATCCGACTCGGTTTTGGTTATGTTCATGATTTTCATTGCACATTGTATGATATATAGTCTTTTGCATTGTGAATGACTCAACTGTTTTAACTGTTGAGAGAAATGTGTTTAGTAGATAACGGAACACCCGCCGGAACCCGAAGGATCCTAAAGATAATAGAGGTCTGTTTCAGATGGTTGCATATCTACTAAAGCAGAACTTTGAGCACGCTTTAATGCGCCATATAAATTCTGGAAGGGTGAATACTTTGTTTTGTTTTCTGTAAAAAAATGTGTTGCGATTAAAGCGAATAACTGGGCCCGAAATATTCGACGTATTACATAGCAAACTAGTGACACGTTAAAGCAATCTGCGCCAAATCTGGTAAAGATTATCTTTACACCATATCCTGCGTAAGACTTTGAGCAAAACCATGAACCAATCTCGTAAATATGTTTGCATGCTCTCCAAGAAAAGTAAAAGGTAATTCCTAACTGTACAGTAAACAAAATAACAGTAATTTAGCAACGGACATTTACATGTCCTATCTAAAGATGGTTTACTAAGACCTTGCTTCATCCTGGCGAAGCATTGTATTCCAGCAACATCATGCTGTACTTCTGGGGAGCATTGGGCCCCTGTTTGACAAAGGAACAAACGAAAGGCGTATGAACTGAGCAATCAGTCACCGGCTCCCAATGGGCGCGATTCCCTGAATTCGCTCCGCTGCCTTGCGGACAGGCTATTCAGCCAAAGGCTCGGGGTGGTGTCCCCTAAGTCAACACCCTACTTCGGCTTGGGCAACCGGGTAGTATCTCGCCCTCTGAGGAAACCATGGACATTGTTGTGTTGTGTTTTATTTTACTATTTCTGTATCTTCGTTTGAATTCCATGGTTTCTGATGGCATTATGTCTATTCGTAGACTTTTTCAAATATATATATATATATTTTACTAAGACCTATAAAATAGTGGGTAAAAGTCCAATCGGCCGAAAGGCTTTAACACATACGGCGCAGTAAAAACACTGTCCCGGAAACTCCTTCAAAAAACAAATAACCACTCAACGAAGTCAAGGAGTAATGACAATTACTGATCTAAATTCGCGCATATATATATATAATATATATATATATATATATATATATATATATATAGTCGATTCCGGTTAATAGGACCACCGGTTAATAGGACCAGCCGTTTATTTGGGCCAAATTCTGAAGAACCGAAACGAATCCTATTACGCTAGCCTAATTTTAGCCGCTTATTAGGACCGGAATTCCGCTTAATCGGACCAGACGATAGAAGGTGGCAGGTAACAGGTGTTAAAATCAAGTTCTGTGCCTGGATGTCTGGACTAAACCCACAGTTCATATGTCGGGCAAGAAAGCGTATCATTCAGTTACGGTAATCCGAGTTGGCCTTTGGATAAACTGAACTGTGGCAGCCTTGAGGCACATCTATCCAATTGGCTTCAGAACCGCCCGAAACTGACTGTAGTTTCCAACACTTGTAGGTGGAGCGAAGACATACGTGCTTGTTCACATGTCGTTAACCGCTCGATCGATGTACCGCACGTCCATTGAGCCGAATGCCCTGAGCCCGCATTGCGGGCCTACTCTCGAGCACGGCAAGTGATCGCGGACACACAGGTCCGGCAAATCATAGGACAGCAGGTGGCTAGGTCAACCATGGAAATACCCGGGAGACAGACTCGAGTTCACCTCAGTCAACTGTGCGTGTCTTGTTGCATGTTAAGAAAATGCCACGACGGGACTTGACGTTAGCTGAGAAGATTCGTTTCCTAGATCAGATCAAGGAACAGGGACCAACCACTAGTCAGCGTCGCTGGGTGGAAATTACCTGCTTGGCAAAATCTACAATATCGCGCCTGATAAAACAAGAGAAAGATCTGCGAGAAGAATGGGCACAATGTGGAGGACGACGAGGTACCTCCCAAAAACGGAAGCGTGAAGGCAAGGATCCAGACGTCGATGAGGCCCTTAATGATTGGTTTGCCTTTGTTACTGGACGAGCCGTGCGAGTAAGTGGCCCAATGTTAAAGTACAAAGCAGAAGAACTCGCTAAAATGCTGGGCCACGAAGATTTTATAGCTACGGACGGCTGGTTGTCTCGATGGAAATCTAGACAAGATGTAAAATTTAAGAAAGCACATGGTGAGAAAGAAAGTGCCAATAGCGCTCGAGCTGAAGAATGGAAATCAACAAAACTACCAGAGCTTCTTGAAAAATTTCCAGCAGATGACATCTAAAATGCTGATGAAACTGGGTTGTACTATAGGGCTACACCGGACGGCTCCTTAAGTTACAAACATGTTACTGCTGGCTGCAAAAAAGCAATGGATCGCGCAACTGTCTTGTGCTGCTCAAACATGTCCGGAACAGACAAGAGGGAGTTGCTGTTATAGGAAAATGTGCCAAGCCTCGTTGCTTTAAGACACACAGAATGGACAGTTTACCAGTTGTGTATCGTGCGAACAGAAATGCATGGATGAGCTCTACATTTTTTAAAGAATGGGTGAAGGATTGGGACACAGAGCTACAACGCCAGTCGAGAAAAGTGTTATTACTTCTGGACAATTGTGCAGCACATTCAAATTTGGATTTCTTGAAGAATATCCGGATGGAATTTCTGCCTCCCAAGACCACATCTTTGATACAGGCAATGGACATGGGCATCAGAAAAAATTTGAAGACCTTTTATCGTTCAAGCTTGGTGAATTACATCCTTGAATCAATTGAGGAAGGCTTGCTGACCTCATCCTCGATGGCCGGAGAAATTAGTGCAAAGGTCAACATTTTGCAAGTCGTTACATTCGTGGTCGAAAGTTGGCGAAAAATGAGCAGTGCGACAGTTCGGAACTGTTTTTCTCACTGTGGCTTTAAGCGTATTGTCTCGGAGATGGATGTGGGTATGGTGATTGTAAATGAAAATGACGGCGAGAATGTGGAGCTGAAACAAGTTGAAAATTACGAAGAATTTTTGTCAATCGACAACGAACTTCAACTCTATGATGGAAATGAAGAATGCAATGCTGCCATTGTTGCTCGAATAGCAGCGAACACACAACAGCAACAGAAGACAATGGAAGTGATGAAGAGAACCCTAACGTGTTGATGCCAGTCACAAAACAGGATGCAAGGAAATGCATTGAAACATTGCACCGCTATTTCATGCAGGAAGGAAATGAAGGTAGTCCTATTACTGCGTTACATGTTTGTGGTGATTTTGTGCGAATGCAGTCTGTTAAAAGAATGTGTCAAACCCCACTGGATACGGTCTTCAAACGCTGAATGGAATTCGGCAATCCCTTTGTATAAAACTGTACTTCTCATGTTGAATATCTTGTAGGTCGTTACGAAGAATTTGTTCGTAATTTTTTCAGTGAACAAAGTTCGTTATTAAAGCAGTTATTTTGTGTGTGTTTGCTATAAATATATGCCGCCAATACAGGTCATAATAGTAGTTTCTTATCTTATGTATAGCACGTCCCATCTTGTTACATTGGGTAACTTCGGTTAATCGGACCAGCCGCTTAATAGGACCAAAATGGTCTGGTCCCGATGTGGTCCGATTAACCGGAATCCACTGTATATATATATATATATATATATATACATATATATATATACATACATATATATATATATATATATAAAGAAAGACGAAGATAGTGCGAGCGGGAAAGCCTATGCCGCGCTTAGGCTGGCGGTGGTTGGATCCTGACAGATGGTCTACCAGATGCAGATACATATATGCCTCCTCGTGGCGAACGCTGGGTGGGAGTTGGGGTACGCCCTTCTCCCTGCTACGATCCAGGACATCAATCCGTATGAGTCAGTGAACTGACCGTGCTAGACCCGTTGCCTTTCGAGTGTACATTAATCGAAGGCTTTGGCTGAGGACCCGAGTCGTTCTCCTGTCAGGTGTAGGCACCCTGCCAGTATCTTAGTCAATCCTCTTCGGAGGTTAGGAAGTGGTCGTTGGCCCTCTTCCCGTACAACCTAGCAATGGGAGACAACAGGTCTACGGCTTATAAGATCACAGCTCAATTGGCGTAGAGCATGAGCGCCACGCATTGTCTCTGACACCTCCGGGTGTTCAATGGTTTGCTATTGACCGCCTCAAGCCAGGCAGCCTCTGGTCAAATTGGTGCAAACCCGCCAAAACGCACCTGCCTCTGGCCATGGTCGCAGATGTATCTTACTACGGTCGCAAAACATAGATGAATCGTTTCAGTACCTCAAAGGCTGCGTGTGACGGCCGTCAAGCAGATCCCGATCTGTCTCTGCAATAACATTCCTGCGCTGGATTTTCTCCTCACTGCCTCCCGAGTCAGGCTATTGAGCCAAACGCTCCGGGTGGAGTCTCTCAAGTAAACCACTGAAGCACATTACCACAGTGCGTGCGATTGCCCACCAATGCAATCATAGGTCTGCGCGCAAAGCACTCAGCATCGGGCACCGGAACTCGAGTGAGCGCCCCGAGCGACGCACTGCGCTCGTCGCGATGGAACTGGCGCGCTACCACATCGATATTGCGGCGCTCAGTGAGACCCGGCTCGCAGAGCAAGGTAAGTTGTATGGAGCTCGTGCTGGTTACACAATATCCTGGGTGGGCAACGCCGCCTCAGCACCACGTGATCATGGGGTCGGATTTGTAATATCCGATCGCGTCCATGGCCAGTTGGTGGGTGAACTAACAAGCATCAGCGTGCGACTGATGACTGTTCGCCTACGACTAGAAAGCGGTAAGATTGCCACTTTTATAAGCACTTACCGTCCGACAACCTGTTATCCTGATGACACGCGTGATCAATTGTTCACTCAGCTATCCTACATGCTACGGTCTGTGCCGAGGATCGACCGACTATTTCTGCTGGGTGATTTCAACGCGCGCGTTGGGCGTAATGCATCGGTGTGGACAGATGTTATCCGTCTGCATGGCATTGGTTCGGCAAATGCGATCGGTGACAGGCTGCTCTCACTGCGTGCCACTCACGGCCTGACGATCACGAACACTCACTCAGTTGACACTGAGTGCGAGTGATGTAGCAACATGTACGCACCCACTGATTGGTTACGCTCATCTGCGCGATCATGTCTTCTTACATCGTGATATGCGTGAAGTGCGCATGACACGTGTACTGGGTGTGGCACTGGTCATAAATGGGTGCGGAGCAAACTGTACATTTACTTTCGTACACTTATGTATTGCACTCCCGTCGTGAATCAACGTAAATTATTGTGCAAAGTTTAATGGTGGCTTCTACCTTCTACGTAAATTTAATATTCTCTTCTTCGATACTGCGGTGAAACGTATTGAGCTGGAGAAGGCGATGGATGCACCCCTGTGAGATGTGCAATGTAAAGCCACAGTGGGCGACCTGTGGCACCACATTCACGACCAGGTGACAGCTGCTGCAGAGGAGCCCATCTTTCGCGCAAACTGTAAGCGGCCTGATTGGTTTGATGAGAACAATGCGACAATTGCCGCATTGGTGTGTGAGAAGAATGCAGCATTTGCCGTACATGTAACAGACTCAGTGACTTAGGAAAGAAGAGTAAGTTTTGGCGAATTCGACGACGACTGATCTGAGAGCTCCGTCGCATTAAAATTGCATGGTGGATGGAGAAGGCGGGGCAGATGGAATGCTATGCCGAACGCCGCACACACAAGGAGTTCTTTGACTCCTTGAAGACGGTGTATGGACCGAGATTGGAGCCGATGATGACCCCAATCGATGGTAGTTCAAGTGCTGCTTGCACACAGGCAACAGACATAATGCAGATCTGGCAAAACCACTTTAACTGTCTCTCGAACAACCGTTCAGAGATCGACTAAGCTGTGTTACAGGGGTTGCAACAACAAGAGACGAAGACGTGTCTTGTAGGCAGGCAGACACTGGATGAGATGTAGAGAGCATTTTCTCAGCTGCGAAACGGCAAGTGTGCCGGTACCGACGGGTTCCCTACTGAAGAATTGAAACACAGTGGACCCGTGTTGGTGACTGCGCTGCACCACTTGGTGAACGTGTATGGTTTGAGGAGGAGGTGCCCACTGAGTTGTAGAATGCTCTTGTGCTACCGCTGTACAAGGGTAAAAGGTGCAAGCAATGTTGCACGAATTATCGTAGCATCAACCTGCTGAGTTGTGTGAGCAAGGTGATTGCCCGAATCCTGCTCAACCGCCTCGTCATTCAGATTGTGGAACCTAACTTGCCGGAAGAGCAGTGTGGATTCTGTTCGGGTCGCAGCACTATAGATATGGTGTTTGCGGCTCGGCAGTTGCTGGAGAAGTGCAGAGAACGACACCAGTCATTGTACTGGCTTATTATTGATTTCACCAAGGCATTTGATACGGTGAACCGCTAGGCATTGTGGCTGGTGTTGGGTAAGTTTGGTTGCCAGCGTAAGTTTGTAAGCTTACTTGAATGTCTGCACAGTGGTATGCGAGCGAGGGTGCAGCTGACTAGAGAGACCTCGGATGACTTTGCAGTTGTCTCTGGTGTGAAGCAAGGCCGTGTCTTAGCTCCTGCCCTGTTTAATGTATATTTTCATGCAATGTTGTCTTGTGCTTTTGATGCCGCTTGTGCTTACGGTGTTCATGTAGTGCATTGTATTCATGGTGGGTTGCTGAACATCCGTCGTTTCGGTGCCAGAACTTTAGTCGGTGAGACAACTACCCGTATGTTGCTGTTCGCTGACGACTATGCGTTGTTTGCACACAGCGCGGATGAGTTGCAGTACATGACTAGTGCTCTGGCTTCGACAGCGGCCAAATTCGGGCTCACCAACAATACAAGCAAAACTGGCTGTCTCTTTCAGCCTTCAGCGAAGGTCCAATCTTCGATATTGCCGCGAAACAGCATTGGTGCTGAAGTATTCGAAACTGCCTCCCGCTTTTGATACCGTGGCAGCGTGGTTTCGACTGACCAGCAGCTACACAGTGATTTGCGTATCCGCGTCTGTAAAGCAGTGACGACATTCGGGGAGCTAGAGTACCGAGTGCGGAACAACCATTAGCTTACCATTTTCACGAAGCTGATGGTTACAAATCCATGGTGCTGTCCGTTCTTCTATACGACAGTGAAGAGTGGACGATGTACCGGGTGGATGTGCGATATCTCTAACGGTTCCATCTACAGTGTCCGCGATGGATTCTGCGCATCGGTTGGGTGCGATAGAGTTTCGGACACGGAAGCGTTGCGTCGAAGCGGAATGTATGCAGTAGACTGCATACTTTTGCTGAGACACCTGAGGTGGCTCGGTCATGTGTGTTGTATGCATTCGACGCGGATACCGAAGCAGGTATTATATGGTCAGCTGTGTTTGGGGAGGCGGCATGTGTGGAATCCGAAGCTTTGTTACCAGAACATGATCAAAGTGAGGCTCTCACGTTCCAATCCTGATTGCAGATCATGGGAATCGCAGGCGATTGATCGGCGTGCATGGCGTGATCTGAACACGAAGGCAGTTGCCGAAGTGGGGGAGAAAGACCCCATGCATGCAGAGAAGAAGCGGCAAGTGCGGAAGCGGCAAGCACCGATGGATTGTACTCCATCGACATCGAGCGCATGGTGCTGTAGCACATACAGTCACAAGTGCCTGAGTCAGGCAGACCTAGTGAGCCATAAGCGAGGCCAATCGGGATCACCACCGAAGCGACGACCGGTCCTGCTGCTGAAAACCCAGACAGAACCGGCGCAGCGTTTGTAGGTACGCTGCATACGGTTTACTAACTGCGTGCTTGCATGCTGAGTTACTATTTCCGGTGGCGGGTCTGCTATGTTGCCCTATCGCTTTTTTCTCCTAAATTAAGGTCTATCTGAACTATCTTATATAAACTTGCAAACGTCGCTTAATCTGACTGTAATTCACTTCTTCAACAGTTGTGTCTTAAATTATATTTTCTAACGTCTTAAACGTTTCGCAGAATTGTTCGCAACCGATTTAGTTCATATACTCATTTAGTGCAAATTACATCACCGTATCTGTATGCATTATTAGATTTCTTTTCTTTGACATTGTCGTCTCAAGTTATGGAGTGTTGCTTGATATCTCAAGTGTGGTTGCGTTTGATGTACGTGTTGACAAGGTGCCTACCTGTCTATTACCCACTACTTCTTCCATACTGGCTCCAGGAGACATTTGGTCGGTGGTGGCGCGGACGGGGTGTACGGTCCTTGTCGCTGTGTTAAGAGCAAAGGGTGGTAGAGCGGATTACGGTCAAGCCACCGCCTTGTGTGAGCTTGATTTTCAAATACAGCGTGTTCGTGTTTGTCTGTGAAGGAGTGTGGGCCGGCTTCGCTGAGGAAACGTGGTTCCCATCCGCATGCCTCCCCGTCTTATTCCTTCGAGTTTACACTGGATATGGGGTGTGTGGTTGGAGCTGTGGGTGGTGCAGCGCAAACCATCCATGGTCCCTCTGTAGGCCCGGACGTTCTCTGGCTTTCCACAGTGACAGGAAAATCCGATGCCAGATGCCACCAGCCATATATATATATATATATATATATATATATATATATATATATATATATATATATATATATATATATATATATATATAACCTATCACCGTAAGGCGCCTGAAAATGGCACCACTCGTACTTATCAGACTGGAAGCAAATACTCGCAACACTTGCACGACAAACTCAATAGTTCAATGGTGTATGATGGGATAAAAAGCATAACTTTACAAGACCCACAGGATGGATATGCAAAGGAAAATTAAAAGCAAAATGTTCCAAAGTGGAATGTGAACTATCAGTGGTTAAACCATTGCACTTTATCAAACTGTTGTGTAGCGTTTAGCACTAAGATGAAAGTTTAAGAGTCTTTCGAATGTCGTCATGTATGGTGCGTTCACCACGTATTTTGGTAAAGCATTGCATAAAGAACAGATTCTAAGTGAGTAAAAATACTTTCTACAATTCAGACGGGAGTGTTGGGTTATTAGTTGCAGGTGGTTGCCTCGGGTTTGTTTGTAAGGGGCTAGAGTCAACAGTGATATACATGGATGCTCGCTTTCAGTTAGTATCCGGTATGCGAGAGTAAGATCTCCGCGAAGTCGTCGGTATTCTAATGAGAACACACCGAGCGTGATTTTTGCTTTGGATCAGTTTCACAGGTATTACGCTGTTTACCATAGTTCGTTTGTATGCGTTTGCACATGGATAATTATACTTTTGTTAGAGTATCGTGATGTCAGCACCAGGGTTGGGGCAGATGAATGTTTTGCTTTGTCCATCCATCAGGGGGGGGGGCGTGTATCCATGAGCGCGTGCTTTTCCTTTTAACGGATTTGTTGAGAATTGTTATGCTGGACTCCAGTGCTAGTAAGGCGTCTACTGGAAGAAAGTCACAAGCCCGATTACGGCCCTTTGAGGGTTACCAATCACTGTTAATGGGGATGGGATGCATTTTCTTCCTGCCGGTACCAGGTTCAAGCTCTTCAGAACACGGAACAGTCCATGACACAGCTACCGACTTTTGTACAGCTCATACGCGTATTTCTCCAAGATTAATACCACTGTTTTCTAAGTTTATTCACTGGTGTTCAAACTATATAAAATGAACATTCTACATTGATGCAATTCGCAAGGCAGCTACGGGAACCTCCTAACTCACAGACGAAGCATTTAACCCCAACTGCTCTGTTTTGCAAATTAGATGCACCGTGACAAGCACGCAGTTCTAGCGGTAAATCATCCCTTTGTTCTGGTAACATCTGGTCGAAGTTCTATCTGTCACACTGCAAGCTACAACAGAGCAATTGTACAAGCCCTTCTTGTTTTCACTGGATCCCATCAGTCGGGTTAATTAAATGCGAAAAAGCCCGTAGATTGACCTAGTGTCTTGTCCAATGTAGTAAATAATACGAGATATATTACCTGTCACCCCGAGTTCATGCAGTGATGCATGCGAACTTTATTGCTGTTGCAGTGCGAGGCACATGCTATGCCAAGAGGTTAAAACTTCATGGCAGTTGCAATTTGTCTAACCTTACTGCGCATTATACCGGACTCAGAAGAAACGTCATGCAACCTTTATTTAATCGGATATTCAAGGACTATCTGTGACACTGTATTAGTTGAACTTTGCAATTTTGCCTTTTAAATTATGTGATATTTGTAGAGTATTCTCAATGCATTTAATGCAGCAAGATACAACGGGTTGTTTGTCTGAGAGGGCATCTCCTGCCAATTAGCATCCTCAGTTAGAGAGACGGTAAACCGCATCTGTCTTAGCAAGGGGACTCAGACTCTGTTAAGAGACCGGCAATAATATCTTTCCGTCATCATGATTCTATTTGCCTAGAGCATGAGGAATTGGTTTTGATGTAACGTTGGTCTTCTTGGGATACAAACCAGATTTCGCAAAATCCTTCAGCCGCACTTGCTTGATCAAAATAGTGCAAAAGACAATGACTTGGCCGGTAGCTGATACTTAATTTTCCATGAAATAATTACACCAATATCTCATTCCTACTACGATAAATTCGGGAAGAAACTATTTACCTATGTATTTATTTAGTTAATATAAACGTGGACTCCACTTCAGGTCAGTCGAGGTGTCAACAAACCAGAAATCTCGGTCAATCATGTGGATGAATGGTTTTGCCCATGCATGGGGGACTGACAACACGTGACGGTTTTTGTTAATAGAAGCCAAACACATTGCATCGTCCGCAGTGAAGAGTGCGAAAGCGTTTGGGATGTATCTCCTAAAGTTATTCCATCTGCTTATTCTGCCACTTCCGCTTTTTAAACCGTACCGCGCCCTTCCGATATTAGCTTCAAATAACTCCGCTTTCGACTTTCATGTATCATCCTATGGTAATTATGCATTGCTGTGTTTGTCCTTAGACATTGCCAATACATAATCTAATTCCCTGCTCGGTCCTCGCTATGACCTGCACGCATCGATGCGCGTGTATTATTGAAGTACGGTCGACAGGCAGCATTTGTCCGAAAACATGAGTGTCTGTCGATCGATATATTCTGTCTATCGGAGACCGACCATGTAATTCCTGAGTTATTTGATTCGCCTACCGTGTGACTGCGAATGCATACTCACTGCGTCAATCCAGGATGCAGGGCAGCCTCACATGATGCCGTGGGAATAGCTTGAGTATTGGTGCCGAACTGGTCCGGTCACCTAAATCCCAGTAATGAGCTGGCTGTGTATTGTCCAGTTGGTTGGCTCATTCAAACTTGGGACAATGGATGCCGGCGATTATGACTGCATACGCTTTCGAATATCTAAGTTTATAATTAAAGTGACCTTCAGTATCAGCTGAACAAGTTATTCTGATGCAGATTTGCGGATAATTCAGTACTGAAAAATTGTCCAATATAATGCTCCATCCGTGCTCTCAAACTGACGCATGCTAGCATTTTGCTATCGATATAGGGCAGACTCATTTCTACGAAGCGGTTTGGTTGATTCTCGCGAGCATTATCTGTTAACAAAACAGCTCCTACTTCCTACATCCTGATAAATCGAAGTCATATATGACGAATGTCGTTACAATGCTAAAGAGTAGATGATACATGCGGTTGTATATTTTCATATATCTCGTCAAGTGGAATTTACGAGATCCTCATAGCCTTACACGTCTTTGATGTTAGCAGGGTAAACAATTCAGTACGCAAATTCTGGTGCTGCTCCGAAACATCTGGGTCTCCTCTATTCCGAAGTATCGCCAATTTCGACAAAAATGCTGCGTAACCAAACAAGAATGAGGTATGAATTCCTGCATCGCTCATTTACAGCAGAACAACATGAACATCTACAAGTAGAAAAAGTTTCAAATTCTTTCTGTTACAACGTTTCAGGGGCCGCCTTTCACCATTTACTCCGTTGTATCGTTAAACACCTGAATGCACCAAAAGATAATTGTAGAGGTCTTCTTACTGCCACAGGCTGGTCTTTCCAGAAAACCTTGTCTATACACACGGTTTTCGTTTCTTTGTTTGATTAAGTGCCTGGACACCATTCGTAAATAAATCAGTCAAGTCGACTTGTGTACCAAATCTGATGCCAACAGCATCTCCCAATATTCTCCATAAATCAAGGAATGCCTGCCACCTCCCCGCTTCTCCTGCGAATGCTTCCATTTCACTGGAATGTGTTACATATCATGGAAATGAAATTCTTTGATTATCATTCCTACTTGACCAAGAACCAAAAATTAACAAATATCCATGGTGTCTGAATAAATTTTCGACACACATACACAACATTTCGGACAACAGCCCCTTTCATTACATTTTTTTCTCCGCCCAAACATCTGTCATGTGATTATAAAGAATCCTGATACAATGACAGTAAAAGAAAGCGCAACAATTCAGAGTACTCTGTTACATAATTCAAAATTGAGCCCATGTTTATTTCAGAAAATGTATTAACGAGATGTTATGGAAAGTTTGTACCGTTATTTGATCTGTTCCTTTTAGGGAACAGCTTCTCGCATCATTGAAGAATGTACAATGTATTTATTTATTTATTCACTTTCGTATTTTCTTTGATATTCCCCAAATTCTTCAGAAATTGGTTAATTTTGCTATTGATTTCATCTAAACATTGTAACTACGGTTTAACAGGATTCGAGCAATCACCTTGCTCACACAACTCAGTAAGTTGCTGCCACGATGATTCGTGCAACATTGCTTGATACCTATACCCTTGTACAGTGCTAGCACAAGGGCATCCTTCAGCTCTGGAGGCACCTTCTCCTCAATCCACACGCGTTGCACAAAGTGGTGCGGCGCAGTCGCCAACGCAGGTCCGCCGTGTTTCAATACTTCAAGCGGGATCCCGTCGACACCGGTACATTGCAGTCTCACAGGTGAGCAAGCGCCCTCTGCTTCTCACTTAGTGTCGACGTGTCCGTCAGATTCGCCTTCACATCGTGCTGCTTCAGGCCACTCAAAGTAGGCCAGTCGATCTCTTAACGGTTGCTCAACAGACAATCAAACTGTTTCCGCCAGATCTGTATTATGTCTGCAGTATGTGTGCAAGTATCGTTTGAACTACCATCGATCAGCGTCCTCAGCGGCTCCAATCTCGGTCCATACACCGCCTTCAAGGAGTCAAAGAATTCCTTGTGTTACCGGCGTTCGGTGTAACATTCCATCTGCTTCGCCTTCTCCGTCCACCATGCACTTTTAGTGCGACGAAGGTCTCGGGTCAGTCGCCGTCGAAGTTTGCGAAACTGACTCCTCTTCACCATGTCACAGGGATCTGCGACATGTACAGCAAATGCTGCATTCTTCTCACACACCAAAGCGCCAATTGTCGCATTGTTCTCATCAAAGCAATCAAGCAGCTTACAGATTGCGCGCCCAATGGTCTCCTCGGCAGCAGCTGTCATCTGTTCGTGAATGTGGTGCCACAGGTCGCCCACTGTGGCTATGCAGTCCACATCACACAGGCGTGCAGCCATCGCCTGCTCAATATGTTTCTTCACAGTACCGAAGGAGAGAATGTCAACTTTACGCTGAATTCACGGCGGGAGTGCAATACATAGGTGTACGAATGTATATGTACAGTTTTGTCCGAACCAATTTGTGATCAGTGCCACACTCTGCTCCACGCAGTACACGTGTCATGCGCACTTCACGCATATCACGATGATGTAAGATGACATAGTCGAGTAGGTGAGGGTGACCACTCCGTGGGTACGTCCAAGTTGCTATATCACTCGCACTCAGTGTCAACCGAGTGTTCGTGATCGTCAGGCCGTGAGTGGCACACAGTGAGAGCAGCCTGTCACCGTCCGCATTTGCCGAACCAATGCCATGCGGACCAATAACATCTGTCCACACCGATGCATTACGCCCAACGCGCGCGTTGAAATCACCCAGCAGAAATAGTCGGTCGATCCTCAGCACAGACCGTAGCATGGAGGATAGCTCAGCGTAGAACTGATCACGCGTGTCATCAGGATAACACATTGTCAGACGGTACCTGCTGATAAACGTGGCAAACTTACCTCTTCCGAGTCGTAGTCGAACAGTCATCAGTCGCACGCTGATGCTTGTTAGTTCACCCACCAACTGGCCATGGACGCGATCGGATATTACAAATCCGACCCCATGATCACGTGGTGCTGAGGCGGCGTTGCCCACCCAGGATATTGTGTAACCAGCACGAGCTCCATACAACTTACCTTGCTCTGCGAGCCGGGTCTCACTGAGCGCCGCAATATCGATGTGGTAGCGCGCCAGTTCCATCGCGACGAGCGCAGTGCGTCGCTCGCGGCGCTCACTCGAGTTCCGGTCCAGTAGTGTGCGCACGTTCCAGTGCCCGATGCTGAGTGCTTTGCGCGCAGACCAATGATTGCATTTTAATAATGGTTTTTTGCAGGTAAGGAAGCATTGCTTAACAAGTCCCGTGGGATGGAACTTATTGCGAAAATGAATTGCATATTAAAGTGAAAAGCGTTGTGGTGGACTCACCATGGAGTTATGTGGAATAGCGGAAAGGTTCGCGTATTAAAGGTATACATTCATAAATCCATTGTTTAGGCTTTTGACAAGACACCGCTTGATTGCGTTTTGTTGTCCCTGGCTGAAAAATGTAAGTGAGACAATGCATGGTCAACACGTTTTTTAGATATCCTTAGATTGGGTGCAGTGGTGACATAATTAGGGAGGACGTTCCAAGGCTGTCACACGCGGAGAGAAAAGAAAATTTTACGGCATTCAAGCCGGCTATACTGAATTGTCAGTTTCAGAGGGTGACCTCTTAGTTTAGTGTTGTGGTTCAATTCTAGCAGCGGACGGCAAATGTGGTTTGGATTCTTCAGAATCTGGTAAACCATTATGAGATCCCTCCGCAAAAGCCGATATCGACTGCTGTACATTCTTAGAGATTTCAGTCTAAGCTGATAGGGGAGATGAAAGATCCTCTGATCCTTCGCCATATCTTATATCACCAGAGAAAAATAGGAAATCGGAAGTAATTGATCTCGCCAAATCGTTAATGAACACCAAGAATAAACGAGGTCCAAGAACCGAGCCTTGTGGTACTCCGCACGCCACATCGATTGCATCAGACAATGATTCTCGGACTCTCACCACTAGCCGTCGTTCTTGTAGAAAATTGTCAATCCAACTCAGGATTGGGTCGCCAATGCCGTAATTCCGAAGCTTGTGAAGGAGAATGCGATGGTTTAAACGAGCAAATGCTTTTGAAAAGTCCAGGTAGATGACATCGACCCCTACTCCATCATCAACAGCTTCAGTCCAGCTATTACGTGCAATTAATAGGTTAGTATTACACGAAGGCTTTTGACGAAAACCATGGTGCTCTGCGGCTATTAAATTGTGGCTTTCCAGGTATTGCATCAGCGCATCTGCGATGATTGATTCCATCACTTTGGATAGCACTGGAAGTAGTGTTATTGGACGGTAGTTGGCAGGATCAGTGCGGCTACCTCCTTTATGAATAGGAGTGATGACCCCTCGCTTCCATACTGGTGGAATACGGTTCTCCTCTAGACATCGCTGATAGGAAATAGCCAGGGGTGCTGCTAGATCACTAGCTACTGCCTGTAGAGCCTTTGGTCGGATGTTGTCAGCTCCGGGAAAACTGTGGATACGCAAGGGTAGCAACTTCTTCAACACAGCTTCCGCAGTGAAGGTGGTGTTTTCTAAACCAGATGGTGGAGTATTAGAAATGAGGAGAATGTTTGCGCTCGTTACCTCCTGGAAAGTTCGGGAGTAATGAAGTCGTAGGAGATCAGCTGCTTCCATTGCTGATCGCGTGCACCCATCAGCCGTGACTAGCGCCGGAACCCCCCGCTTCACCTTTCGAAGGCCGTTAACGTGTCTGTACAGGAGTTTGCGATTCGTGCAGAATCTCTTCATTAACTTCTGCTGATGAGTGACCTTGTCTTCGCGGATCAGCTTCACACAGAACTTACGATGGGTCACGTATGCAGTCCAGGGTTCGGCAATCGGGCAGTCCTGGTGATCTCGCCATGCCAAATCCCCCCGGGACATACATTTATGTGTCCTGCTCCTCAGAAATGAATTACGCTTGTTTTTAGGTTGGAAGGACTTCTGCTATGATGCGTGCACTACCAGTGTACTAAACGTCCTTGTAAATGTTTCCCAGGCAACATCTGGGGGGCATTCGGTTAAGAAAGTCCAAGATGCATCCTTAACAAGCTTAGACAACACATCGTAGTGTGTGACAGTATGCACTTTATCCTCCTCCTTTTCAGGGTACTCCGCATAGCAAACATAGTCAAAGAGTAGAGTAACATGATCACTACGACCCAGTGGTGTGCTTGTAACTATCCCGCCAACCATGAGTTCTTCGTTAGTAAGCGCAGGATCCAGTATCGACGGCTTGTTAGAAGTTCGAAATCTGGTGGGAGAGGTTACGTGGTTGTAAAGAGGGTGGCTAGCAATAAGATCTTGCAAATAGGCTTTAAACTGCGTACCGTCGGTTGCCGGCGTTTCTATGCCATGCACGTTTAAGTCACCCGCGATAAGAATGTGGGTGTAGGACTTGCTCAAAGCAACCTGAGCTTTAGTTATTCACGAATGCCCCATTTGACCTTTATATTGGACGGTGAGACCAGCCAATAGACGTCGTTTCATGTCTGCTCGTCCGAGCCGGGGCCCAGCCGAAAGCTGATGAAATCGCGCGTCAGATCTCATGTGCGTTGCCATGCCCCGGGTAGGCGGATGAAGACTGGCGTGCCCGAGCAAGACGTCGAACTGGCCAGACGGAGTGGACAATCAAGTGTGGAGCGTGGGCTTACAGCTAACTCCGTCAGGCGATGTTTAGAGGATTACTGAGGCCGACGTATAAATATGAGCGTTCTCGATCCTAATACAACTCTGGTCTGCTGAGTCTTCTTTCGTCTTTCATCCTGTCAGGTTTGTCAAGGCGTCAAACAATGCAGGCGTAAGGGCGCAGATTAAGCAACAGACGTGAATCAACCGGTCGATTGCGGGTACAGCGTTATAACACACATGTAAACCAAAAAAATTAAAAATGTTATAATTTGCGCAACCGTAATAAAAGGCGTAACTGTCACAACGGTCAACCGTTGATAAGATTTGGCCAGTTTGCTATATTGATCAGGAGCTGCCAGGCCTGAACCGCGTGGTGGGTCTCACCCACCGTGGGACGCTCGTGTTCTAAGCCACTGGAGCTGGGTTTTTACTAACATATTGCTCGCCCATCAATAGATGGAGGTGGGCCATCAACTTCTTTCAAGCACCTGGTGAGGAATGTGTTTTACTTATTCGTTCCAGCAGCTTATAAGGCAGGTTGTCTAGCACCAAACTGAGAAGTAACCGATGGCAGTTTCGCACTACTGCAACTTGTTAGTGGTGCGCTACATTAACAAGAAACCAGTAATCTTTCGTCAGAAAATCATCTACTCACTAGTGGGAGTGAGTCTGACTTTTCGCCATTGACCTGTCCGGTATGTGTAGCACTGAGAGTGCTTCGGAAACACAGTCCCGAGTAGCTCAGTAAATCACAGAGAGACACAACTCATTGCACCCTCTTAAGATCCAATCTCGTTGCAATCAGACCTACTAACTGGGTCACCGTTGCTAGTCACAATGTGCTGTGATTATGTTCATTAGGGGAATAAATATGAAAAACGGGAACGACATCTCTAATAAAACTAGTCAAACCGAAATGAACCACACTCACTCTTTTTCGCAAACACTGACACAAGTTGAGCAGATAATACAGTATAGTAAAGTATCCTTGATCATAATATTTTCCACTCATGGTGAACTGTTGCCTGATTGAATAATGAATGTCCTTGGCCAAATCTTCGCCAGTGAAAAGGTTAATGAGATCAGCGTATGAAAGTGATGTAGCCTCGGGAACACAGAATTGTCTGGAAAAGAGCAAAAGACACTCAGACTTGATTTATATATATATATATATATATATATATATATATATATATGGGCAAGCTTTCACTCAGATATCTGATGCCATGTTTTATGTGATGCACTATTAGCTTCTCCCTACAAAAGCAAACGCTAAAGCGGAGCAAGACAAGGGCACCAGCTGAGGCAGATACAATTGTCTTTATCACTGTCCGCCGAACAGAAGTTTGTCACATATATCTTCAATACTAGGGTAAGGCGAATGGGAAAAGGAGGCAATTAAACTCGCCCACGGTACTTACATTTAATGCAAGTCCGAGAAGGGCTACATCCGTAAGAGCTTGTTTCGTACTGTTAAGTGCAACGACTGACTCAGTCAGAATCAATCGAAGTCAAGCAACTAAGGTTTAACATCCGCTGACCTTGCAATTAGGCGACTTCAACCAGATGGCTAGCCGACCTGCCACCTTCAGTGGGCCCTGTTATAGCTATTTGCTCAGTGGTGATCTGAACGCAGGAGTGAAGTGAATCGAATTGTCATGACTCTACGTGTAGTTAACATACAAAGAGAAAGGCGCTTTACCGAGGTGAAAGAGAGGATCCAGACAAGCGAAAGAAAAAATACAAAAGAAAAGTGCAAAGGATAAAGCTCAGACTTTGAGAAGAAAAAGTCTTACGCCAGTGTACCACAGATTGTGTGCAGCAGCTTATTGACATCAGTACTGACTTACCAAGTAGCAGGTAACGGAATGTGCCTATGGGGACGCAGAAAGTGTAAAACGGACAGCCTACAGATCAGAAGTGTTCCACACAACCAATGGACAGTCAAACATGCTCAAATAAGCCAAATGAAAGGTGGGTACATCACACTGACTTCGGGAAGCGTCGAGGAGGCCACGACTGCCGCTGAGTCATGCGGGATGGAACAATTGGTGCCAAAGTCATAAGCAAGGGAGCAGCCAGTATAAGTATATTAAAGGCATGAACAAACAAGTCCAACAAACTCAGTCAAGGCAACGAAGTGTTAAACACAATGACCTACCCTTGTCTCCGACATCCAGAGCGAAGATATGGGACACAGGTAAAGCTCGTTAATAGTATCGTTCTATAAGTGGCGCCTCAGCACAGAAAATTCCTTTTGAAACCTAGCTCTTTTGTTGGGCGCAAAAGTCGTGGTTACAGTACAGCTAACGGTGCCTTCTTAAAATGTGCGAGCATTACCCTGTGAAGGGCAGGCTCTCTGATATAATCCAACAATAGTGACATAACGCCCTAATTCAGTTAAGGCTTACCAACTAATTAGGCGCCGGTGTCTAGAGTGCATCAGATCACACAGCTGGCATTGTTTGAGGCAGTATCACCCTTCAGGTAACAAATCGCAGTTAAAGTGAGCTACTCATTTTTTCGACGGTTTGATACACCTGGTGCGGTGTCCGACCTGCTAGCCAAGGTGGCCTCATTGCGGAATCCAGGGTATGCAACAATTCCACTGACCCCAGCTGAAGTCCGATGAAAATAATCCGTGATGAAGAAGCTGTACAGTAATATTTTGCTCCGAACATCCTGTTCTTTCCCGGAGGAAAAGTGTAAAGGGAGCGAAAAATTACCTACACTGCAGGTTTCTGTACCAAATGAGAAGCATGTGTCCGAGTAGCCTAAAGTAAGCATGTCAGCGTTGAACTTGTTGTTGTTATTGATAAAGTAGACAGCCACTTAAGAAAAGAAGATTTAGGCAACAATGCAGCACGCAAACGCTGGACAGAAAATTAATTTGATTGGAAAATGAGCTCAGTACCACCATTGTCTTACTTGAAGCCGTCCGGTATCCAAAATCCCTCCTTCACATAACGCGGAACTTCGTAGTTCCCGGTGCTCAAATACTGCCAGCTTTTTAAGTTGGGCGAGTTGGTCTTCCAATCGGCGAACACAGGCATGTAGAATGCTTTAAAGTGAAACGGGAATCCAAACTCCGATCGGCTTTCATACCAATGGGATGGATAAGTTATCTTAACAGTTGTGTCACGCGATGCTACCTTAAGGAGGACTAAGCAAATTGTAGTCACTGACAAGAATAGTGATCCAAAACGAACCACTTTTACGTAGGGCATTGGAGTGCTCGGCTAGGCTGCGTCTGATTCAAAATGACGGCTTATCACGTGACGGCTCATGAAGCTTGGGTGGCTGGTTTATTCCGATCGATGTCACCAAACGCTCACGAGTGGTTCGCGTGGAGGTGAATTGTCGGAATGCATTGGAACATTTGGGTTGCTAGTTATTCAGGGAATTGTTAGGTGATTGATATGCTTAGGGTCGAAACTGTTCCCGGTCCTATTCAGATAATAACAAGTCAGTTACAGAAGTTTAGCAGCTCGTTATTTCCATAGGTTATCCACGCGTATAATGCTGTGATAGATGGTTGGCAGCATCCGGTTCCGGATTTGTCTGTCACTGTGTCCTCCATAGGACAGCCACAGGAGGGCCATGGGTGGCTGGCAATGCACTAGCCACAGCTCCATCCACAGCCCCATATCTAGGGTAAACCCAAATGAATAAGACCTGGAGGCATATGGTTGAAAGCCACTTTTCATCAATGGAGCCAGCTCTCAGTCATTCAAAAAACAGTGCAGAAGCAGACATTTAATTGAGGAATTATGCGTAGCAGACGTACACAAGGCGGTGGCTTAGTTGTAACCCGTTCCACACTGGATGCATGGAAGCACTCTTTGAGCCTAACACAATCACGAGGATTGTGCATCCCTTTCCCTCCACCAAGGAATAACTGTTTCCTGGAGCCGATATAGGTGCGGTAGTGGGTAATAAACTGGTAAGCACCTTGTCAATACACAAATCAAGCGCAACCACGCCGGGGATATCAATCAACAGACAACACCTGGAATGCAAGAATCTCAACACGCAGGCACATATACAGACCAAATGCGACGACGATGTGGCACACGTATCACATCAAGCGCCTTATTGAACAGGGTTAGTAACTTGAATCGGAAGCATCGCGCTTATCAAGCACCGCGCTGATGATGACCACACATTTAGCATGTTCAGCTTTTCTTAAATATTGGTCCAACGTGGCGACGCTGGTGGCTTACCACACCCGCTTGGTTGAGGCACTCATAATCACATGTGCTATAACACAATACCCTCGAGGTTGATGGGCTATCCACCATCGACGCCTGTCACTTTCGCAACCGACGGTTCTTTCCGCATGCAGTAGTGATTTCCGTTCCATCGCCAAGAGACTGGACCATAAAGTGGTGCGATAGATTGTGTGCCTCACTTTTCCATGGAGCTATGCTGAATGGTGCTGTTTAGACCTTCAGAGTCACTGATAGCAGATTGATCAATGGTTAGATGCTTGACAAACCTAGTCATCTAGATCCTCCAGGATGAAAGTTGAAGTGCGGCTCCTTACTCTATAAAACGGGCTCTCTGTAGTCCAGCACCAAAACCTGCTGCCTTGCGGTCAAGTTTTTGAACCGAAGGCTTTGATTGAGAATCCAGCTCGTTCCCCTGTATAGGTCTGGGCAGCTTGACACTATCCTGCCGACTCAATACAATGAACCTTACTGCAAACACGTTTTTGATGATCTGGCCCTTGCAGAGGAAAATCAACGGCGTCCTGTATCCACGGACGTCGCCGATTTTTGGATCACCATGCGATGGATACCTTTTTTGCTTCGGATTACTGTGTTGTCAGTGTTTATTCTGTGTGGATTGTGTACCAATATGCTTCTTTTGGCGTATTTTCCAATCGGTGTAAATTTGGTGCCTATGCTTTGACTAATTCCGGAGACCTAAGTGATTGGCCCAACTACAGTCTGTAACCGCCACCTTGGATTTGTTCTACTTCGTGATGCCGTCTCAAGCTACTAGTGGCTCGTGTTCGAAAGTTGTTGGACATAAAGCCCATGCACTTCAGTGCGCCGGCTGAGATGTTTCGTTCCATACTTCGTGCATTGGCTTATCCGTTGACGTGTTTCGAAAATCTCTCGACATCCGAAATCAGCTTTTTCAAGTTATATGTAATAAATGTCACGTTGCAAGACATCAGAATACACAGCGACGATCAACAAATGCGAGCAAATCTCACTTCCAGACAGTAACAAACCGTGCACTATGTGGGATCAAAAGCCCTGGTGAAAGTACCTCTGTCACCTCGCCTTCTCTTGTCACTCCGCGATCTGCACCACCACCACTGTCTTCGAACCCGGCCGAGCCTCAGGTTCTATGTTCCCCACCGATGGAAGACGCAGACATAGCACCTACGAAACGCCGCTTCACTAGCCGGTCCGTTAATTCTTCATAGCCTGTCTGTGAACCTCAGGACACCGAGGATCCATGGACCCAAAAAAGCGAAAGGGGTCACGTTTTCGAGTTCAAGCATCCCCTGCTGGCAAACAACAACCCAATCAGATAAGCGCCTCTATTTCTGCTCCCACAGGTTCATCACCGATTTCGCTGAAGCGTCATAATCTCATGATCCTCCACGTACCAAAGTCAAAAGATGAAAACACTCAGATACGTTAGGATCACATGTTGAGTTCCTCCAGGGGATCATCGATAGACTCTTGGATGTGGGCGAAGACAGTGTGACGATTAAACATGTAATCCGAATTGGCCAGTAAACTAACCAGTCACGTCCACTCCTGAGAATCACCTTTGCAAATAACAATATACCGCAGCTCATACTGTCTCGTCTGTCTAGGATGAAAGGCATAAAAGTTCACATCCGCCGAGACTTGGAACCCGAAAACAGGAATCCTTTGAATACTGCGGTCATTGAGTTCATACGCCGTAAAGAGGAAGGTGAAACTGAGTTACAAAGTGCAAATTTTCGGGAGATCAAGAAGGGTGTACGAACCCATACCAATCGGTTGCTCAAGCTCCAGGCACGCCCCACAGTAACTCCCAGGACTTCCGCTTGGCATTCGCCAACGTCTGCACCCTAATGAACAAACGTGACGAACTCTGCCACTTCGCTCTCTCGGAGCGGCCGAAGGTTTTAGGACTTGCAGTAACTTGGCTGAACTCCGACGTCATACCCCCCGAAGGCACGTTGTCAGGATATTCTTGTTTACGATGCGATCGAACATCAAGGGCTCACGTTTGTGTTCTGTTGTACATAAAATCGTCACTATCTGGCAAACTTGCCAACAATTATCGGAGCTACGATACCTTATGCGAGCAATTGTGGTGCACACTCCGCCTCAGACGCGCAGAACTAATAGAGTATGTTATCTACCGTAGCCAATCAAACCGTTGTTACGATTGGCTACCACATATGCAAAAACACATAAGCCGCCGTCATTTCTTACTGATGGGAATCTAAATTTCCCTAGATATTTGGGACATTCGTTCGACTTCTTCCCAGTCATTGCATCCTTGTGGCTCAGTTCGCTAAAATGACTATTGAAATCGGGGCAACACAACATATCATCAAACCGACGCGCGTAATGCCGCACTCGGCATCTTGTCCGGACCTAATGTTTACCAGCTACCAGCAGAAGCTGAAAGAGTTCAGAGTCCTCGAACCTCTGGCAAACAGTGACCACTGCTCCATTGTAGTAAGCATAGGATTGTCGTCAGCACATTACAACCAACGGAAGCCGAGACACAACTATTGGAAGACGGACTTCAACGGGTTTGTCCAAGCCGCAACTCACACAGAGTGGACACTATCACAGGATGCGTCACTTGAGGCCCGTTGGCCATTAATGTAGGGGAAACTTAACTCGCTGTGTACTCGGATCGTTCCCCTGAAGTATACAAAAAGCGGACCTCTCAAACCGCATTGGTTTGATATGGAATCTAGGCAGTTTGTACGACGTCGTCGCAAATTTTGGGATAGATACATCAGTTCAGGTTGTGATGAAGATTACACAGTGTACAAGAAACAGCGGATCATATGTAACGTCGTAAAGATCAAGAAACGCCGGCAGTTCATAGAGTAGCTAGCAGCCTTGGTCACAACCGTCCCAAAAAGGATATTTACCTGCTTGAAACGTCAACTGAAACCTGCGAGCGGCCTACCGGTCTTAGAGAGCTTGGACGGACATGCGCTCATTTCAATCGCGGAGCATGCGGACACCTTGGCTTCGCACTTTCTCACCGTATTTTCCATTAAAACGGCGCCTGTTCGAATACCGGCACAGGTTGCGACAATATTGCTCGACAGCCTACAATGTGATGCAGTCGAAGCGTAACAGCTGCTCGTCAACCTCAATGGTGCAACGCCCCCGGATCAGATGGACTTCACCCACTAATACTCAGGTCCCCAGCGAATGTCATCTCACCAGCCGTGACAAATCTGTTCAATAAATCACTCACTGAAGGATCTGTCCCCAACGACTGGAAATGCTCGATAGTGAGACCGCTTCTTAAGGGTGGTGATCCGAGTAAAGTAGAGGACTACAGACCGATCTGTTCGACTTCGATATTATCTAAACTTTTCGGAAAGCTTGTGAAACGGATCTGCTGTCGTTTTTCGAATCGCTAGACGTTTTGACGCTGGCTCAACACGGTTCCACGATAGGTCGATCCTGATTCACCAAATTCATGCACGCAAACAACCAGTGGGTATGAGTTCTCAATGAACGGAAGGATGGTGACGTGGTGTACACCGAATTTAATAAGGCAGTTAAAAGAGTGAACCAAGAGATGCTCTTTCGTTAACTGAGGATCTACGGAATCGGCGGCACGCTACTTCAGTGGTCACACGAGTTTATTATGGGACGAAAGTTTAGAGTACAGAGTAATGACTGCCTGACAGACTGGTTCCCATCGACCAGTGCGTGCCTCAAGAAACTGTAGTTGGACCAGTATTATTTCTTACTCAAATCAACGATCTCCCGCAGCAGCTCCAGTACCTATATGCCGTGTTTGCAGATGAATGAAAATCTGGTGGATGATTGAGAACTAGGATGACATCGCTCCCCTCCAGCATAACTTAGATCGACTGTCAACGTGGTTTACTGTAACGCAACTCCCTCTTAACGCAAACAAGTCGGAGTTCATTAGTATCACTAGACGTCCAGCCACCCGATCATACATCTTGGACGGCCAGTTGCTAAACCCCAACACCTCTGTCAGGGACTTGGGAGTGCTCTTGCGACATTATATGAGGTCACTAGAAAATGCAGAGAAATTGTAGCGTGCGCGACTTCGTATGCTCTGGGCATTAAAACGCAGTTTCTTCACATGGTCCGAAGAAACCATCCCTTGCCTATTCACCTTGCTCATCAGACGAATCCTTGAATATGGTGCCCAAGCTTACATGCTACTGTTGGCGCCTCCCTTCTTTCTTTTCTACCTTTTTCTCTTACTCCCATCCCGAACCCCATTATTAACCTTCCTTCTATATTTCCCAGCTTAACTGACAGGAACCGAAGTGTCACTGGACTAGAACCATCTGCAGCCACCTTCTCGCGATGCCCACCAGACGCCAATCGGCGACGGTCCCTCATAAGACCACGCTGTCCCGTTTCCATAGCGAAGTTCAACGTTCGCACTCTAAGAGAATTAGGTCAACAGGCTGCAGTCGCACGCACCTTGGACACACTGGGTATTGATGTGTGTTGTGTGTCCGAAACTAGAATCGATGACCCTAATTGGTTATTGGTTGCACGCATCCGGAGACGCCGATGCAGCGCTCACGGGTCAAGCTGGTGTAGGTATCATTCTAGGCTCCAAGGCTGAGCCATCGTTGGTTGATTGGATTCCGGTGAACAGCCGTTTATGTGCAGCCCGTTTGATGACATCAGCCAAGGTTGATACACGAAGTAGTACAAAAAGATGTATGTTTATGATTTCCCCCAATCAAAATGTCAACCCCGAGACAGCGTTCAAAGTGTTGTTACGCAATAAAAACCCCAGAATGCTGGCAATTAGTGAGGCGTTGTTAGTTAAGGCCTATCAATCTGTACTATGTGCAGCGAAACTCTTGTGGCAGTCTATTCTGTTGCCATGGTCTTGACTGTGACATTTTGATTGGTGGTGCTTGTTTTTCCATGTATATAATCCCTGGTGTGTTTCTGCTCGTATTGTGTTTGCGACTGAAGATAACAATCGTAATGTTGACATATCGCAACCTCTGTCTTCTCTCTGCCTTAACGAAATGGCTGAATGGGACCCACTGTGTTACTATGTGATTTCCGCTTATGCCCCCACCAACTGAAGTTCAAATGCTGTCAAGGACACATTCTACCACGAAATGAACGTGCTACTACACAATGCTACTGGTTCAGCTATTATAGTACTTGCTGGAGATATGAATGCACAAGTAGGGCGTCCGAGCTCTTCAGAAGTTCAGTTGGGTGGTAAGTATGGACTTAACTCCGAACGGACTGATAACGGCGAGCGTCTGCTGCAACTGTGTGCGGAGCACCATTTGTTTCTTATTAGCACTGCGTTTAGACACAGTGGGTGCCGAAGTGCCACTTGGCATCCTCCTGTAGCTGGCCAGCGATGGACCCAAATTGACCGCATAGCCATAAGTTACAGATGGCGTGGTTCCATCCCACATTGCTGCTCGTACTGTAGTACCTGCGTCGACTCTGATCATGCCCTGGTACGCTGTCGTTTCTCCATGAACTTACCGGAAGGCGCACCAAACCTCTTCCGCGATTGGCAACTGAGAAATTGTCTCAGCCCTAGGTCAGGCAAGCCTATCAAGTCGCACTACATACCGAACTGTCTCCTTCTAATGACATCGAGCTGCAGTGGAATAGGATCTCGGCCGCCACGCACGACGCAGGAGCATCTGCTTGTGGCACTATCTATCGTCACCGCATCAGTCACTGGATATTCGAGAGGTCGGTGAACCTGTTGGAATCTAGGAGGAACTTTCCGGCTGGCTTTGAGCACACTGTGACCAGACGGGCTGATGGGCGCGAATCAAAGCGGAGCCTGCGTGCTGACAAGGAAGCCTGGTGCACCAGTAGGGCTCAAGCAATGCAGGAGGCAGGAGCAGTAGGCAATTACCGCAAGCTCTTCCAGCTGATCCGCACCCCTGGTCTCAGGAAACCAGGCGTCAGAGAGACAATCAGAGACCGCTCGGGTGCACTGACACACAATAAGGAGCGCCGTATGGCTTGTTGGGCGGAACATCTTCACGATTATTTCAGCTGGCCACCTGCTCCCGCACTTCTTATTCTGGTAATACAGGGTGAATCATGGACGGTTAGTTTAGATGCTCCATCAGAGGCTAAGGCCTAAAAGGTGATTACAGCCATCAATCCTTTTGTGCCACTGGCCCGGATTCTCTGGCGCTTGCACTATGTAAGGATGGAGGTGAGATCCTCTGGAAAGCACTGACCTCCCTATTCGAAAGTATCTGGAAGGAAGAGAGTGTCCCGGCTGATTGGAACGGATCAATTATAGTGGCAATATATAAGAACAGAAGTCGCACAAACTGTTCTAACCACAGGGGTGTTAGCCGTTGTGACAAGGTTGCTGACGTTTATTCTCGTTCGTCGCCTCACTGTGGAACGGTAATCTCGGATTAGGGAAGAGCAGGCAGGTTTCCACCCAGGACGTGACTGTATAGACCAAATATTCACTTTGCGGCAGGTTCTAGAGCAGTGCCACCCATACCTCAGACCGACAATAGCTGTGTTCCTGGATTTCAAGAATGCGTTCGTTTCAGTCTATCTATGCATTTTTTTCGAAATTCTTACTCCGAAAGGTGTTCGCACGAAATATGTGAACATCCTACTTGCTCTATACTCGAAAACTACAGGCCACGTCAGGGTCTACGGTGTCATATCGGATAGCTTTCCGACCACAAGTGGCGTTCGTCAGGGTTGTGCGATTTCCCGGTTTTTGTTCAATTTCGTCGTCGATTCTATTATGGAGTATTCCCTTGCGGAATCTCACGATGTAGGCATTGAAGTGCTGCCTGGTGAAATATTAGTTGATCTTGATTGTGCGGACGAGATCCTATTGCTTTTTGACGATGTTGCGGCGGCACTATCAACCCTGAATAGACTGTCTAGAGTGGTCCCATTATGCGGTATGCGCTTTGTACCTTCAAAGTGCAAAGTGTTGCTGCAGGACCACCAGCCACTTGATGACCGCTTGGTCCTTGCTAACGAGGAACTCGAGGTGGTTGATCAATTCACTTATCTTCTCAGCTGCATCAGCAACGATGAGCACATAGAAACTGACTTCAGCTCACGCATTGCAAAAGCCAGAGCCGTCTGAAAGGCCGTGTATACAAGGCCACAGTGAGGGCCATTCTGCTCTATGGGAGTGAGACCTAGCCCTTTCGGTCTGGAGATCTGAGGCGTCTTCAAGTCTTTGATCATCGTTGTCTGCAAAGCATTTCTAGTGTCGGATGGCACCAGCGTGTCCGCAACTATGATGTGCGTAGGCGAGTACTAAGTAGTGATAAACATGCTAACTCCCTAGAACAACAGATAGCACTGAATAAGTTGCTTTGGCTCAGGCACGTGCTAGATATGTCTGGTCACCGCTTACCTAGGAGGGCCTTGTTTAGTTTGCCAGGTGTAGGGTGGCACATAGCTCAAGGTGAACAGAAGTTGACTTGGCAGCGGGAAATGAAGTTACTGACGACCAAACTTCCTGCTACGCTGAACTGGGAACAAGCAGGAAGCATTGAATCCGCCACAAGAAACAAATGGACGGTGAAGTGCTGTTTGATATCTGTCATAGACAGTTTGATTGTTGAAACGTCGTAACTTCCAGCGAATTCATGACTTTGCAGACAAAGATGCTTATCTTAAACTGTCAGATCTGCTTGATGATAACTATGGTTGTCCGCTTAATGAATTCGACAGAGATATAGAAAGACAGGAATTCCTTGCCGAAAGGCGAAGATTGTGGTATTTTGTGAAAGCTTCAGAACAGAAAAAAATTAATGGATATGCTAAACTTTTCAACTTCATATAGAAATATCACCTTGGGGGATCAGTTGCACATCTTTCTTATGCGCAATATTAGCACAGGCAGCTGTGAGACCGCATCCTCAAAATGATAGCTTGTGACGAAGTATCTTCAAGTATCGATGAATCAGACAAGGCTGCGGATTTGCAGTTCTCCCCATAGATAGGGAACTTGCAAACGGAGTGAATTGTTACTGTTATCAATAATATTGACTCAAGTAATGCACAAAAACTATATCTGTAGGTTTTGTTCACGAGTATTGTAACAATGCAAATGCCTGCATTTACGGCAGCACTCTAAACCTTTGATGATTGCTATATGAAAGGAAATATTTGTGGGCTGTTCGCAATTTATGGCGCGCTTACAAAGTCTGTCCAAGTAACCTGAACTGGGGTGCTTACACAAATCAATGAAACAACTGCGTCAAGTTGCTTCGCAAAAACAATCTCCAGCACCAACAGAACTTAGTGTTGAAATTCACTACAAATTCCAAGGCGCTGTATAGACATGTCAACAAGCTCCACAGAGTGCAGCGCAGGATCCCGCTTTTACCTGCAAACGATGGTCTTGCGCAAACCGAACAAAATGCAGCCAGCGTGCTTCGCCAACACTTCATCCATACTTTCCGGAGTGAATCGTCCTTTCATCCGCTTTTGACACAGCTTCCATCGCCACCAGGGTTAAACCACGTAACGTTTACCGCAACCAATGTGATGAAAAGGCCAACCTCATTGCGCATGCACAGCTCACCTGCAGTGGACGACATCAAACCGAAGACCTTGAAGACAGCGGCCATGAACCTTGCCGAAACATTAGCTCGGTTCTTCCAACGTTGTCTCGACAAAATACAGGTTCCGACAATGTGGAAACATGGAATAGTCACTCCTATTTACAAATGTGCTAATTGTTCGGAGCTCTCGAACTTTAGTCCAATCACTCTCCTCTCAGTTTTATCTAAAGCGATGGAACGTATACTTGCAAAGGCGCTCATGGGAAATCTTGAGGGCAACACCATCCTAGTGTCGCAGTAACACGAATTCCGCCGAAATCGTGCATGCACAACAAACTTGCTGATAGGTCGAGTGAGCTGGACTGAGTCAGCCTATGCCAGAGTTGGAGTCGACGTTGTCTACCTGGACTTCTCGAAATCGTTCAATCTTTTGGAACACCACATTCTCCTGCACAAGCTTCAAAGCTATGGAATCGGTGACCCTATACTCGGTTGGATCGGCAAGTTCCTCGCTCAACTTCAGCGGAATATGAGAGTCCGCAACTCCATTTCCGACCGAATAGACGTCCATTGTGGCGTGCCTCAAGGATCGGTACTGAGGCCACGTTTATTCCTCACATTCATTAACGATCTTGCCAGTGTATTGCAGTCGAATTGCTTACTAGTCGCAGATGATATCAGGACATCGGTTGATCACATGACATTGCAGAGTGATCTCGACCGAGCTGATGCGTGGTCATCCGACAACCGGCTCCAGTTCAACGTGATCATGTGCAAAGTTATAAGCATAAACCATAAGAGTATCTGAATATCGACTTAGCGACCAGCAGTTACAAATTGCTTACCAAGAAAACGACCTCGGGGTGATCGTGCAGGACGACTTTGGTTGCTCGAGATAGGCTGTAAAGCCAAGAAAAAGAGTCAGTCAACATCTTGGATTCTTACGGAGGGCTTTCGGCAATTTTGAGCCATCAATATTTCGCAAATGCCGACCGCCTACGTGAGGCCTCCGGTTGAATATGCGATCCAAGCCTGGTGTATCTGGCGCAAGCGTGACGTCGATGCACTTGAAGCTCCACAACGTAGAGCGACCAAACTCTTTAGAGGATTGCTTCATCTGTCCTACCAAAGCAGACTGCAGTCCCAAAACATCGACGTCAGCGAGGAAAGCTAATCATGCTTTACTTAATACTGAGGAACCCAACTCACCCATGTCGGAATCTGTTGCAGCTGAGCCAAAATACTCTTCTGAGAGGCTATCAGCTCAAACTGGCTACGCACTACAGTTGACTTCGTTGTCGACGCAACGTTTTCTCTCTCCGTGTGTCCAGTGCCTGGAATACCCTTCCGGCCCACGTTATCCTTGCCTTTACATTAACGCTTTTCAAAAGCGCCTTGAGGAAACGCTTTCAAATTTGCAGTACTTGATATAGTCCGTTCCACTTGGAGGACGAAACAACACAAACCTAACCATGTGATTAACGGCCTTCGCCGCAACGTCGCGGTGACGATACGTGTATTAGTGTCAATGTGATTTCTCTGGATGTAGCTAAAATGGATTAACCTATCACATCTGTCAAATGAAGAAACAAACGGGTGAACGTTGTCGTTTCCCTTATTATTTCTCACGCAGTTACTGAACTTCAACAGCTCTCTATAATATTTTGCGTGTGCACATCCCATTCACGCTTAAAACTATTGTTATGCAGTAGTGTATTTAACTCGGTGGACGCTTGAAATATCCGTTTACTTATTCGATAATCCTGCAAATTTTAATTTTTACTCCATCTATCCTACGGGACTTATCAAGCACATACTTTTTTTACCCGTGATCATTGTTCATTGAGGGCACACGGATTTACAACGCCCCAGGGGGCGAAAATTTTATGTCCTCCCCGGGTGGCAAAGTAGTTACTATGCTACAGTAAATTCACACTATCCACTAGCCTACTGTCTGGCGATTGCATTGATTCCTCAAATCGATGTGCACTCATTCGTGCGCCCAATGCTCCCGCCACCCGATATTGCCATTGGGTTAGATAGCCGCTTCTCCGGATAATCGTAACGCGAAGGTGCCTGGGGAGATTTTGACGACGGAATCAGTCCTATAGCCCCAATGAATTCCTGTAATGTTGTCAAAGCTGTGGTGTAGTCCAAAAACGCGAATAGTCAAGCTGATCTTCGATCAAAACGATACACTATTCATCGCATCTCCGATGACGACCTCATGGTTGCCGTGGTGTCCACCGTCCAGTCCAGTAATGTGCGATGACGCGCCCACGGCCCGGAGATGTCGCTGGTTGGGTTGACTCACTTCCAGTACTCGTTTTGTCACTTCCACCCACGCACGTGGTGTACGGCGATCAGCTGCCATAATTTTTAACCCCACACCTCATCCCCCTTTTTGCAGTCCTGGCCGTTGGTTGGCACACTCACGCTAGGTGCCCTATCTTTGTTTTCTTCCCCGGCGCCCGTTGGTTATGTATCCCATGCGAAGTATTAGTTGGCGGGTGCCGCATCTCGTGAATCCGGTTTCGCCGGTATGAGCCACTTCCTATCCTAACTTCATAGCTCCTTTCTCACTTTCGAGTTTCTACTGTGCTGACATCAATTCAGGGACTTGAGGCGCGGTGTTCACCTGCTACAGTTACTAACCTCACACAAAAATGAAATAATAGTTGTCGACAGTAATGGTTTCGTGGCCCCCTCAGCCCTCTCTCTGAAGGGCAAGGGCTTGCCCTACGGTTGCGGGATTTGGCATATCTGCCGGAAGGATGACTATTTCTGCTTTCGGAGAGTTGCTGACAACTTGAGTTGGTGACAACCTGAATATGGTAGGGATGCCATTCGGTGACGGATTTTCAACGCAGTCATACTCTGCTGGCCAATTAGATGCGTATATTCACTGTACATCAGAGGGGTCCAAACTTTTCGCAAGGAGGACCATATTTTGTGAGGTAAACACATATGTCTGGCATATTCGGTCTGACGTTAAATTAATAGCAAACATTACGCATGTCAATATTTTATCGCAAGTTTTTAATGTGAAGGATGAAAGTGAGAAGTTGTGATCTTTATTCTTTGATTTAGTTAAAGCCCTTTAGTAGATGCACTAGGCTGACTTTTCCTAGCTAGTTAAAAGTAAACCTTACATTATTGGTTTTAGTTAGCATCTGACGCCATTGAATTTTATACTCATAACACCCTTAAAGTTTTGGTAATCTATATTATACCATCTGTACCTAAAATTCCAAGCTAGCTTTTAGTAATTTACGATAAGACCGCGGGTCAGTTGAAATGTGAACGCGGTCCGCCTTTGGCCCCTGGCGGGAATTTGGACATCCCAATTCCACATGCTTCGGTAGCTAGGCGTGTGCTTCACATGTCAAATCAGGGTGTACCCTGCCATGCCGGCTTTGTGAGCGTTGACGCTAGGAGACGCTAAGTAACAAGGTGCACAACATGTGCATTGGAACAATGTATGTCGCACGCAGGGCTAACAGGATTACACGTTTTCCCGATTGATTGCATTCATAGTGCAAAAAATTGCTCACTAACGAGTTGGTTTGCATCGTTAAAACGATGGAACATGCTCAATAATAAGATTACATTGCATCCGATCTCATTACGTATTAAGCGCGCACAGTAACCGTGGTATTGACCTGACCCAAAGCAGCCAATGACGGTAAACTTAATAACCCTTGCAAGAATGCATGAGTTGGTGATGTGTGATGTTGACGCGTGTGCGTCCTAGCCTGCATTCAGCAACGGTGCCTAATCTGAAGCTAGTTCTACACAGCTTAGGGGCACACGATTGTCCAAACACGTGATGCGACTGGGCATAAGTGGTACCATGTGCGTAAAGGCATGCCTTACGAACGGCACGGCACCAGTGGGAAGGGGCTACGAACACGGTAATGCGACACCCCATTAGCGATCTTATGGTTAGTTTTGCGCTGGCGCAGTCCAAGTCTTTGGACTACCTACCAACGCTAGCGCATACGACGGTAGTGTGTCCGGATAGCGAGGCAGTCAGAGGTGCATGGCTGCGAAGGTCCAGGGGCCGGTATGACGGGCTTCCGAGCGGCGGTCTGCTGAGAGAGCTAGTGACGAAATACGACTGTGGCCATTTTGATACAAGGCGAGCAGACCCGGCTTAGTTACAGCAGGCGTCGCGCACCATCCTATTGGATGCAATCCACCGAGTTGCTGGTCCCTATGTCAAATGCGATACTGCGACCAGACTGTCGGCACTTTGCATCTGGTGATCTATACACACTCACATGCATGGGCGGACTGACGCAGACCCAACCTGAGGGCAACTGATACGCATCGACTGAATTCGTGTCCCGTACGCAGTTGTATGTTCGCACATGAGAATCACTGTATCGTTGCTTGGTAATTTTAGCTGGCCATTTCACCGGCTGTTCTCCAGCAAACGCACTTGGCCGACACAGCATATCGGCGAGCAACCCTTCAATTCGTTTCTACGGTGGTCGTACCTGCAAATCGCATAATTCCGCGAGGTCGATACCACTCAATTCCCTACCTAACGGCCTGTGAGCACGTAGTTCACAAACACACATAGCAGTACAATGGCATATAACGGGTCAAATAGCTAACGCTTCACATGTCCCGTAGAATGGTCGTAATTACGTAATGAACATAACAATGGAACGGAGTATGCGTTGGTGATTTAGCAGAGACATTTGCATGATAACTGCTATTCATCCATTTAGTTGCAACTAATTCAGCTACAAAAGTGGCACTGTTTATTTCGGCTGCAGGATGTCTTCAACAGGATTGTCTACTTTTCGTCTGATGGAAACTGAATCGTAAAGCATGTGAACACGAATACAGTATATCGCATGCTCAGTCATTCCTCAATTGCAGGGAACTAGTCTAGTTAACTAGTCTAGCTAAAGCGAAAGAAATTAACTAAATGGAGCAAGTAGTTGTAGAAAAGTGGTTGCGTGAAATTTTAGCCAGAATACTTGATGTCGTCAAGTTCCACACTACGCAACGCATGACACTGTCACGGAAAAAACATCCAGGATGAAAAAGGAGGCCACAACTTAGTGGGAACTTTCAGTATGGTATATTTGTTGACGAACATTTGGTGACACTTCAGGTGAGAAGGAAAATCAGCGCCTTTTCTTTGTCGCCAAACGTTCGAAATGAATTAATGAGGCTTTTAATGAATCAGGTGAGAAAAATTATGGATCTGGTCAAAAAACATGTATCTTTGCTAACTTTTCGATAGCACTTACGATAAGTCTCACAAAAATCAGATGAATGAAATTTTAGTGACGGTAGAGGAGTCGTTTCTGAGCTTCATTCGGACCTGCAGCAAAAGCGCAGAGGAAATTGATGGACTTGCATTTTAGCGAATAGGAGAAGGATGGAAGTCAGATTGACGACTCTTGTGGCCAATCATGCGACAATGGTGCTGTTATGGCACGCTAACGCATGCGCGTCCAGAGACGTATCTTTGAAATAGCCCAAATTCTACCTTTGCGTCATGCATAAACTAGTCTCTGTGTTCATGCAGCTTCTGCGACGGTTCATTTTGTTACATTTTTGGTACGATGAACCAGTAAGTAACGTTCGTTTTTCGGCTAAATATTACTTGAATATCTTGATTCAAGTCACCTGTATAAGTATCAGATGACTGTAAAATGTATATGAACTAGTTGAGCGGGTGCTATAAATATTGTGATGCAGAAATACTCAAAGTCGTCGCTTCTGTGAAACACTCCACCGAATAAGGAGAAAAAGCAAACACAAGCTTAGCTGTACGTTTAATTCTTATCATGATATTGTTGTTTCCGTTCATTTTGTTTCTTAGCACTTAGGTATCTGTACTCATAAAAATCAAGGATACAATGATACATCTTAACCAATGTCCTGCATCTGCAGCGAAGTTCTCTCAGACTTACAGCGTTAAGAGTTTGGCTTTTTCGGAACAGAGCGATAATGGTGAACCTTGCAACGGGAGAATTAAATAAACACTACGCTAAATTGGGGTAAGCAAGAAACATCGAATCCGCCAAAAGAAACCAATGGACGGTGAAGAATTGCTTGGAATATCGCTGGGACTTGATGCGAAGTTTAAGCGGGATGTGCAGTCTTTCAAAGACAGTTGGTCTGATGAAATGCTGTACATTTCAGCAGATTTGTGCTGTTACGAAACAATTTTCTTTTGGACACCGTTATGTATGCTTGATAATAACTATGGTTGTCCGTTTATTGAATTCGGCGAATATGTAGAATAAGAAGAAAATCAGTGGCCGAAGTAGCACAAAATTGCAGTGTTTTGTAAAAGCGTCAGGACACGAGAAAAGTAATGGCAATTCTGAGTCTTCGAACCACATACAGAAATATCAACTTGGGGAATCTGCTGTGCATATTTCGTACCTAAACTCAGCATTGCCAGTTGTGAAAGCGTATTCTCAAAACGTAAGATTAAAACGAACTACCTTCCATCGTCATTGGAGCAGACATCGATCACGGATTGGCACTTCTCAATATAGAGAGCGAAGTTGCCGATGGAAAGTGTGGTCAATACAACTGCCTCTGGTAATGCGCCAAATGTATATCTGTACATCATGCTCATGAGTAGTATATCACTAAAATGCCTGAATTTACGGCAGTACTCTAAATTTAAATACTTGCTTGTTGTTATACAAAACGAACGCTTTAAGGGCTGTCCCCCATTGTGAGAGTTGATAGATTTACAATCGCCAGAAGGAAGGCGGCAATTTAACGTCCGCTACCTCAGTGACTGGACGCACTCAGATTTCACGAGTCGGTGACAAATGCTTCTACCCACTAACCATCAACACAGGTGTTCTTCTGGGAGACACGGTGCCGCTTTATTACACTTATATCAGCTCAATACTAGCTTAACAGTAAGTGATGCGTGCCGAAACAAAGCAGTGCCCCCTCGCATGGTAACAAAGTGCAGTCGTATTTCTATATTAGCGCTGTCAATGGAGCGCAGCTCAAAACCTCTCTCTTGTACCTAAGAGGGCCAAGATATTTTAGAGAAGCTTCAGGGAACTCTCGAGGATGTACTCAACAAGACTAAATGGAAAATGTATTTCATGAAGCAAACTGTATCAGAGGCACGAGACTGCGTGACGTCTCAGCACCGCCAGAATATGATGGATCATGGGAGGAGGAATGAAGCTCGCGCAGTGCATTGTACTGATTTGTAAATTGCTGTCATTTTGTTGAGATAAATGTGTTTAATTGTAACTGGTGTTTTAATTGTTACGCATCACAAAGCCATTAATTCGACATGCTGGTATAAGCGATGGCGTTCAGGCTAAATGTTTTCGCAGAGAGTTCTCGCATGTTTCCGCCTTACGCGTTACCAGAGTCCACCAAAAGTTATCCGGATGATTTCTGGCAATCAGGACTGTATTGCTGCTAATGGTAAGAGGTAATGTGTTGTTACGTACAGTTGTGTCCCTAGTTCATTATGGGGAATGGTACGTAATTGGTATCACGAAGTGGACTACCGTGCGCAGAAAAGGAAGAGTCGTTCTGCTGATCGTTCGGTGAAGCATTATTGCGGAAATGTCGGTCTATAGTGCCGTTGGTTACATATCGCCGCAGGAGAACAAGCACTTTAAGATACGCTAGAACGTCGGATGTAAGCCACTGATCCGTCTCAGGAAGCAAGATCGATGTTTTTCTCATATTGTGAAGATATGGCGGTCGATTCGTAACGAAGTTCACGATATATTCCAACATGACCTAGGATGTATTTATGAATGGTCAAAGAGGTACCTGCTTCAGTCGAACATAGCTAAGTGCAAGGTGATCCATCTGCGTCATCAGCCGGTGAGCACTTACAAGCTTGGAGACCAAACCTTGCAGATGTCCTCTGCGTTGGCACTGGTCTGTACTGTAATGGACCACGAACAACTCGGGTGTTCAAAACAAGCACAGAACGCGACGAGAACTGGCGATCAACATTTTGGCCTGCTTCACAGGGCCTATGGTCGGTTTGAACCCTCAATCTTTCCCCAAGTGCTTAACGCCCACGTGCGACCGCAAGTAGTATATGCTATCCAGGCTTGGCAGCCAAGGCAGAAACAGGATCTCGTTGCTCTCGAGACTCCTCAACGAAGTGCAACCATAAACGTTAGAGGCCTCTGTATCTATCCTACCAACTTAGAGTGAAATCTCTAAGAATGTACAGCAATCGATATTGGCATTGGCAGGGGATCTCATAATGATTTACCAGATCCTGAAGAACCCAAACGGCATTAACCGTCCACTGCTGGAATTGAACCACAACGCTAACCTAAGAGATCATCCTCTGAAAATGAAATTACAGTATATCCGGCTTGAATGCCATAGGAATTGCGTTTGCTTCCGCGGGTACCAGCCTTGGAACGTTCTCCCTAATTATGTCATATTTGCTCACAATATGGAAATATTCAAAAAACTGGTTGACGATGCGTTGTCTCATTTCCATTTCATGACTTGTTAACCAGGGGGTACAAAACGCAATCAAGTGCTGTCTTACCGAAGTCTTAACTAATGAATTTATGGATTTATACTTTTACTACGTCAACATCTGCGCCATTCTACATAAACCTACTGCGTGTCCACTAAAAAGCTTTTCACTTTATCATGCAATTTAATTTTTGCAATAATTTGCATCGCACGGAACTTGCTAAGCATTGCTTTTTTAAACGTAATACACCGTTGTTCCATTATTCCATTTCAGAGGGCTATGAGGTCGACTGCGTTCGATTCAGCGCCTATGTTTTGCCAATGTATGCGGTGCATCATGAGCCTTCCGCCAATTGCTAGTGGTGCAGCATTCAGAGAACACAAACCCCTCAAGCGATCAAAGTGGTCGTCATCCCAACCGCCTACATAGTAAACACCAGGACATCACAATTCTCCCTCCAAAGCAAGCATCTGATGGCAACTGCAGTGCCTCAGATTAACTTTGGACTGGGTGGTATGAGGTACTGCGTTTGGTTTACGGTGCACAGATCTTCCGCTACATACACACCTAAGAACAAGAATGTCGCAGTTGTATCACGGCATTAGCTCTCACAGAAGAATGCCGCCCATAACGTTTTTATTTTACTTATGTGGCCACCTGTCAACATAGAGTTCAATGGCAAATTGCGCAGGCCACTTTTGTCGCTTTACTCACAGGCACGCGATAACATTTCACAACCCAGATCCCGATTATTCACAGCCATACATCCGTGACTGTCTTGATATCCGGACACAGCGAACCTGCCAGAGAGCTGGTTGATCGCCCTAACATCGTCATCCCGGAACATCCATATCTGATGTTCTTTTTCGGAATTATGCAGCAGATTACATGTATAAAATTATTTTATCGATTCTCCCGCTTCGTTTCCAAGAAGTAAATTATGGCGAGGGATTAGTTGCAACTAAATGAATGCATAGCAGTCATCATGCAAATGTCTGTCCTAAATTATCAATGCACACTCTAGTTCATTGGTGCGTTCATTACATCAATACGACCATTCTACATGTGAAGCGTTAGCTATTTGACCCGTTATATGCCATTATACTGCTATGTGTGTTTGTGAACTACGTGTTCACAGGCCGTTAGATAGGGACTTGAGTGGTATCGACCTCGCGGAATTATGCGATTCGTAGGTAAAACTACCGTAAGAACGATTTGAAGGGTTGCTCGCCGAAATGCTGTGACGGCCAAGTGCGTTTGCTGGAGAACAGCCGGTGAAATGGCCAGCTAAAATTACCAAGCAACGATACAGTGATTCTCATGTGCGAACATACAACTGCGTACGGGACACGAATTCAGTCGATGCGTATCAGTTGCCCTCAGGTTGGGTCTGCGCCAGTCCGCCCATGCATGTGCGTGTGTACAGATCACCAGATGCAAAGTGCCGACAGTCTAGTCGCAGTATCTCATTTAATTCAGGGACCAGCAACTCGGTGGATTACATCCACTAGGACGGTACGCGACGCCTGCTGTAACTAATCAGGGCCTACTCGCCTTGTATCAAAATGGCCACAGTCGTATTTCGTCACTAGCTCTCTCAGCAGACCGCCGCTCGGAAGCCCGTCATACCGGCCCCTGGACCTTCGCAGCCATGCACCTCTGACTGCCTCGCTATCCGGACACACTACCGTCGTATGCGCTAGCGTTGGTAGGTAGTCCAAAGACTTGGACTGCGCCAGCGCAAAACTAACCATAAGATCGCTAATGGGGTGTCGCATTGTCGTGTTCGTTGCCCCTTCCCACTAGTGCCGTTCGTAAGGCACGCCTTTATGCACATGGTACCACTTATACCCAGTCGCATCATGTGTTAGGACAACCTTGTGCCCCTAAGCTGTGTAGAACTAGCATCAGATTAGGCACCGTCGCTGAATGCGGGCTAGGACGCACACGCGTCAACACCACACACCACCAACTCATGCATCCTTGCGGATTTTGAGCAGTTCTCCGAGCTGGATAATTATTTTGCAGACGTTTCGTTGCCTGACTAGGCAACATCATCAGTGCGGCTTCAGGGGCCTGGTTCGAAGTGTCTCGTAAGCGACTTCAATGTCCAAGTGCTTATTGATCGAGTTCTCTTTTGAATGCCAGGCTTCAATGAATTCACGTGCTTGCCGGCTTTTAGCCCTTCCGAGGATACTGGCGTGTTCTAGGTCGAATTGATGGTTTTCAGCATCCATATGCACTGACATCAGGGAGTTCTGGTCGTGGCGACGTATGGCTAGGCTGTGTTCGTGTAGCCTTGTGCCAAGCTTCCTCCCAGTCTGTCCCACGTAGTATTTGTCGCAGTTTCGGCAGCAGATCTTATAAATCACACCAGTTTCTTCCTCTTTGCTAAGTTTATCTTTTACTTTGAAGAGTTTACTGCGAATTGTTTCTGTTGGCTGGTGTGCAACTTTGACTCCAAAAGGCAATAAAAGCCTCGCAGCCATTTCAGAGATACCGCTGATATAGGGCAGTGTTGTTCTCTTTTCAGTTGTTGCATTCGTCGAGGTGTCTCGAGCAACCTTTCCTGGTGCGAGGCACCAGGGAGGAAGAGAACAACGGGCAGTTACCATTCTTAGACGTTCTCATACGAAGGACTGGTGCTGAACGATTGGAAACAACAGTCTACCGAAAACCGACGCATACGGACCAGATCCTCAACTACGGCAGCAATCATCCGGCAGCCCACAAACGCAGCTGCGTGCAAACCCTTTTCAAAAGAGCACAAACCCACTGTAGCACACCGCAGCTGAGACGGGCAGAGGAAGATCATCTCTTCAATCTGTTCAAGCGGAACTCGTACCCAAAAGGCTTCATTCTACGCTGCCTCGCACCAGGAAAGGTTGCTCGAGACACCTCGAGAAATGCAACAACTGAAAAGAGAACAACACTGCACTGTATCAACGGTATCTCTGAAATGGCTGCGAGGCTTTTATTGCCTTTTGGAGTCAAAGTTGCACACCAGCCAACAGAAACAATTCGCAGTAAACTCTTCAAAGTAAAAGATAAACTTAGCAAAGAGGAAGAAACTGGTGTGATTTATAAGATCTGCTGCCGAAACTGCGACAAATACTACGTGGGACAGACTGGGAGGAAGCTTGGCACAAGGCTACACGAACACAGCCTAGCCATACGTCGCCACGACCAGAACTCCCTGATGTCAGTGCATATGGATGCTGAAAACCATCAATTCGACCTAGAACACGCCAGTATCCTCGGAAGGGCTAAAAGCCGGCAAGCACGTGAATTCATTGAAGCCTGGCATTCAAAAGAGAACTCGATCAATAAGCACTTGGACATTGAAGTCGCTTACGAGACACTTCGAACCAGGCCCCTGAAGCCGCACTGATGATGTTGCCTAGTCAGGCAACGAAACGTCTGCAAAATAATTATCCAGCTCGGAGAACTGCTCAAAATCCGCATCCACACCCCGAGCTACAGATATTCTCATTTATTTCAAATCATGCATTCTTGCAAGGGTTATTAAGTTTACCGTCGTTGGCTGCTTTGGGTCAGGTCAATACCACGGTTACTGTGCGCGCTTAATGCGTAATGACATCGGATGCAATTTAATCGTATGATTGAGCATGTTCAATCGGTTTAACGATGCAAACCAACGCGTTAGGGAGCTATTCAATTGCACCATGAATGCAATCCATCGTGAAAATTTGTAGAGTGCGCTTACTCGGCTTTTTGGCAATGCTCGTGTTGCCAGGCTTTAATTTCTCTATACCTCTTTGATATGCGGTGGCACTGCCAAATGTAGTGTCTTGGTCCAGGTTTTTAATATGTATTTTCTTCCATGGAGCATGCATCTTTTGCCGTGGTTCGCATCCGCACGGTGGCTCGAATACTGGTTAGCCACTTTGGATCAAGTACAGTTTGCTATGAAATGAAGCGGGACTTCACTGGTCTTATTGACGCACCGATTAGGCAGAAGAATTCGCCCACTGTGGCTATGTTTTGGAGCTTATGAGACAGAAAGCATTGTCAAGGGTGGGAATTTTGTATGTTCGTGAAATAAAGTAGCTTATGTTTGTAGAATGGTGGTTTGGTGGATTAGTTTTCAACGCTACTTGGGTAGAGGAAAGCGTTTCTGGGAGTTAGTAAGAGAGTGGTAGGTTGCCTTGTCATTTACTCGAGGGTTGTGTGGGCACACAGCTCCCTGGTTGCCCAAGCCTTAAAAGTAATTTGACCAGAGAGACTTCAGCTATCAGCCCAAAAAGAACTGGTACACAAGGTAATACAAATAGCTCAGGAACAACAGTCACACTTTGGGCGAGTAATGCCCAATCGTACTGTACTACTCATGGCAGTCAATGAGTACTTTCAAGCGGCATGTGAGAAAATGTTTCCTGGATTACCGAGATAGCCGTTATGCCTGAACAATGCTGATAGTCAGGTGTGTAATATTGTTTTTGGAGTTCTACTGAAGAGTTCAGGCAGCAACCGGAGGAGTTGGAATTTATTCGTTAACCCTGCATTGTGAGCCCAACTCTGGTGACAGACGCAAGCGGTCTGGGAGTCGCTAAGTTTGGTACAACACCGTACGAGCAAGTGACCAACCCAAGATTCAGTATTTCCTTAGAAGCTATCGCTTATACACGGCCAGTGTTTATTCATCTCGTGTACAAAGTGGGAGCCACGCAGCATTTATTCAATCATATATGTTTTCTGAATCAGAAACCCGACAATGCACGTGATAGTACGTAGCTCCACCACAGCAAAACATCCGAACGAGTATGACGCAAGGTGCCTAAACTCGTAATTAAACTGAGAGCCTTCGGGTCTTAACCATGCTAGGTATTTTGACTACAGCCATTTGGTAACCAAGCCAAGTGACATTGAGGCATTCCGAGCCATCTCGATTTGAGAATATTCTGTACGATTCACTGATGAAGTTGTTTGGTCTGGCGACGAAACGTCTGGAAAACCATCAAACGCTCTGATCCACACCCCGAAAAATACATATTTTCCGAAATTACCTGGAAACTGCTTCACTACCATAAACTCGACCTCACACGATGAACACACTTTTGTAGTCGCGCGATTGCAGTTGTAGCTGTTGGTGTAGTTTTTGTTGTTGTCGTCGTCGTCGTCGTTGTTTCTAGTTGCTTGCTTGTAGATGCATTAATTTCGCGTTTTATTATATGTTGCTTAGGATTTATGTAAACCCCTCGTAGTCCTTCTAATTCCACATTACTAGGATAGTTTCTTAGTAGGGGCTTGTATATCAGAGAAACTGGGGTACACGTTAGTGAAACGTTACTCTTACGGCTGTTGTATAAAGGTAGTAAGTAGCAGCTTGTCACTTCTCGCTCCTAGTAGTACCTACATTGGTCCGTATCCAGCAAGAAGACAGCGCGAGGACGGGAACAGCCTACCCAAAAACTGCCGTGGGGAGTGAGGACAGGTGTCGGTGTAGTTGTGCATGCGTGCGTGTAAAGGACCAATCAGAGTAAGGGCTGGTAGTTATCGATCGTTAAGGTACGCGTGACAACCCTAGCTAACGTCACACTCCAGCTTGGGAAGGTTCTATAGGTTTACGCACACGCCTCGCTCGCCGAAGTGAGGTTTCCGTTGTAGGTGTACATAGGTCCTCCACCGCCGCTGGTTCTGTAGCAGGATACCAGTCAGGTTGCGCTTTAACTGGTGAGTCAGTACCTCGTGTGCCTACGTGATCCGTGTGTCGGTGTACAATTCGCCAGTATGGAAGCTGCAAGTCATCTTGGGTCACTGACGCATCGATTACGGTTACAGGCTGCCAAGATTTTTCATGCGGTTATCAGGTTGACGTTCCTTGAATGTGACTTCCGTCTTTGATTCATTGGACACAGATTTCTTCTGTCGCTCCTCTACTCCTGCGCCCGGGTGGAGTAACAGCAAATTAAGCCTCGTCCTAAGATTCCTGCCGAATATCGATTCCACCGGGGATTTACCAGTAGTTGCAGTGGGCATCTAACGGTAGGTGAATAGAAAGCGATCTATACCATTTCCCGGCCAAGTTGTCCACTTGGGCAACAGAAATAATCTGAGGGGGCATTCAAAATGAGTCTACTCATTTTTCAGTGGTCAGGCCAGGTGTCAACTCGTCCTATTGCTCTATCATCGCTTAATACTAAGTACGTCCATTCGGCCGTGCATGTGCTCCCCGGTCGCCAAATGGAATACGCATGCGTTGGTGCAACAACACTGTTCACGACCAACTGGACGAGGCAAGTCACGGACTTTGGTATCCGATGGCAACAACCGGCGTTATGCACAGGAGACACTGCTAAGTGTCATGAAATCCTGTGCTATGTTGCAAGGCTAGTGCAAGACTGACGTAACACGGAAACAGCAAATTCCTCATCCTTGCTATTGGGGATCGTGATACTGTGTCATCGCTTTGTAACAAGAGGACGCATCCAAAAACACAGACCTCTCCAAGTAGCAAGGATGAGGAATTTGCTGTTTCCGTGTTACGTCAGTCTTGCACTAGCCTTGCAACATAGCACAGGATTTCACGACACTTATCAGTGTCTCCTGTGCATAACGCCGGTTGTTGCCATCGGATACCAAAGTCCGTGACTTGCCTCGTCCAGTTGGTCGTGAACAGTGTTGTTGCACCAACGCATGCGTATTCCATTTGGCGACCGGGGAGCACATGCACGGCCGAATGGACGTACTTAGTATTAAGCGATGATAGAGCAATAGGACGAGTTGACACCTGGCCTGACTACTGAAAAATGAGTAGACTCATTTTGAATGCCCCCTCAGATTATTTCTGTTGCCCAAGTGGACAACTTGGCCGGGAAATGGTATAGTTCCGTTTATAAGCTTTCCGTTGGCGGCTTTTGTAAGCCTTGTTTTACTGTTTGTACGGCACCTGCTAGCCCGTTTGTTGCTGGGTGGTACGGGGCTGGTTTAATATGTTGGATTCCATTATTGGTGACGCATTTATTGAACTCAGCGCTAATAAGGTGTGAGCCGTTGTCTGTGCATAAAGTTTTTTGAATGCCAAACGTTGCAAATGAAGAACGCATTTTGTTCGTGGTGGCTTCCGCGGTCGCTTGAGCAACCGAGTATACATCGATCCACTCAGAATGTGCATGAATAATTAAGAGGAACATTGTCCCTGTAAACGACAAATCACTTGGAAATCTTGTATGAATGCATCTCCACCGGTTTCAACAGGACCGGAACTGGAATACGGTACTATTAGCAATCAATTAAAAACAACTAATAGATAATACCTCAATAATCTGTGCTTCCGGCACAGACGCTTCAACAACGGCAAAAGTCAAAGATAACCAACAAGTATGACTTCAAGGCGCGTAGGAATGAACTCGTCGCAGTGCATTGTGGCTTAAAACGGGCTTACGCAGTACCAATCAGAAAGAAGGGAGGCAACCATGAGCCGTGAGTGGGAGAATCGGCACATTACACACAGTGATGGCATTGTGTGCCCAGTGTACACAAAGGAGCAACAAAACAGTAGGCCTATCAAACCAAATGGTCTCAGTGTGCGACCTTCATACACAACAACTGCAATAGTGTCAGATCACATGCGGTGACCAGTGCTGAGCACAATGGATAGATTGAAACACTTTAAGTGCACGGATAACACATCTACCGTTAGTATCGGAACCGATAGTGGTTTGTTCCGAAGAAAAGTAGGTGAAACGTGGTTGAATGTAGGTCATCCACATTCACAAAGTGCAAAATAAACGTACTTAATCCAATATCGGTAACCTAAAGTGCAGTGACCCAGAGAAACAAAGATTTTTGGACAAGGATAAGTTGGGTAAATCATGGAGGGAATCACAGCCAGGGGCTCATTGAACACAAATAGGATAAGGCATTCGGGATTCTTCTACAGTCCCACTGATCGGACCGAAATAGTCAGCGTGAATCTGTTGCCAGGGCTTGTCAGGCCAACACCAAGGGTGCACTTGACGGATGGTTTGTTACGTTGATGAGCCTGACAAACGTCATAATTCCTCAAGTTTTCTGTCTGAGTTGATCTTGGGCCAGCAACAGTATCCACTTACTAAAGATTTCATTCTTACCACACGTGGATAAGTATCAGGTAGTTACTGGAGGATCTTTGAACGCACCTTCACAAGAGGGAACAGCCGAGTGTCCCAAAAACCTCAACCATTGAATAGCACAGTTCGTTCCTGCGAATTATGTACGGCTGTGAATAAGCTATTTCCTCAGAGGGCCAACCCAGCGTCAAACAGCGTTTTACCATTGACAGTACTTGATCTCGGTCTGTCCACTGACGGATTGTTGCACTTCGTGTCGCCGTTGTGTCTAGATTTTGCAACAAATTTCCCAGTTCAAGCGGAAAGTCATGTTCCTGTGTAGTTTCAGCTATTGGCAAGCGGCTCAGCGATCGGCTGTGTGGTTGATAACACCCATTATGTAAACAATCTTGCGAATGTATGCACGCAAGTTTACAATACATCTCTGCATTTTGGATGATGCTATCTGTTGAATGCCCTTGGTTTCTTCAAGTGACGATAGTAAGGGTTTGTGATCCTTGTGCAGCTCTACGAAATTCCCCCATAATACTGGTGAAACTTCTTTAACCAGAAGATTATGGCCAAGGCTTCCTTATTAAATTGTGAGTAGTTTTTCTCTGCAGTTTGTAGCATGCGCGATGCAAGTGCTATGGGACATAAAGAACCGTCGTTTATGCGGTGGCAAAGGACAACCCCAACTGCACAAAGAGACGCATCACATTGAAGGATGAGTGGCTTATACGTATCATGATGCACTAACGTTGGTGGGGAAGTAAGAGCCTGCTTAGCCCATTTGAAGGCATCCCGCTGACTAGAACCCCAATGCCATGGTACGTTTTTGTGCAACAGTTCATTTAGTGGAGACAATATCGTAGATGCCTTATACAAGAATCGGCGATAATGGGACAGCATGCCTAAGAACGAACGAAGTTCCTCAGTGTTCTTAGGCTTGGAACTTTCTAAAATTGCTTTCAATGTCATTTAGAACATGTAACCCGTGTTTATCAAGTCGATATCCAAGGTAACAAAAAGAAGAAGAAATGAACACACATTTGGATTTTCTCAGCCTAAATCCGTACCGTCTCAAATGCTCGAGTACGACAGCAAGTGTACGAGGATGATATGTGTCAGAGCGTCCAGATATAGGCGCATCATCCAGATAGGCACAGACAAAAGGTATGTCCTTTACTAGGTCTTCAATAATCCTTTAGAAGATTTCAGGAGCAGAAGTACTTAAAAAGGCAAGCTAATTATAGTAGAATAGTCCCACGTATGTGGTAATCGTAGTAAGTTTCCTCGACGGTTCGTCTAGCTCTAACTTCGAGTACGCATGACTGAGATCAAGTTTGGTAAATCTCTCACAACTTGCCAGTGTTACGTACGAATCACCGATGGTAATGGGTAACACACTAGCATAATGGTTTGACAGTCCTTTTATACTTACCACAAATCCGTACAGAACCGTCAGGTTTGGTCATATGCTGAGAACTGTATAGGAGTAATAATATCCTGGGTTTGTAAGCGATTAAATTCTCCTTCGAATTTAGTCCTCATAGAGTACGGTAGTGTGCGCGCTTTGATGAATTTTAGCCCAGTGCCTTATTTTAATTTTATCATACCCTAAAATCATTCCAATTTCCCAAGTTCCTTGACAAAAATAGGGGAATGTTGTTTTAGTAAGACTTCAAGTCCCGAGACCTCAGTGACTCTTTTTACCACATCCAATGTATCCAGGAATGCCTGTATCCTGTATCTTCCTAGCAGATTTGGGCGATTCCCAAGGATCATATATAATGGAAGCTTTGTATTCTGTCGTCGTATTGTGCCTTTATAAAGCATTTGCCAAGAACACGTATGGGTTCGCAAGCGTACGTACGAAGAACGGAACTGCAAGAGGATAAGGGTGGCCACATTTTTACAGCACTCTCTAATTATTGTCACAGATGCTCCTGTATCAATCTCCGTCTGTACTTTCTGTCATTCAATGTAAAACTCCAGCGTACATGGCGCTGGCCGCTTTTTAATAACGGTATGCAACCATAGCGAATGCAGCAATTCAGGCTCGTTAACATCCGATTCGCCCACACTTTAGATGGGTTTTGATCCATTTGACCGATCTGACCACTCGCGCCAGGCGGCCAATTTTCCCGCAGTTCCGACATACGGTCTTTTTTATGTCGACAGTGAGATGGACAACTGTGGCGTTCACCATAACGGTAGCACGTAAATGAATTTAGGCTAGTGGATGCCCACTTTAATTTTGGAGTACGGCTCACAAATCGCAACTCTTCTGATGAGTCTTTCAGGGTGAATGTTGCCAGTTGTTGAGTAAGGTTTATCCTCTACCTGGCTATAGAACACGCTGTATCCAACGTCAGGGAACAATGCTCCTTTGAAAGGAGCTTCTCTCAGGTGTTCTGATATGAGATTCCCGAGATCAGGCACTGGAGTAGCATGGTTTCTTCAAAACTCGCTGAATCTACTTCACTGCATTTACAGTTAGGCACTGCTTGCAGCACACAAGCAATGAACTAGTTCAGACTTTTATCTGATTTCTGAGAGAGCTTGGAGAAGTAATATCCCGCCCCTTAAAAATATTTTGACAAACACCCCAAAGAGCACTGAATGTGTCCAGAGTGCTGGCTATGGTAGGACAGATGTCGTTGATACGGTGAGCGTCGAAATATCTTCGGCTCACATCCCCAAATAACTGTCGAAAACATTTCCGTTTGCTTTCTTCTGTAAGAGACACTGCACGGCTCAAGACTGGAAACATTTCCAGGTAATGAATAAAGGTTTTCCACCATCGATTCCAAATATCCAAGAAAGTTTCTCGGTAGAACAATGGCACAAGACCGGAGGAGCATTTGTCATGGACACCTTCACCACTGTCGCCAAAAGTCACGTCCCGCTCCTAGTAGTATAAACATCAGTCCGTAGCGAGAAAGATGCTAGCGCGAGTACGGGAATAATCTACACAAAGGCAGCTGTAAGGATTGAAGCTAGGTGTTGGGGCATGCGGGCGTACGTCATGTGAGTAAAGGGCTAATCAGAGTAAGAGGGTGCAGTTAGCGATCGTTAAAAGTGCACGTGACGTAAAATGTTAAAAAAATTAGTGACGCCAGACGGACAGGTGGCAAACCAGCATCTTGCGGAGAAGCGTGCAAAGGAATATGAGCATTCCTAAACTCAGGGCAGTTGTTCTTCGGTGTACAAATAAGTACCATGTCCACACCGTCGCACCCATAGGTAATGTGACCAGAGATACCCGTAGATAAACTGTATACCGATTTCCATTGACGCACCGAAAGTTACTACACATTGCGCACCCTGAGAAAATCCCCAGAAATACTAACGACAGCCCGGATATCCAATCGGATCTCATACGATGCACCGACGCACACAATCGCGCAGTCTGTCTACCACAAATTCCGCGGCTTTGCATGTGTCTCCGCGACGAGGCGCAGACTAACCACATGTGAACGACCAATACATCCTGGTCCGTGTTTGAGGGCAAATGTTTCCTGGAAAACTGGATGCCTGTGACCCCTGTACGGACCGCTGTTTAACCGTAGCACTGAAGTAACCGTTATGTACAGGGTCTACTGTGGTAAAAATTGGACATCGCGTTGTCGGACGAACGTACACTTGATGCACAACTGCCGCACACCTGAGCAATACGTTTTCACTGCGCCCGTATCTGTATCAAAGATAAGGTTAAAACCCAGTTATGATGGGCACGCCGGTAAACTGAAAGCAAGCTTCCAAAGTACCACTATAGGAAAAGGCACCACTTTCAAATAGGCCTTTCACATTGGGAATAATAACAACTTGGTACAGGAGTAGTTTCTAGCTTTTAGTTTTTTACTTTCCTGTTAAGTGAGACAAGTTCTACCTGGAATTTCTCTTTCCTAAATAACTTACGATACTTGAAGATGAGCCGGTTGTTTCAGTTCACTTCAGTGCAGTTGATGAACCATGATCCAGGCATTAAAGTGCCGTGGATGTAGTTTCCACGACTCACGTCGCCAGATTGGCAATAAGAGACAGTGATAAGTAAATGCGGTTAGACTTAAATATGGTCTTAGCAGAATGGCAGCAAGAACGAGGTGCATGAAATGAATCTCATTAAAGTATGAACAGTTAAACGCAAGAGAATGAACACAAGGGCAGCACTGAATCCGACAATGCGCCACGCCCGATAGAGTCTCTAACCGTTGGTTTGGACTAGCACGAGGCTCCCATCCACGAAGATCACACGTACCTGCTTGACCAAGTCTCTCGGTCACTTGCTTCATACCCCTATGCCACGTCATCGAGTGAACACCTCGTGGTTTCACCAAACTTGGTTCAGCGACGACGTAAAATGCTCGCCGAGGAAGGCGGTTAACTGGTGTACGGAGTACATGACCTAACTAACCTCAGCGATTCGACTTCAACAGACACTAAAGTGAAGCACCAGAGGGTTTCTTGCCAAAAACCAACTGGCAGACCTCAGCATCGCTCAGTCTGTCTTCCGACTAGATCGAATCCCGGAAATAGTGAGCTGACAAAAGTACTGTCTCCACCTCATCTGCATACCGAAATGCCACTTGAGGTAATCTTGGTTCCCCATACAGAGCTGAGTTTGCGTGGCGGAAAATGCGAACCAATTTGGCCGGATTAATTGGGATTCCCATTTCCTGACATATATCTTCCCGCCGTTTCAGATCGTCCGAGAGCTCCCTAGTTTGAGCTTGCTTTCGACTCATTTACATTGAAACATATTATCTTTAGCGAGTTATGTTGCTTTTTAGTGTTCACAAGCTTTGCTGCGTCCGTATCAAATTATTGCATCATACTGGTGGACGCTGTCAGCAATTCTTTCCATATTATCTGTTTTCGTCTAACCCTGCTTCTGTAAATATATATATCATCGATTGCACATGACTTATATACTTAATCACTCTCCAGACGAATGGTGTCAATGGTGGGTCGGGGCGAAATTATTTCTATGGACATTGCTTTTTTCTTCAAGAGTCTGTACTACTCCGAACGCCGTGCTAATTTTGGGGTATCCGATGCTTAGTTTAGAGCCTACTAAGAGAAGACAAAGCCGCCTATCAGCAGTACTGTGCAGTACTAGCAGTAATGTGCTAACCACAAACTGCTGTACAAATACCTCAATGGCCTACGGAAGAAACGACAAGGATTTCCTCCACTCAGGAAGGCTGATGGTCCAACAAGAACGGTTGTGGAAGCAGCAAACGCGCTGCGGAGGCAATATGCTTCCACGTGTCAGAGGTACTTGCCGCCAAGCGATCTTCCAAGCCTTTCCGTTTCCTCGTCAGGACTAACCCACATCACTTTTACCGCGGAGGCTGTATTGCAAAAACTGGCATCTCTAAGCAAACACACCTCTCCGGGTGTCGACACCATTCGTCCATGAGCACTGGAAGCAGCAGCAAGCCAACTGGCAGGAACTTTAGCTCAGGTTCTTCAGCGCTATTTAGACCAGGTTCAAGTTCCTGCTATGTGGAAGCGTGGAATCATAACCCCGATTCAGAAAGATGGAAGCAGAACTGATTCCTCCGACTACCGTCCAGTATCCCTTCTTCCTATTCTCTCCAAGGTCATGGCATCCATAGTTGCCGATGCATCGGTGTGCTATCTGGAAAACTATAACATTATCACGCCTAACAGCATGGTTTCCGTCGATAGCGGTCATATACAACGAAGTTAATAATGGCACGTAGTAGTTGGACCGAGTTAGCTGACGCAGGGAAAGACGTTGATGGGATCTACCTGGATATTTCCAAGGCTTTCGATGGTCTAGACAATTGGATACTACTCTCCACGCTCCAGCATTACGAGATCGGCGACCATATTTTAAGCTGGATATCCAACTTTCTACTTTAACCGCAATTAGTGGTCAGAATTCAGACTTCTCTATCGGACCCCATACAAGTCGAGTGTGGTGTGCCGCAAGGCTCAGGTCTAGGTCCAAGTTTGTTTTTGGTGTCTATTAATGATCTCGCACAAGGAATCGCTTCAAACTTTCTCATGTTTTAAATAAGACAATAAGAAGACTGGTATTGCGAGATGGTACCATTTCGTGTTATCTGTTCACTCGCAAACTAACAACAGATAGATGAATCACGTGACAGAAAAAATCGAAGATTTGATGCTGGTCACAAGGGAAAAATTACGTAGACACAACAATGACAGATTAGCATCCTGATCTTAGAGTCATGAGCCCCAAGGAAGCTTCAGGGAGACTATTAATTGTTTTTGCACGCATAGGATAGGGTGATGCCGATTAAGTGCCACGGCTTCGGCAAACCTCAACACTTTGGGGTTGTCATTATGATAGATAACTGTAAATGTTGACCTGGGGTCAATCTGATGGCCTGATTCCAGTAGGTGTTTGGCGATCGATGAGGCCGGCATCTTAGATACCTTTTCTCGTTCGCCTGCTTCTTGTGTCGACAGTTTGGCAATCCATTTTGGGATATGCTCTCCAATGCGCTTACCCAACGATCGATCTGTTCTGCCAATGTAACTACTACCGCAGTTACAAACGAATTGGTAAATGCAATGAGTTGTGGTGGAGATCGGTTGCGTAGGCTTCACTGGAGGCATAGGTAACTTCCTGGTCTCCCAAATGGGGCAGAATTTGGCTGCGTTGAATGCCCGCGGAATCGCTGTATGCACACGACTTTCAAGTTGGGCGGCCACGGTATCACCTTTGAAAGGTAGTTGAAGGTAGACAGACAATTTGGCACAGTAAGTACCGTCGGCCTGTTTCCTTCAGTTGACCGTGGAATCGAATAAACGCTTCTGGATATCCGTTGGCTCGTAGCGTCTGTGTGATAAACAGCAATTCCGATTCCAAACAGTCGTCAGTGCATATTCTGCGGGCTCGATTAAACAGCGTCTTGACTAAGCACCGGTTGTATTGTATAGGGGCGAAGCTGTTGAAGTGTTCATACAACCCTGTCCATGTAGCTTTCCTGTGTACAGAACGCTTAATAGAGCCATCTTCTCGTCTGGTCAACAACACATCCAAAAACGGAAGGCAATTGTTATCCTCCAGTTCGCAGGTAAAACGGGCGTTTGGATGTGTGTTATCAAGCACGTTGAGGAAAGACAGAACAGCGTCTCCACTTGGGGCGATCACTAATGTGTCATCTACGTATCGCTTGTATAAACACATTTGATTGATGTGCTGCTCACCTCTCATTTCAACCATCGTCATGAAGATGTCAGCCAATACCGGACCTAGCGGACTTCCCATAGCTACACCATCCACCTGTCGATACGGCTTGTCTTCAAATAAGAAATGCACATTTTCAGTGCATAGTAGCAGCAAATCCCTAAGATATTCCACGGGAATCGGTAACACTACTTTATTACTCATTATAAACTCACATAAGAAATCAAAGGTGATATCGTAGCCGCTCAACTTGAAAGTCGTGTGCATACAGCGATTCCGCGGGCATTCAACGCAGCCAAATTCTGCCCCATTTGGGAGACCAGGAAGTTACCTATGCCTCCAGTGAAGCCTACGCAACCGATCTCCGCCACAACTCATTGCATTTACCAATTCGTTTGTAACTGCGGTAGTAGTTACATTGGCAGAACAGATCGATCGTTGGGTAAGCGCATTGGAGAGCATATCCCAAAATGGATTGCCAAACTGTCGACACAAGAAGCAGGCGAACGAGAAAAGGTATCTAAGATGCCGGCCTCATCGATCGCCAAACACCTACTGGAATCAGGCCATCAGATTGACCCCAGGTCAACATTTACAGTTATCTATCATAATGACAACCCCAAAGTGTTGAGGTTTGCCGAAGCCGTGGCACTTAATCGGCATCACCCTATCCTATGCGTGCAAAAACAATTAATAGTCTCCCTGAAGCTTCCTTGGGGCTCATGACTCTAAGATCAGGATGCTAATCTGTCATTGTTATGTCTACGTAATTTTTCCCTTGTGACCAGCATCAAATCTTCGATTTTTTCTGTCACGTGATTCATCTATCTGTTGTTAGTTTGCGAGTGAACAGATAACACGAAATGGTACCATCTCGCAATACCAGTCTTCTTATTGTCTTATTTAGAATGATAAAGGGAAATCAGCGCTTTAAATTACTCATGTTTGCCTACTGTCGTATTCAAATACTTTGCTTTGTTTATGCCCTCGATTCGTTTATCCTACTCACGCTTTTATCTAGCACTGTTTGGCCTATCATGTGATCTTGCATTTGATTTGTTGCAATGTGAACCTCTATCGATGTAATGGTACTGCGCGTGTGTGCGGACAGTTTCCTCCATACCTACGTTCTGGTGCTACTCTCGTCTGCTGCTTTTTCGGAAAACAACAAATTGGCGTCGCGCGTTACCGATTTCTCTGCATACTACTGCCCCTTAACCGTTCTGGACAGAGTCTGTGATTATTCTAAACGCAGTATGCTAGGACTACTGGAAAACTAGTTTTTCAGATTATATTGCTGTGCTACCAGTTCTCAATCCTTCAGTGACGCTGAAAACGGAGGATAATTAAAGCTTTTGCGCTTGCACCTCGGCTAAGAGGATCGACGTATATTTGATGCTCTAAACTTGCGGGAGAAAACCACGTTGATGAAGGCCTTATCGGCCCTCGATAAACATTGTGGTGTTCGAGTGAACACCTCTAGATCTCGGTACAATTTTTCTCAGCTGAACCAAGCATCTGGTGAATCAGTGGATGCATTCATTTCCCGTCTTTGTTCTGTTCGAAAGTGTGACTACAATAGTGGAAGAAACCATGCTAGTACAACAAATGATTTCGGTCTCATGGATTCTCGGATCAGAGGAGTCCCTTAATGAAGAACGCAGAAATGCTCACGTGGGACAGGGCCTGTGACGCGGCTCGCGCGAAGGTAGCAGTCACGGAACAAAACAAAATTTGCCTATCTAACACAGGAGATCCTGAAATTGACCATTTGGATTCTACACGCTCTCTTAGGCGATCCTCAGTTAGAAATAAGTGTTACCGTTGTGGAAATACTGAACATAGTGCAAATGATAAGTCATGTCCTGCAAAGAGTGAAATCTGCCGGAATTGCGATAAGACTGGTCATTTTGCTCGGGCTTGTCGTTCCTGCGCCATTTCCCTAGTTGATTCTGCCAATGACTCCAGAGGTTCTCCGGTCACCACTGCAGAATCTATATATGTTTTAATGGATGCGAACATCCACTTTCGTCTCCAACTCAAGAACCCAAACTGTCTTCTCCAGATATTCGTCGTGTGTGTTTTGAAGTTAGAAACAAAACCGTTTGTCTAGACATGGAACTAGATTCCGCGTCACCAATCACTGTTGTGCCATATTGTTCTTACAAACAGCATTTTGGTCAGCTAACTATACATCTTTCCGCTTACACATTCAGCAGCTACTACAATGGTGATGTCCTCATACTCAGTTTTGTTACGGTTTCAATGTTTCTTATAAACATGAGGAAGCGTATGATTGAAGTTTACGTCCCTAAAACTGATAGTAAACCTCTATTGGGACGTAATGCCATGGTCTTATTGAACGTATAAAATGCGTTATCCGGATGACCATTGCCAGTATCAACCTTCATTCGCTGCGTTCCAGTTACCCAAATCTCTTTCTTCTGGATATTGGTAGAGTCACAAAAGCAATACATTGCATTCGGTTGAGCGCTAATTACAAACCGTTCAGCATTTCTCAACTTTGGCCTGTACCTTTGGCCACGCGAGAAGGGTTGTCGCAAGCTTTGAAAAATATGGTCACAGAAGACTTGCTAGAACCCATACAGTGTTCTGAGTGAGTTCATCCACTACTTGCCGTTCAAAAGAAAGATGGCTCTATTCGTGTTTGCACCGACCTTCGAGCGCTTAATCGACATATACTTGTGGACAAGTTCCCTCTGCCTTCTATCGACGAATTGATGGTTAAGCTATCAAACGACAAACTTTTCTCAAAGCTAGATATTCGCAGTGCATACTACCACATGCCACTGACTCACGCATGCCGACATTTGACTGCTTTCCTCAAGCAAGACGGTTTGTATCAATGCAAAGTGCTATCAATGGGCTTAATAGTGCCCCAGCAGCCTGGCTGAACTCGATTACTCTATCGTTATTATGTCTTAAAGAATGTATTGTGTATATGGATGATATTTGTGTCTTTGGTAATAACCCCACCGAACATCAGGAAAACCTTCATAATGGCCTGCATGAACTGAATGAACTAAATCTTCGCCTGGATACCAACAAATGCCGGTTCGCTGTAACGGAGCTCGAGTTTATTGAACATGTTATTTCTACCTCGGGTATTAAGCTTAATGTGCAGAACACCAGAGCCATTCTGGATTGTCCAAAACCATGCAACGTTACACAGATGAAACATTTCTTAGGTTTGTGTTCTTATTACCTTCGACATTTATTGAATTTTGCGACTATTGCCGAGCCTTTACGGAGGTTGACGCGCCAAAACCAGAAGTTTCTTTGAGTCACTGAATAAGACAATGATTACATTACCATACGAGTGATGATTGAATCCACTCCTATGGTAGCGATTTTCCGTGAGCACTGTCAAACATTTGTTACCACGGATGCTTCAGATGTTGACTTGGGTGCAGTTCTGTCCCAGCTACGTGATGGCGAGGAGAGAGTGATTGTGTACGCATCGCATACCTTGTCTGATACTGAAAGAAATTATTCCACCGGTGAAAAAGGCCCTCGCATGCGTCTGGGCATGTGAGAAATGACACTTACTTATTCGGACGTGGATTCACTTTGCGCACCGATCATTCTGCTCTTACAACGTTACTAAGTTGCGGTAATAAAGGCCAAAATCCGGTACGCTTGAGTCGCTGGTACTCACGTTTATTGAACTATGATTATGATCAGCTGTCGAACGTGACTTGGGTGTCCTGGTTCAAGATGACTTGGGTTGCTCCAGGCAATCCGAAAAGGTCTAGAAGACCGGAAACCAACACCTCGGGCTGTTGCGACGGGTGTTTGGACAAATAAACAGCTCCATATTTCCACAAATGCTCAGTGCGTATGTTCGCCCCCATGTCGAATGCGCAATTCAAGCCTGGCATCCATGGCTGAAACACGACCTTAATACACTGGAGCAGCCACAACGTCGGGCATCTAAGAAACTAATTGGAATGCACAATCTTTCATACCAGGAGAGGCTGCAGCAATTGGGGGTATTCAGTGGAAGCTGTCGCATGCTTTGGGAGACCTACTTACGGTATGCTTGATTCTGCGAGACCCACATCTTGTGTGCCGCCCTTTACTGCGACGTAGCGCCAATACAACCCTGAGGGGCCACTCATTGAAACTCGCAGAACAATACAGTCGTCTGGAGTGCCACAGAAATTTCATTCCTATTCGTGTCTATCACCCGTGGATTGCTCTCCCAGAACCGGTCGTCTCTGCACCGACATTAACCGTATTTGAAAGATGGTTGGTTGATGCACTCGTCCACTTACGCTTTGCCACTTAGCATTACGTCTCCTTCCTACATCTTGAGTTTACCATGGGATTATTTGACATTAACTACGGGTGCAGTGAATCTAAGCTGATTGCAGGACTAAGGCGGAGCAAACGAGAAGTCCTTACTTTCATACCTAAAGTACTAACTGTTTTACTCTCATTGTTATCATTATGGTTATGTTAATATCCCTACCAATTTTCCAACGGGACTTGTAAAGTAACGCTTCTTAACCCGTATACATTCATTGTTCATTGTTCATATTAGCGCCGTTGGCGCAGATGTTCTCCACTTCACACCGGAGCCATAATTAACAGATTACTGGGTCTCCAGTACTTCGTTTACAGACAAAATACTTATCGTTCCAGGTGCTATTGCACACTGAGCTTCTCGTTTGTAATAAAGGCCTCCGTTTGGGTATCGTGCAAGTTACCGACCAATGTCACTGCGCCTATTCTATGCAACCTTGGTGATCCATATTGTGATCCGTCATGACTGCGTGTGTGAGCGGTTACCTAGATAACCGAGAGTCTTGGTCAGGCAAATACTTCTGCAAACTGGGAACAACCTGGATCAGCCTATCGCGCTTACCCCAACCTTGCCTGAAGCAGTTGGTCCCAGAAGTAAAACTGTGTCACACACCAAACCATTGCATCAACGCTAATCCGCCGCCGACCAAAGCATGACAACATACGCGTCTATTGTCGTCCCTTGCAAAGGCAGATTTACATGAATGGCCACGTCGATAACCGCCGCACATATCGCAAAAAATAACACAAACGCTACAGCTGCACAGAGCAAACCAATTACCACACCAGCAGAGAACGAAAGCACACCGAAGTCTATAAATGTGAACACAAAAAGCAACATAACTCGCTAAAGATAATATGTTTCAATGTAAATGAGTCGAAAGCAAGCTCAAACTAGGGAGCTCTCGGACGATCTGAAACGGCGGGAAGATATATGTCAGGAAATGGGAATCCCAATTAATCCGGCCAAATTGGTTCGCATTTTCCGCCACGCAAACTCAGCTCTGTATGGGGAACCAAGATTACCTCAAGTGGCATTTCGGTATGCAGATGAGGTGGAGACAGTACTTTTGTCAGCTCACTATTTCCGGGATTCGATCTAGTCGGAAGACAGACTGAGCGATGCTGAGGTCTGCCAGTTGGTTTTTGGCAAGAAACCCTCTGGTGCTTCACTTTAGTGTCTGTTGAAGTCGAATCGCTGAGGTTAGTTAGGTCATGTACTCCGTACACCAGTTAACCGCCTTCCTCGGCGAGCATTTTACGTCGTCGCTGAACCAAGTTTGGTGAAACCACGAGGTGTTCACTCGATGACGTGGCATAGGGGTATGAAGCAAGTGACCGAGAGACTTGGTCAAGCAGGTACGTGTGATCTTCGTGGATGGGAGCCTCGTGCTAGTCCAAACCAACGGTTAGAGACTCTATCGGGCGTGGCGCATTGTCGGATTCAGTGCTGCCCTTGTGTTCATTCTCTTGCGTTTAACTGTTCATACTTTAATGAGATTCATTTCATGCACCTCGTTCTTGCTGCCATTCTGCTAAGACCATATTTAAGTCTAACCGCATTTACTTATCACTGTCTCTTATTGCCAATCTGGCGACGTGAGTCGTGGAAACTACATCCACGGCACTTTAATGCCTGGATCATGGTTCATCAACTGCACTGAAGTGAACTGAAACAACCGGCTCATCTTCAAGTATCGTAAGTTATTTAGGAAAGAGAAATTCCAGGTAGAACTTGTCTCACTTAACAGGAAAGTAAAAAACTAAAAGCTAGAAACTACTCCTGTACCAAGTTGTTATTATTCCCAATGTGAAAGGCCTATTTGAAAGTGGTGCCTTTTCCTATAGTGGTACTTTGGAAGCTTGCTTTCAGTTTACCGGCGTGCCCATCATAACTGGGTTTTAACCTTATCTTTGATACAGATACGGGCGCAGTGAAAACGTATTGCTCAGGTGTGCGGCAGTTGTGCATCAAGTGTACGTTCGTCCGACAACGCGATGTCCAATTTTTACCACAGTAGACCCTGTACATAACGGTTACTTCAGTGCTACGGTTAAACAGCGGTCCGTACAGGGGTCACAGGCATCCAGTTTTCCAGGAAACATTTGCCCTCAAACACGGACCAGGATGTATTGGTCGTTCACATGTGGTTAGTCTGCGCCTCGTCGCGGAGACACATGCAAAGCCGCGGAATTTGTGGTAGACAGACTGCGCGATTGTGTGCGTCGGTGCATCGTATGAGATCCGATTGGATATCCGGGCTGTCGTTAGTATTTCTGGGGATTTTCTCAGGGTGCGCAATGTGTAGTAACTTTCGGTGCGTCAATGGAAGTGGGTAGACATTTCCCGGACGGTCTTTACGGTTGTATTGCTTTGATGCTGTGTTCTCGAACTTACTCTTTCCACAACTCTTTACATTGTTTTTACAACGTTTGTTAATCGCTTATCTTTCCTACTGCTTCGTTGTCTTTTCGGACGTTCGGGCTACATTTAAAGTAGTTAACTTTTCCGTATATGGATGCTTGCTAAGTTGTTGACATACCGTATGGCACGTCGTTATTCTTCGACCACCGTTTTTCCGTACTTCAGGTAGAGTGAGAGCCTGCGGCAAGCTTTCCGTAGTCTTCCGTGTCACTGGCGATACGCGACAAGGATTCTCCTGTCTCTGTTTCTCTTCAAATCTACGATGGAATTCCTCCTACTGGAATCATTGGAAGGGTTGCAGATTTTGGCACAACCTTCCTAGCTTACACTGATTTTATCGCCTTGCGCTGTGACGAATTTTTTGTTTGCAAGTGTTATGGTATTCTTTGGTATGGTATTCTTTGCTCCCTCCAAATATAAACTGTACCTATAGGATGTACTAGCGCTCCTTAATTTCACCATAGAGGGCATAGGGCTAGAGATCGCGGATTGTTTTGTCAATCTATTAAGCTGCATTTCAGCCCACAGCACTATTGTCCACGATATATTCTTTCGTATTGCGAAAGCCCACTCGTTGTTCGTCAACTTGAGACATCTTATGCGTCTCTACGTTTTCCTCTTGTCAGAGGGCAGGGTTTGCAATATCAGTGTTCGTGCAATACTTTTTTATTGATGCAACTCCTGGTCGATCCGTGCCGATGACTTGCGCAGTAGTTCGGCCTTTGACACTGGATGTGTGCGTGGGATCACCCGGGAATTGTGTCAAAACCGAGTACGCAATGATGATGTCAGACACCGTACCTTTAGCAAGACGGATCTTACTCTCTGTGACCCTATTTTGAAGCAATCTGTTATGATGGTTTGGTCATGTCCTGTGTAAGACGAACGAGCGCTTGTCGCGTTTCGCTCTGTTTGAACACACATGGCTACTTTGGAAAAGGCCACGAGGGTGTCAGGCGACGACTGGGCTACAAAGCACGAAATCACTAACATCTTGCATAACCACCTTTGGCCCGGGACGCCAGAAGATTAACTGTCTCAGTGGTTTACAGTGCTCGAGGCAATGAGGTAAAACCGATTGCGGTGAACGCGGATTTGTGTGAATTCCATACTTTAAAAGTAATGATGCTTAAAAAAGGAAAAGTGCAAAACCAAATAATCCTAAGGCACAAAATATTGACGACACTGTTTCTACACATCATCCATTCTATTTTGCGTGTTGTTCATCTGTTCTACTTTGGATGCCTAATGCTTGGGTTTTAAATGCCTAGATAACTAGTTACAAAACCGACGGGAGAGTGTTTGGTACGCTGAAGATTCTGGTGCCTATATACTGACATATCGTCGACCTTCTGCTCCCACTGTCATGTCGCGGGCTCACGTCCTGGACGCCACCTCGTGAAGACCGTCGGGTGGGTGTTGGGTTACAACTTTCCACTAACTGAGCACCAGGAACAGACAATTCCTCGTGATTCGGTTCACTGAATCATGAAGCACGGCCCGTTGCTTTTCGTGAGTACATTTTATGAAAGGCTTTGGATGAAAACATGAATTGTACTCAGCTTCAGGTGTTGACTTCTTGGGAGTACAGCAGTCCAAACCCAAAGCATGAAATACACCAATACTGCGACGTTCATGTTGCATCAGCCGCCGCTCAGTGCCACTAGGATTAGGGTCACGCTATTTGCTGCCTACGGCATAGCACCGCTAAGGCCTCCCTTCTTTCCTCCTTCCCTGCAGGTAATCCCCTCGACCACATCCCGTTTAAACGCTACTTCTTCCATTATAAATAACCAAACATTGTGGTGGAATAAAGACTATTATTACTGCACCAGGTGTCAGTCGTGTGGAAATGTCAGAATGCGAAACAACATCCCACCAACAGCAGGCCGTAATGTGTCCCCTAAATTAGTGGAACACTATAGAACCGCAGTCGGGTGCGCACGTGGAATGGACGCACAAGCATTGCATATCATACAACCTCTAAACACAACAAGAAACCCGCGCCAGGCAACCGTCAGTAGGGATTGCGAAGATGAGTAGATGTCGAAACGGATGCACCTAGTATAGGCTGTTTGACATTGAAAAATTCCGCTTACACTTTGGCTTCTTACAGTTGTTCCGCAATCAAGCAAGGTGTATAGTGAAGACCCCTTGGCCGGAGATGTTTCAAGGTGTGAGAATTTTCCTGGAGGACTTCGAAGAGGCAGTTGGAATTAAGTCCGGGCGAAGCTGGTGGCCCTGTGGAGTCTCCTCAAGAGTAAGGTGAAGGCAGTCCTGAAGGCGGCGAGAAATGGCGCTATCATTTCTGAGTGGGCATCCGCGAAGGACGCGTTGGTCACTGGATTGGCTAGCCAGGAGGCAATGCAGTGGTTCAAGGTGGCACGGTTTTGTGTAAAGGCGGATCCTCTCGTGTTTACGGTTCACATCGGGGCCATGTTGGACCACTAATCGAGGAACCGTCCAAACAATAATTACTGGTGAATCAGCTCATGGTTGGTCGCTCATGGCCAATCGCGGAAAGCTTCCGGGTTGCGAACGCTACCCGGAGGTATGCGGCTGGAAGAGTTGGCCCAGGTTACTCGAGAACTGAGCGAAGCACCACAGGCTGAGCTGAAGGAGGAACGTCATAGAGGCATGATGCGGATAGATGGTTTGGAAGGGAAGGTGGAACGGCTCGCGGAAGCTTTGAATGAACTTCGTGTTTAGCGATGCGAGGAACGAACAAGGGGATATTGCTTCTTTTGCGGGAAACCGGGACACTGGAATGACAATGTCCGGTTAGACGCGCTGTACCAAATAAACGCATTCAAACTTGGTTTCTTCTCGGATCGAGGAATTTGTACTCAGGCGCTAAGTAGGGGGTAATCAACGGTGTCTGATTGAGACGGGTGTCGCGATGTCGCCGATCCACCATTCGAAAGGGAGACGAAAAGCTTCACTCGCTAGATGGTCGTGAGAGTTGTTGGCGGTTATTCCGTGGGCACTGACTGTATGGCCGAACACATTGTGGGAATCAGGGGACGGAAACTAAGGCATGTCTGCAACGTTTCTCCAGATGCCAACCAAACCATACTGGGAGCAGATTTCCTGCTGTTCAATATGGCTATAGTCCAACCAAAACATGGGAAATTCTTAAGGGAATGCCGGTCGTTGCCACTCATTGGCCGTGGAGAAACGATATCCTCGCAGTCGGTTGTTGTCGCGTTACATTTGGGTTCGAGCTTGCAGTCACGGAGCACCAAATATCATCCCTTGTTTACAGATGACGGCAGCCAGTATGGATTTTACGACTGCATCGAGCACACCATCCTGCTAACTCGCCAGACGTATTGGTCCCAGGGACCTCGAAGGATACCAATCCATCAGGAGGCTTAGGTGAAGAGGCAAGTACAGAAGACGGTGGACGCGGATGTGATTGAACAAGTGCACAATCCATAAAATTCCCCATTGGTCTTGGTGAACAAGGCTCATGGGAAACATCGTTTCTGAGTGGCATTCCGAAGGCTGAATGCAATTTTCTTGAGTCGTTTCGTTTCAGTGCCATCAGTTGTTGACATTTTGCTAGACTGCAAAAGTCGCGGATATGCACGGTTCTGGAGTTGGTATCTGGATACTGGCAACTGGCGAACAAACTAGAAGACCGAGAGAAAACGGCTTTTACCGTCGACGCGAAACAATGCCAATTTAAAAGAGTGCTTTTAGATTATCGGAAGCCCCATTTACCTACCGAAGTTTAATGCTGTGCTTAGTGAGTTGGTTTGAGAACGTGGCGATGTACGGGAATAATATCCCGGTGTATAGCCAATCCGAAGTGGAGCACAGTGGTCATCTCGAAGCTGTCCTAGAACGGATTCAGCAATCAAGACTTCGTATAAATTGACCGAAGTCCCAGGTTAAAAAGACTTGTGTCACCTAATGGGGCCATAAAGTGGGACAGAGTGCACTAAGGCTACCACCTGAGAAAATATTGACCATACAAGACACCCCATCTTCCACTTCAAAACGCACCCACAGAGCGTTCCTCGGCAGTGCTGGGTGTTACAGTAAATTCAAGGAGGAATTCAACAAGTTGACCGTACCCTTGTAACTGCTGATGAAACGGTAAAATATTCAGTTGAAGTACAGAAACCCAACAAGCCTTTGCTCGTATGCTACAGGAAATGGGAAGGCAGGAGCTGACCCTGACATTGTCCATCGCTAGAGAGATGTCCACAGTGGCCACGGATGCCAGCGATGTCGAAGTCGGAGCGATTTTGTAACAAAGCCGCAGGACGCTTGAGTACACCAGCAGCATTTTGACATTAACAGAACGCAAATACTCAAACATAGAGAAGGAATGTCTCGCAATCGTCCGGGCGTTGAATACATGGCGGCCATATCTGCTTGGTCAGCCATTTCACGTCAAAACGGACCACCAACCTTTGGAATGGATTAAGTCGGCCAAAGACCCCAAAGGAAATTAGCACGATGGGCGCTGCGCCTACAGGAATACAATTTCACGAGAAACACTTGCTGGGAAAGGAGAACTTAACTGCGGATTTTTGTCACGCATGATGAACAAAGTTGACCTGTCGAGTGTGGCTTTTGGTATTAATGGTATACTGTTGGAGCAGGATCCGGGAAAGTTGGTAACCGAGCAATGTAGTGACAGACTTTTGCACAAAGTGATCACTGCATGAATAACCGATAAACCAAACCTCCACAAGAGCGAACACAAGCAACTCCGCCCATTTGCGAGACATCTTGAATAATTACAACTAAATGGACCGGGAATCCTGGTGTGGAATACTGGAGGTTGCAACAGTCCGATGCCTGTTATTCCGATGAAACTAAGGCGGAAGCTGGTGATTTCTTGTCACGAGATTGCACACACCTGTTGCATCAGGAGCTACGATTTGCTGAGACAAGGCGCCTGGTGGCGGGGCTTGAAGAAGGACGTCGAGACTTAGGTTCTTTCATGTAAGCAGCATCAGATCCTGTAAACCGAATATTGATGAGCACAACAAACAGTGCTGTCGGAAACTGGGAGACTCTGATCGATCGACGTGACAGAACCGCGTCCATTAACCAGGCGGGGCAACCAGTACATCACGTTGATGACGAAACACTGCACACGCTGGATTGAAGCCAGAGGAATCGCATCAACAGGCGATTACCGTTGCTCATGCCCTCATGAAACCTTTGATAGCGGATCACGGAATCCTAAATGCCATCTTAACAGACCAGGGTGTGTGCTTCGAGAGTGAGGAATTCCGGAACTTCTTGGAGAAACTTGGTATCAGAAAAGTGCGGCTAACTCCGTACCACGCGCAGACAAATGGTTTGAAACAGCGTAACAATACAACGATTAAGGAATGGTTAGCGGCAAAAGGTGGCCAATGGGAGGAAGGTTTGCCATTGCTGTTGCTGACGCATCGCGCATCCAAATAGGCCTCGCAAAGAAATCCCCGTTCCAATTCGGGTACTGTTGGACACCTCGCCTACCTCTAGATCAAGAGAATGGAAGGGGACTAACATGCCGAATATCTCCCAAAGAAGCACATGAAAACAGGAAGGCAACCAACCGTTTTCTGGAGGCAAATCTTGCTCGAATGATAGATAAGTCCTAGACCAACAACGGTGAGACGACGGTCGAGTTTCAGATCGGTTCGAAGATGAGACACGGGGACCATTAACGAGCTCCCACTTGGGGCCCAGGGAAGATAAAACTCCTACCGCAGTATGAGAGGCCGTAAGATGTGGTTAACCAGCGAGGTCCAGTGTATACAATCGCTCTGCTAGGATATTCACGGCCAGTGTATGTCAGTGGGTTGAAGAAGCTGTACTAGTTAGGGAAGGAAGCTCTCTCGCACAGTAACATCCCCGACGGTCATCATCATCATCATCATACTACACGTTAGCTGGAGGTGGGGAACACCTCAGCTACTGTGCCGCAATACAAAGAAAAAAGGAGAAAAGAAAAGCAACTGGTGCAAGCTGGCTGAGCTACCGGTAACGGATGGGCTTCGTTCCGGTAAGCTACCAGCCGGCTGCTGTGCATCAAACAAAATTACTATGCAAAAGTAAACAAGGCTAAATAATAAGATCGTAGTTGGAGGGGGAGGCTAAGAGGGATGGGTTGCGACAAAGTGACTCACAACACGAACGCCACTGAGGTCGACTCCTAGCCATATCAGCAAGTGTGTCCAACTAAACGTGTTCATCGTCTTTTGGACCCCAACCAGGAAGCCGAGACACTCCAACCGAGGCCAGCTCAGAAATGAGGGCCTTCATTCCTCTCGACCAAGTCATCGCTTGGCCACCCCTCCTCTTCTTCCATCCACACCCCCGGCGCGAACAACACCAGTCGCGGGAGTCGGTGGGCTGGCATGCGTAACACGTGGCCGAGCCATCGGAGCCTGATACGTGAAATAACGGTGCTGAACGGTTCAGTTCATTTTCCTGTGCCATAAACAAGGCGTCGAACACGCTCGTTGCTCACGCGGTGTTCCCAACAGATGTGAGCTAAATTACGTAGGCACCGGTGGTCCAACGTTACTAGCCTCTTCAGGTCCGCTGCTTTAAGCGGCCAGGTTTCACAACTGTACAGTAGGGTCGAACGTACCGCTGCATTGTACACTCTACCCTTCAGGGCGAGAGTGAGGTCATGCCGGCGCCATAAGTGGCGAAGGTTAGTAAAAGCTCCCCGAGCTATTGCTATACGATTCGTGATCTCATCTTCAATTCCACGGGCGTTGATACAACTTCCCAGGTAGTTGAATTTTTGAACGACTTCTAGCTGATCCCCACCGAGGGTCAGCGAAGGAGGCGGTCCAGACCAATCTTAGAGGAACGCTTTGCACTTCGAGGGTGCGAAGCAAATCCTGAAGTGACGAACAGCTAGTGTTAATCTGTCCAGTGCCGCTTGGCACGTTTGTGAGCTGTCACAGATTAGGGCAGTATCATCAGCATACTCTAAGTCAAGAAGTCGTTCTCCTGGGATCAGATCCCCACCTTCTAAGTCGTGTCCTGTGAACGCGATTTCCATGACTTTGTCAACAGCGAAGTTGAAGAGGAAAGGTGACAGCGGGCATCCTTGTCTCACGCTGCTGAAGATATTAAAGGGCGACGACAACTTGCCGTAAACCCTCACTCTGCCCGAACTACGCGCATATAATGCTCGGATAATATTCACATATTTCTCAGATACACCTTTCCTGAGTAGACAGTCCCAAAGTGCATGTCTATCCACTGAGTCGAATGCACCTTTGATATCGAGGAACACGACTACGGTGGGCCGCCAGTATACATGACGGTGCTCCAACAACTGACGCGAGGTGAAGATGTGGTCAATGCAGCTACGACCTCGACGAAATCCAGCTTGCTCTTTACGAATCTGGCTTTCACGAGTGCCAGTCAGTTTGTGAAGGATGACAGAGGCAAGCAATTTGGAGGCGATGGAGATCAGACTGATTTCTCCATGGCTGCCGCATTCCGATCGTGAGACTCCTTTGAAAATTGGGACTATGACGGAGCGGCTCCAATCGGTTGGGACAGTTTCCTGCTCCCACAGTTTGACTAGTAACTCGTGTAAATCATCCACAACAGCAGGTCCCCGGAATTCGAAGAGGGCTGGATGAAGGTCATCAGGTCCTGCGGCTTTATTTAACTTCAACAGTTCGATCTCATGTTCGACTTCTGAGCGAGAGGGTGGATCCAAAGGGTCAGCCCAGGGAGCGGGGCGATCAGTGGCCGGCGAGAAACCTAACCATTCCGACCGATTACATTGCCTTCCAAAGTGTTCAGCCCAACGCTCTAAGCGTTTTGATGAGTTGTGGATAGGCTGTCCACTCTCGTCACGTATAGTTTCACTAACACCAGGTCTCCTGCCGCCTGTTTCCCATACCAGACGGAATAACTTACGATGGTTACCATGGGCAGCGGCCATTTCCATCTCTGTTGCACGACGAGACCACCAGGATTCGCGGTCTCTCTTCAGGCTAGCACGGAGTATTGCCCGCAGCTCTTTTCGAGTTTCATTGTGTTCGCTTCCAGCCGGAATATGCCGGCGAGCATCTATAAGTTCCAGAGACTGTGAAGAGACGTAATGTCGATGTTGGTGATTAGACATGCCACATGAGGATTTTCCTGCTGCTAATAAGGTCTGGTGAATATGAGACCAGTGAGCTTCAATTGCATCCACTGAGCGTTTTTACAACTCGCGTGACAGCGTACTTTGATAGGCATTCAGAACAGCTGGATTCGCCAGTCTGCCGGTGTCAATGCGCTCACAACATCGTCGCGGGCGTCCGCCAAAGCGCATCCGCAGGTCAGCACATACAAGTGCATGATCGGTGTCAACACCTGTGCTCCAAATCGAGCGACAGTTCTGGACGCAGCCTCTCCAGCGGTAACTGATAGCAATGTGATCGATTTGCGTCCATAGCTGATTCGAGGCTGGTGGGCGCCAAGTCAACCTCCGGCGGGTGCTGTGTCTGAAATTAGTGTTCGCAAGAAATAAGCGAGCATCCTCACACAAATGAAGTAACCGCTCACCGTTATCATTACGGGAGCCTATACCATGTTGGCTGCCCAGATGCAGCTCATCTGTGGATAATTTTCCAACTTGAGCGTTCAGATCCCCGGCCAGCACTATAGTGTCCGAGCTTCTTCTGTGGCTAAGAAGCTCGTTAAGTTGACGATAGAAGTCATCTTTTACCGAGTCGTCGCTACAGTTTGTCGGTGCATAGGCAGCGATAACGAATAGACACCTGTTAGTCCCACGCGACTTCGAAGCTTTGAACGAGCCAGCCAATCGGACCGCACACATCCGGCTACTGATTGGAATCCAATGAACCAGAGTAGCTTCAGCCCGGGTACTCAGGGCAATACCAACAGCAGCTTGGCCGGTGCTCGAAGCTGCATCGTCACCGGATAGGTGCAATGAGAAAACACTGCTTGCGTCACCTGAAGGGGATCGCAGAGTGAGTAAAGAGCTCGAGTCTTACAGGCAGGTCTCCGATAAGCAGCAGATATCGATCGAGTGGGTCTCTAATGTTCGGGCAAGTGCTGCCTGTTGACCGATCTGAAGCAATGTGCGAACATTGAGGCATGCTAATCTGAAGGAGGATCGAGGGCTCCAAATGGAAGCCGATGAACTGGAATGGGCCGCTTGCTTGGACATGAGCCTGTTGACAGTGCAGGAATGAGGCTCCGCGTTCATCTGTGAGTGGGAACTAAAAAACAAGCGATTAATGAAGCAAGATGGGGGAGGGCCGAGAATTGAGGGGTTGAAAACAGGGGGAATATAACTAAAGTTGGAACGGGACGATAAGGGTGAACAAGCGCGAGAAGAGGAATAAGATAACGGGAAGGCTGGAGCAGTAGCATCCAGACCCCTATCCACCCTGCCCGATGCAGCAGATAGGGCACCGTTTATTATCCTCTGCGGTGGCCAGAGCATCAAGAAATTGTTTGAGGAAAGATTCATTGTATCGCGTGGGCAGGATACTGTCAGGTTGCCCAGGCTTAGACAGCAGAACGATTGGGGTTCTCAACCAAAGCCTATGGTTCAAAAACCTGACCGCAAGGCAGCGGGTTTGGCGTTGGGCTACAAGGAGTCCGTTTTAAGGAATAATGAGCCACCCTCATTCCAACCCCCAAGCTGGAGGACAAGGAGGCTGAGTGTGTCTGGCCTCTAACCATTGACCAATCTGATATGAGTGTCTCTGAAGGTGCAAAAACACCACCCAGCATAGCTCAACGGATCACTGAGGTACACAAACCATCGCACCACGGTATGGTCCAGCCTCATTGCGATGGCCCCGACTGTCAGAAAGACTGCCACTGTAAGCAGCTGGGCCGAGTACTTTGGAGAGAAAGTAGTGTGGTTGACTAAAGGCAGAAACTACTGTACCAGTTACCAGTACTGTGGAAAGGTAAGGGTGCAAAACAATAACCCGCCAACAGCAGGCCGTATTGACCCCCCCCCCCAAATTAGTGGAACACTATAGAACCGCAGTCGGATGAACGCGAGGAATGGACGCACAAGCATTGCACATCATACAACCTCTAAACACAACAAGAAACCCGGGCCAGGCAACCGTCAATAAGGATTACGAAGATGAGTGAATGTCGGAACGGATGCACCTAGGATAGGCTGTTTGACATTGAAAAATTCCGCTTGAACCTCGGGTTCTTACAAACTGATTACCCAGTGCAATATTATGGTATCATGCAAAACTTTTAACGCTTGGTGCTGAACGAGCGCGCACCGTTCAACCAGAACAGGAATGAGCGACACGAGTAACGCACCTCAAAAAGCGCGATGGAACCCGCGCGCTACGAGATCCACATTGCAGAACTCAGTGAGACACGGCTCGTTGTTCAAGGCAAGCTGCATGATGCTGAATTTAGTTACTTGTTCTGCTGCGTGGGAAACGCTACCTCAGCACCACATGCACATAGGATCGATTTTGCGCTATCTGATCGCAAAAATGACTAGGTGGTGACCCATCCCACTGGCATCAGCTCACCATTGATGACTGCGCGCTTACCTTCTAGAAGCAGGAAAATTTCCCCTTTGTACGTTTGTGTGCCCCACCATGGTTATTCTGATAACACGAAGGATCAGTTTTGTACTAAGGTATCCTCCGTGAAACAGTACGTGCTGTGGAGCGACCGGCTATTCAGTTTGAGTGTCTTCAACGCGCGCTTTTGACGGGTTGTCGCAGTAGAAACAGACTCACGCGAACCGTCTTGCATTGGTTGTTCCAATGGGAACGTTACCAGGTTGCTCTTACTGTATGCCCAGCAGTGCCAGACCAAAACGAACCACGCTGTTTACACTGGGTGCTGGTGATATATCAACTTGGACGCATCTACGGACTGATTCGGCCCACCTACTCAACCATGTCATCATGAAGATCGGCGGAAGTCAACGATTACTCGGAAACTGGAAAGACAGGAAAAACGGGATGGGAGGGAAGTACCAACAGGCGCAATGGATGAGTCATTACAAGGCACTGCGAGTCTTGCGGAGCTAGGCGACAGCGGATCACAAAGAGCATTTGGTAACGAGCCTAGACCCAGAACAACGGAGAAGGTATTTGTCGAGAACGCGACGAATCAGACAAATACATCGCTAGGAAAGCCAACAGGACAAAACTCGAGCAGAGTGATGCAGCCGCAGGAGAGCAACTCGCGAGATTTCGAACGACTTCTGGCTGGCCAGAATGGGATATAAGGGAGTGGAGATACGGGATTGAAACAGAGCAGGATTGTTTCGAAATCATCCACCTAGGCCCTTCTCCCAAATCCTCATTTGCTCTACGTCGCCGGAGGGAAATACGATCGTTATCTGTACGAGTTTGTGAGCTGTCAGTTGCACGTTGTTGTGGCAATCCATCTTCAGACCCTTCCCGCGTCGCAGACATTCGAATTCAATGTACCAGCAAGGTATGGAATACCACAAGGTGTTATCACAGATCAAGTCCCCTGCTTCGAGTCGAAAATGTTTAAGGCGGTTTTGGACAAGCGGGGCATCCAGAGGCGGTGCACTTTACCGTACCACCCGCAGGTCAAGGGAATGACAGAACAGCCAAATCGGACCATGAAGAGATGGAGAAACTTCATGAAATTCGCATGGGAGGAAGCATTGCCTGAAGTTCTGCAGGCTTATGGGACCAGCATGCAGTCGACCACCAAGGTTTCGACATTCGAATTACAGTTTGACAAAGAACCACGGATTGTGCTCGATACGTGCTTAGCGAAACCGGGTGAGTGGGAACACCTACCACTGCATCACGAACGACTGTAAGTGACTGCTAGAAGAGGAACCAAATCCCGAGAAGTACGTAAGCAAAGGAGCTACGAAGTCAGGAATGCGGCTCATAAGTAGACACCGTTTAGGACTGGAGAACAAGTCAAGGTACGGAACGACGATTATCCAGCCCATGAAGGGCCAGATGCGGGTAAGTTCAGGGAACGCTAGAAAAGAACCTATATCACGCTCGACCGGAAAGAAGCAAACTTCCAAATCGAAAATAAAGGAGAGTAACGCTGGATGAATGCGGAGCTTCTTTGGCCACAGTACGAGAGGGAAATACAACTTCGAGAAGGGGTGGGTGTAGGGCTCCGGAAGCCAACGACTATTTGAGAAACGGAAAGACAACAGAAAAGGGATACGAGAGCAATACAAACAGGCGCAATGGATGAGACGTGACAGAGTTCTGCGAGTCTTGCGGATCGAGGCGACAGCGGATCGCAAACAGCATCTGGTAACGTGCCTGGGCCCAGTACATCGGAAGACGTGCTTGTCGAGAACGTGATGAATCAGACACATCGCCAGTAAAGTTCACAAGACTGAATATCATTAGGGTGATGCAGCCATTATCGGATATAGCGGAGCGGAGATACGGGATTGAAACTGGGGAGAATTGTTTCGAAATCAACCTCTTAGGCACCTGGAATGACCCCTGTCCCAAATCCTCATCCGTTCTGCTTCCTCGGAAGGAAACATGGACGTTTTCTGTACGGGTTTTTGAGTTGTCAGTTGCACGTTGTTATGGCAATACACCGTCAGCTCCCTCACGCGTCGTTCTCCCTACAATCAAATGCCAGCATTAAATGTGTGATTTTCGCATGACTAGTGTACTGCGTTGAACTGTGGGGGAATTGATCACAAGTTAGGGCCCACCAAATTGTTATTCATTTTGTAAAATCCATGTGTTGCTCGCTTACCTTGAAACGACACAAAATTGACGTCCACTCCGTAGATATGGTTGAGAATAGGGTGAAACTGGTGTAGACGATGGCAACCAGTGTTAACGATGTTGACTGCACTGCATCAGTCGGAGGGTTGGAACACCAGAGCCGTGACCAGTTGACTGCTGCTGCCTAAGAAACCATCGGGCATGCAAACTGTAAGCGGCCCGATTGAGTCGATGGCAACAGTGCGACTGCTGCGGCATTGCGGTCGGAGTGGAATGCAGCGTTCGCCGAGCACGTGAATGACACTGCTGACTTCAAGAAGAAATCATTATCAAAACTTCGACCGCGTTTAAATTGAGATCTCCGTCGATGCAATAATGCTTTATGGACAGAGAAGGCGAAGCAGATGAAACGCTACGCCGAAAGCCACCAACAATAGGAACTCTTCTGACTCCTTGAAAATGGTGTATCGACCCACCTTGCAGTGGCTGAGGATGCTGCTGGATGCTACAGGTGCTGCCTGCCCACCGATTGCAAACATAATGCCAACCTGGCGGAAGCCCTTCGAGCGTCTCTTGAACAATCGTTATGAGATTGACAGGGTCATGTTGAAAGAAGAAAAGGTGTCTTGTTGACACTCCAACACTGGATGTGAAGCAGAGAGCACTTGTTCAGCGGAGAAACGAAAGTTGGTCGAAGCCAATGGGATACCGCCAGAAGTGTTAGAACACGGCGGACCCGACACCACCTACACCACTTGGTGCAATGAGTGTTGTTTGAAGAGAAAGTACCGTTTGTCTTGAATTATGTTCTTGTTCTGTGAGGATGTAAAGACAGTTATTGTAGTATTTTGTTGTGTTTATTTTGCAGGATTTATTTTTGAACGAATGTTAAATAAGTTGCCCTTATGCCATATAGCAGATTGAAACGCATTCTTTGCTCTTTCTAGCGGTAGTCATAGCCTAAAAGCATCTTTGTGCACTTCCACAGTCTGTGTAATTCAACATGGATGGAAGAAAAATTCGCACAATTTCCTTGCCTCGATTTCAACTTGTTGAAATTCAGATAAAACAGCTTGTGGCATAACCAGTATTCGGTCCTGGAACCGCTATTGATCGTAATGTACAACGGTGATTTCAAAAATCCCGAACAGATTAAGAGAATCTGGAAAATAAAGAGCTTTGTGGACGGCCATCGGAAGTAAACGAATATCAATTAAATACCATAGTTGAAGCGAGTCCGCGTAAAACTGTTCGAGATCTTTTATCCGACTTAGCAGTATCGCTTCTGACAGTTTTCAATACTTTGAGGGATATTGAACATCCTGATCATGGGGGCGGAACCCGGCAAGGGACCGCTTGGAGGCACACCACTGACGAGACCCAAAAGGTCTTAACGCCGGCTTCTGGTGCTTTTCCAAACTAGCTTAAGCCTGCTGATTGGGAGTGACGATGATGAATTAGCTGAATATTGTAATGTTGAAAACTTTGGATGTGTGCCAAACGAATTAAATAAAAATCAAAGAAATCACTGTTTTAAAGTGTCATCTGCCTCTCTTCTGCGCAATGAAAATGGCCCGTTTCCCGACGGGATGAAGTGCATATTTTACAACGGTCGTCGACGGACTGCGCAATCGTTGGACCGCGATCAAACTCCACATTAATTCCCAAAGCAGAAATTGCACCAAAAGCTGGCTATAAAAACTGTTTGGTGGTCTGCGGCTGGCCTGATCCATCACAATTGGGCGTTTTCAGGCGAAATTATTACAGTGGAGATGTATTATTAACAAATTGCCAAAATCTACCGTAAAGTTCAACATGGGTCCGGCATTGGTCGACAGAAAGGGGCCCATTTTTCTCAAAGCTAACGCTCTGCAGTACGTCACACAACCAGCCATGCAGAAGCTGCGAGACATGGGCAAAGATACTGTGGCTCAACCAGTATACTCTCGTCGATCAATAACAATATCTTAAACACTGTGATAACTCCTAAGAGAATATTTCAAACCTGCGAAGATGCTGAAACCACGTTCGACGAGCTCAACGCCGACAGAACACTGAACTGCATTCACCCGGGATTAATAATTTTGTTTCCAGTTGGCAAAAGTGTATACATTCAAATGGCTTTTCTTTCGCCTAAATTCGTTGCGTTTGTATCAAGATACGTATACTCGCGTTATAACATTAAAACCGCAATAACTTTGTTAAGTACTGTTATGGGGACCCAAGGTCCCTACGAGATCGGTAGCTGACAGCATGGAATGCAATGACACTCGCATTTAGACCAGTGCACATATTTCGATCAGCCTACCAACTAGTAAGACATGCACTTTCGATCAGCCTTTATGCCTGAAAGACTGCTGTTTCCGGCCAACCTACGCAACCATTAAACTTTCAGCCCTTTTTTTACCTAAGTAACATTCAATTTTCTAGCCCAACCTCCGCATCGACCATCATCCACTTTTCCACATGTTCCGTTGGCTTGTACACATAGTGCCGATCCAATTGCTTATGTCCTGCTTCCAGGGTTTGCTTACGCAAACCATTCTAGGTGAAAAATGCACACACTTCAAAATTACGGCATATAATTAAAACTGGACTGCGCTGTAATCGACTTGAGTTTGGGGGGGGAGGGGTGAAAGTCGTTGTTGCGAAAGGTCTGTCTTTTGTCTTAGTTCTCTCGGGTTCGGGTACCCGAGTGTGCAATTGCGTTCGGTCAAGGAGCGCGTTCGACTCGTGCGTAGTAACCGTGGTGCACCTAAGTCTCACGGGTCATACGAACTTCGAATTTTGTCGTTAGCTTGTCGTGCGTGAATATAATTCCAAGTCCCATTCGTTAGTCCGACTAGGATAGTTGATATCGGATCGTCAGAGCGTGGCGTAACCAAGACGGAATTAGAGCAGGAACATTGACAGTAACATTGTGCAAGGGCAAAGAGAGAAGCGTTATGCAACGAATTATCGTGTTACCAATCTGTTGAACTGTGTGGTGAAAGTAATCTCCGGAATCCTGTCCATTCGTCTCCTCAATCAGGTCATTGAATCGGACATCGCGGAGGAGCAATGCGGATTTTGTTTAGGTTGTTGCACGATGGGTATGGTATTCGCGGTTTGTCAGTTGCATGAGAAATGCCAACATCAGCACCAGCTACTTTGTAGACCTCACCAAGACACGTGACTCGGTGAACCGCGAGGCACTGTGGCTGGTGTTGGGTAAGATTGTTTGGTTGAATGTCTGCACTGTTATGTTGACTTGAGTGTAGCTGTGTGGACATAACTCGGATGACTTTAATAGTTTCGTTGGTGTGAATTAAGACTGTCACAGACCCTGTTCCGTTAAACATTTACTTTTATACATGGGTGTCTTGTGCTTTTGGTGCTGCGTGTGATTACGGTCTCTGTGTGGAGTGCCGCATTGAAGTTTGCTGAGCATCTGTCGTTTCGGGGCGTGAACCCTACTGTGTGATACAGACAACCATTTGTTGCTGTTTGCCGACGAATGCGAGGTGTTTGCACACAACGCGGATGAGTTGCAGCGCATGACCACTTGTCTCGTTTGGATAGCGTCTAAATTCGGACACACCATCAACACATACATGACTATTTATCCCGCTCAGACTTCACCAGAAGCGGAATCCTTGTGCTTGTCCCAAATACAGCTTGATGGTGACCTTTAAGAAAGCAGCTCCCGATTTTGTTACTTGGAAAGCGTGCTCTCGCTTCTCTCTAGCGACCGTTTTGCCGCAGAGCAAGAGTTGTCTGCGTCTCCTAGAGTTTCGGCAGGACCGTTCATCCCATTTTGTTGCTGCAGCCGGCGCAGCGTTTCCCACTCTGCAAAAGGTTGTTTACGAGACAATCGAAGAGTATTTGCCATAACCATGGGAAGTCTGTAGCCTAGGTAGAAGCAGTACCGGAAGTTGTGTCTGCCAGCGTCCTCAGCGTCTTCAAGTTGGGTCCAGACACTGTCAACAAAGAACTGCTTATGTTATCAGCGTTCGCCGCCCAGTATGCATCGCAGATGTGACGGAACGCTAGAGTCAAATGTCTACGCGATTGGCAAAACTTACTCTCCTTCACTGAATCAACAAGTTCCTCCTCATACGCAGCAACAACTGCAATCTTCTCTGGCACCAATGCACAGAGGGTCGTATTGTTTCCATCAAAGCTATTGGGTCACTTACATTTTGCGCACCACATCGTTTTCTTGGTCGCAACGGTCATCTTTTCTTTGATGTTGGGCCACAGGTCCGTGGCTGAATTGGCATAGTCGATATCGCCAAGGCAGGTGGCCATGGCATTTTTTAATTTGATCATCTCAGCAATGCCTAGAGAACGAACATTAAATCTGCGCCGATTCCCGGTAGAGTAGAACTATCTACAAATAATGTATGCACAATTTGATCCACACTCACTTATGATCAGTTCTACATTCAACTCCACGCAGTATACCTGTCACACGGACTGCACGCATGTGTATAATGACATAGTCGAGCAAGTGATCATGAGCGCTCTGTGAGTGTGTCTAAGCAGCCGTCATAGGTGCCCAGTGGGGACTAGAATTTGTGATTGTCAGACGGTGAGTTGGACACTGCGATTAAACGCTCAGTTCCCAGTAGGTAAACCAACACCGTAGAACTAGTTCACATCCGCGCACGCGCACATTGAAAGCCCCCACAACTGATAACGACACACACTTCATGTCATCCGGATACCATATAGTGGGACCATATATCCCAGTACACGTTACGAATGTATGCCTTCCCAGGTGTAGGTGAAGTGTCACCAGCCTTGATGATGCCAGTTGGGTCCTGTCTCAAGTTTCCATTTAGGTGGTCGGACATTGCAACCGTTGGTTTATGTTTATTGATATGCTGCTTGGGCGTCCATATTTGAACTGGAACTGGTCCTCATTCAAAACGTTCAAAAATGACCCTCAATATCAATCACCAACCGTTGTGCCAAGCGTTGCCCGTCGTTATCTGGTCGCTCAGGGGTAACGGTGACAAGTAACTTCCCAATGGTCCCGGGTTTGATAACATATCTATCTGATGAGAGGAAATAACATTGAAACGCGTCATAGCCGTGCAGTGTTTTCCGACGGGCAGTATAGCATACACGCTAGAAGTTCAAGAGCGTAACAGAAACTTGCTTACGCTACTCGTAGCCAGTATAAAGGCTAAGCAAATAGAAGAAAATAGAACGAACGTTACGGTTAACAACCTTCTCTGTCTTCTTGTTCGTCTTCAGTCACAGCAAAAGCGCGCGGCTGTGAAAAGCAAGTGGAAAATGCCGTTATAACAACGGTTCAAATTTAGTTCGTGCGCTAATGTTTCGATCGTTGTCTACGCTACATCCCCTCTAATCGGACAACGTCCCTTTGTGCAGCCACTACTAGTTAAGTGGCTACTTCCCGTGGTGGATCGGCCGGTTCGGTATCGACTTGGTCGACTTCCTGTCAGATCGCCTTGAGATGATTAAACAGTACCGTCATAAATAGGCTGTTAGGACAATCGCTGTTTTACTATACACGTAGTATCAGCCGCCTCTTGCTCCACTATGTAGGGTCCAACCCACTCACGGGACAGCTTAGAAAGCATGCCTTGAATTTGAGTCTGATGTAGTCAAGCAAGCTCACTAACTCTTAAGGAAACGCCGAAGAGCTTCTTTTCATAATACACCTCGAGTAGCTGAGCAGTTTCCAGATGAACCCGTGCAGGATACTGTGATTAGCTAAGTGAGTCCAGTAACTTACTGACGTACTCCATTACTGATGAATGTAATTGCCGAGTCATGGGGAGTCGTAAATCCGAAAGCAACCGCGATTCCCGTCCGGTCCACAAAAAGTAAGGTGTCTGTCTAGTCGAAGAAGGAACCGTACTTCAGTAGGCCAGCCAACAATTCGGCAACATCGCATCCCACCCATTAATTTTCTGGTCTGTAAAGGCGTTCCGTAGTTCTTTGCGATAATGATTAGTTGGCTCAAATGGCCCGTACTGTTGGGGTCGATTTGCAGTCATCCTTGAGTGGTCTATCTCAAGAACCTGGCGAACGTCTTGTACCAATGCACTCCAAAACAAAACCTCTATCGGAGTGTAACTGTCCTGGTGCTCTCCAACGACAAACCCAGTGAATCACGATGGCTTTCGCCACAATAACCGTGTCAGTCTGTGCGATCGGTACAGCCTCGCACCACTTGGCAAAGTAATCCACCATGACCAAAATAAAGCGATGTCGGCGTGATGTTTCGTGCAACGGCCCCCTAATGTCCACCCCCCCCCCTTAGTTTACGATATCCGGCCTTCATGGGTTGCAAAGGGGCACGTTTGAGGAATCGAGGATTTTAGAAGAACCAATGTTTTCGCAAGACTAACAAAAGTTGATTACCTCTCTCTGTTAGGGTGGCCACCAGAAACGTCGTCGTGTTCCTACATCCATTTTATTAATCCCATCGTGTCCCAACCCTGTGAAGGTCAGTTAATACTTATTTCACCATGGACTGTGGGACTAGGAATCTTCTAGTGTAGCTCGGGCCATAATCGAACATCAACATTGCTTCCTCGGCAGCTAGTTTGTCCCACATGGCCCACAGCCACCGCGCCTCCTAATTTTGTCCTTCTACCTCCTTACTCGTTGGCCTGTTACCGCCATGAAACCACGTTTCGTAAATTAACCACATATCTGGATCATTCGTCTGGTCCAGTTGCCAGCATGCATACTCCGCGCTCTGGTTAACCATGGCTACGTGTGGTATGTTTCACGAAGGACTATCTCCATGTTCCCGGAGCGGAATTCGAGACAATGCGTTTACATTAGTGTGCTGTCTGCCTGGCAGATGTTTGCGTACGACATCAAATTCTTGCCGCTGTTCTTGCCAGCATGCGATTTGTCCTTCAGGATCCCTAAAGATTTGCAGTCATCTAAGGGACTGATGATCAGTCCATACAACAATCTTCTTCCAAGTAGATAATGCCGATTCTGTTTTATGAAAAGCCCCAAAGCTGGCATTGCCTTTTTGTCAGTGCAATAATTTCTCTCCTGAGCTGAAGCTTCTACTACTGTAGAATGCTACTCTTCCCATTCCATCAGGGCCCTTCAGCAACAAGACTGCTCCCATCGTTTGATCACTCGCATCGGTTTCCAAAGTGCATTCTCCGGCCGAGAGTGATACATCAGGGTATACTAGCACAGGGGCTGTACAGAGAAACTCACCGAGTCGATCAAATGCATGTTGGCATTCGGCTGACCCCACAGACATTCGACCTTATTGAAGCAATGCATTCAATGGAGTGGCAACGGTAGAAAAACCTTTGATGAATCATCTGTAATACGAAGCCAACCCAAAGCTGCGTAACTGCTTAATGCATGTACGGGTTGGCTACGACTTCACTAGTTCTGTCTTGTGGGGCCTGTTCATACACCAGACCCCGAGGTGATGTGTCCGATACACCAATTCTCCCCGTAGTAAATGACACTTCGACTGCTTAAGTTTGAGATCTACCTCGAATAGAAGTTTCAGTACTTCGGCCGGGTTGTTCAAGTGCTCCTGCTACGTTTCCATGTACAATAACATCAACCAAATAAACGAGGCAATTCCGTGGGATCAATCGACACATTACTACCAGCATCAGACGCTGAAATGTCGCAGGGGCGTTTGTTAACCCAAACGGAATAGTATGAAATTCCTACAAGCCAGAAGGCACGACGAAGGCTGCTTTTGCTCGAACTCCGTCTGCCACTTCCAAGTGTCAGTAGTCAGAACAATGGTAGAATACGGATAAAAAAGTAAAGGCTTGACAAGTCCCGTGGGATGGTTTGTGGGAATAAGGTCAATTCAATTAAGTTACACAAAAGTGAAAAACACATCTGTGGACTCACCATATTATCTAAGTTAATACATAGGTATATCCCTCTGACCTGACTTTGCTGCGTCGGTAAGTACCACGTTTATTTGCGTCTTGTCGTCACTCAATAAACAGAAATCAGATCAAGCCAAGTAAATGATGTAAAGCATTGTCAAGTCGATTTTTTAAAATGGGTAGCGTTGGCGCTGAAATGACACATGTCGAAAGAGCGTCCCACGGTTGACAAACTAGAAGAGAATACGAATTTCGGCAGCACTCCAGCCGACTGTTTCAATGTATGACCCCTCAATTCTGTGTTTCAGCTAAGCTTCAGAAAGTGGCGGCAAGCGTGAACGGAGTTTTCCAAAACCTGGAACGGTGATATCTTCCGCAGTACACTCCCAGGCCTTTCAGTCGCCTGTGGCATTGCAGATGAGATAACCCCTTCACATTTTTCGTTGCCCGTCGCTGTGCGGTCTCCAGTGCAACCAGATCGCGTTTTAACCAGGGTTGGCAAGCCTGACTCGCGTACTCTACATACGCATTGAGCATTTGGGGAGGATGGAGGAACCGAACCTCCCAAACGCCCTCCGTAAAAGACCAACCTGTTGGTTCGCAGTTTTCGACGAGTTCAAGGACTGCGCCGAACAGCCGAGGTCATCTTGGATTACCACGCCAAGGTCTCGCTCTTGTGAGACGGTATTCAGCATATTGTCTCCAAGCTTATATGCCTAAGTGGGTTTGTGGCGGACATGCACGGTTTTACACTTGTCCGTGTTAAACGCAAGTAGATTTAGCTTTGAGCATTCTAAAGCGCAGTCTGTCTCGTTGCAACATATTATGGTCTTCATGACAGTCGGTTGCCTTCCATAGGTTGATGTCATCGGCAAAAAGCAAGAAAGTTGACTTGATGACACTCACAAGGTCAGTAATGAGGAACAAGAATAATCGCATCTCTAACACTGACCGTTGCTGAACACCGCAGTGCACATCAATGGGATCAGAAAATGAACCTCGAACTCGAAACTGAAGGCGCCGCAAAAGGAGGAAGTTTCCGATCCATCCAAGGACAGTGTTTCCAACTCCCTATGGTTGCAGCTTTTGGAGAAGGAGGCGTTGATCTAGGCGGTCGGAGACTTTGGAAAAGTCTAGGTAGATGACATCAATGCCGGTCCCACTGTCGGCTATTTCGGTCCAACTGCCACGGCCAAGCAGTAGTTTGGTGGTACATAACCGATGCTGACGGAATCAGTGTTGCTCAGGTATTCTGATGTTAGACCTTAAAAATTAGCCCAATACAGCCTCAGCTATGATCGATTCCATTACATTAGAGAGCACCGGGAAGAGAGTCACTGGGTGGTGGTTGGCTGGCTCTGAACGGCTACCACTTTTGAAAATTGGGGTAAGGATGCCTTGCTTCCACATGTTAGGGACCTGTTGTTCGTCCAGGCATCTTTGGAAATATCTCGTTAATGGTTTAACTATCCTCTTAGCTGCCACCTACAGTGTATTCGGGGGAATGTTCGAAACTCCGGGGCAACTATGGTTGCGCAGTGATAGCAGCTTCCTCAAAATGGTCGCTGAACTAAACGTGAGGTGTGTAAATACTGGCATCTGGCAGAATGGAACAGGTATGTTACAAATGCTTGGAGCACATCGGAAAATTGGGGCATATTGTAGCCGTAGAACGCTGGCTGCATCCTCAGCTGTTTGAGCACATCCATCCGCTGATATTAGTGGGGGAACCCCACATTTCACATCCCAGAGGCTGTTCACATGTTTGTACAGAAGCATTTTGTTAACACACAAAATTTTTCCGCTAGACTCCGCTGGAATACTAATTTGTCCTCGCGCACAAGTGTGATGCAGTGATTACCATGCCCAACATAGTTACCCCAGTCGTCAGGGCTAGGGTTTGCTCTATACACATGCCACGCAGCATCTCTTACTGTTATGTGCTTTCGGGTTCTACTACGAATGTATGATTGTGCCCTTGCAGAACAAAGGGGCTAGTTGACCGATGCAGATTTAATCAGATCACTGAACTTTCCAGTAAAATCCAACAAAACACTGTCAATGGAATAGTCGTCCGGAAACTCCCAGCTGGCATCACCCTACAATTTCTGCCAGTATGTCGTAGTGGGTGACTGCTCGAAATAAGTTAGTATGTTTTGTGGATACTCCGCATAACACACAAAGTCGTTCAGTATGGTTACGTGGTCAATTCACTCCAGAGGGATCTCCAGCCTTGATTTCTCAACCACGAGCTCTTCGGTCTTGAGCACTAACTCAAGCACAGATGGTTTATTCTCGGCTCTGAATCAGGTGGGTGAACTGGCATAGCTGAAGAGCGGAATGCTTGCAATATACTCTTGCAAATTGGCCTTAAACTACTCGCTGGGAGGATGCCGGAACTTCCAAGTCATCAAGATTGAAGTCACCTGAGATAAGTACGTGAATGTTTCGTCCTTGTTTGATCCTTCCCAAGGATAATGCCAGGCAGGAGTCTATCTCTGGGGTGTACATTGGGGGACGAGAAACAACAGCCAAAAAGCAAGTGTAGTTGTGTCTCAGTCGCAGACTGCGTTAGAGTGTGTCTATGATCAGCGTTTCCGGATCGGCCACCGGTTCGCACTGTAGATCATTGTGGTAGTATAACATTACCCCACCCCGCTCTTCCTAGCGCGACCGTTTCGGAGAAGGGGCATACCATGTGTCGCGACCTCGCCGTCTGTAATTTCTGAGCGCAACCAGGATTCCGTAACGAATAGGAGGTCACAGGCATGTGACGCTTGAGGTAGTCACAGTTAAGAAGTCTATAATCTAGACGCTACCGGAGATTACCTTTGTGCTTCTTCACCAGAACACTGGGTGACTCCCACGGTAAGTGAAGGTTGGGACGATATTTCTCTCAAGCATTTCATGCATCATTTCCTGTACTTCGCTCTGCCAGTGAGATGGAATCCGCCTGGGTGGAGTCCTCACAGGTTTAGCATCGCCGGTATCGGATGGCTGCTTTACACTAGTGGTGCGCCCAATATTCTTTATCACTCATGCGAAAGCGTCTGTGTGTCTCTGTAAAATGTATTCCAAGTGCTGCAAATTTATCACTAGTCGACTTTAGTGGTTGCGTCAACTCATCTATCCACGAGATTCCTTCCGAAACCTCACGGACCGAGCACGCCTCAAGACCAAAGCATCATGACAGTAAAGCGGAACGGTACAGGTATCCGTGATTACTTGTCATCTCACGAAGTCCAACTGACACCTGAGTCTACCTAGCAACTTCATCCTCATGATGACGGCGAAAGGGATGTGATCAATAACGACAAACTTATGTTGCCGTTTTTTATTACCGCTGACCACTGGCACCCGTATGCAATCGCGTGTGACTAGTGTTTCCCCGTTGACGGCAGTCAAACGGCATGTGCATGGTTTAGAGGTGTATCCACTTACCAGCTTAGGTGCAGCAGCTTTTATAATGTTCTTGCATGCTCCAGTATCGACTAAGCTGACATGCGCAAACCAGGAAACATCACTAACTATAGTAAGCGAAAAGATTTTCTTGACGTTGTTGGACAGAAGGTACTATGAAAGTAGCCTCATGTGATGACTTACCTGAAGGTTGAAAACGACTTGCTTTGGACTGTCAATTGCGGACATCGTTTGGACCCGGTCTTCCCCATAATGGCTCACGTGATGTTTGTAAATGACTTGACTGTAACTACCACCTGTGAACATTGTTTGGACGCCATCTTCCATATGAGGGCTCGTCCGATGGCTGAAATTGGCGAGGGTAAGTATCCTAACGGCGGACATTGTTTCGATGCGGACTAGCTTTTGACCTCAGCATGGAGATTAAATCACGTTGCTATTGGCAAACCGGCCCAAGACAAGGCGTATAACCAATTATTTCGTGCTTGTTAAGGCCAGAGCAGCTAAATACCTCATAGGTCGTGTTGGTGTTGCCCAAGGGCTCGGCAACACGTTCCAGCTCTTTGCCTTGTTGAATCGCAGTATCCAGTCAGTCAGGGGATGTAGCATAAACTGCTTTCTTACACTGCGTGTCTGGATTCCTTCCAGTAATTGTTGCAATACGCGTTGTTCGCGCTAGTCGGGGGTTTATTTCTGATAAGCACGGTCCGCTGAGTGTCTCAACTCAAGGAGGAAAGTCCTGCTCTTTTCTCCCGGAAGTTAGTATCGAGCGTGAAACTGTCGGTAGAGCTCCGAAATCGGCTGGAGTGATCTAGTAAATGGCTAGAAGTACCAGAGGTTCGCACCGTAATTTCCTGTTCCAAAACGCCGCTATGTGCACCCATGTCAAAAGCCTCACCTGCATCTAAACTCAGGGGGACGCTACCATGTTGCGACGGGGGAAATTGCTGTACAAAATGTTAAGCTAACTTCGCCCACCTACTGTAGGACATGCCGATAATATTCGCGTGCCGGAACAATCGGAGATTGCAACGCACTGGAAACATTATTCTCAGCTAATGTTGCTCTTCCATCGTCACATACATCATAATGTGCAAAAGTTGCTTTTGCTAGTTTTCGTGCATTCGGCATTTTCGATACTGGCAGGGTTGACACTTTGTAGTAACGCACGCTAGGAGTTCAAGAGTGAAACAGAAACTTGCATTACGCAACACGTAATGTAAAGGAGAAGCAAATATAAGTATAAAGAAAATGGAACGAATGTTACGGTTAACAATCTTTTCTGTCTTCATGCTCTCTTCAGACACAGTACAAGCGTGCGGCGTTGAAAGGCAAACGGAAAAAGCCGTTATAGCAAGGATTCACGTTTAGTTTACGCGGTAATATTTTGATCGTTGTCTACAGCAGCACCCATTTACTATCCGTTCTATAACAATTAGTTCAGAAATGCAGCGTGAAACGCGCCATGAGTCAATGGACTTAAGCAGATGCTTTTGCCTAAAAGGCGAGTGTAACCAACTCTCGCCAAATGGTCTCCCCGAGGAGGTGTTCAGTAAGTCAACCCACAGTAGAGCTAGAGTTGTAGCATATCAGCGACCTATCGAGATCTCGTCAGCACATGGTTAAGCGAGAAAGCGGCAACTGAATCTCATCGCATCACTCCAACACCGATTTTCATGGTTTTCGTCATGGTTTTAGAGAGGATATGGGTTTGATGGATTTGTGCAGAACGAGTAAGCTTTGCTTTTCGGTGGTTCAGCCTCGAAGTCTTACGGCAGGGTCCTGTTGTTGTCGGTAGGTTCTAATTGTTGTAGATTGCGACTTGGTAGTGGTGTGGAGCCCAGGGATCCAGCTTCTTGATGGTGGGGATGTGGCTATCTGGAAGAAATGGACTAGTGTGTAGGTAAACGGCCGATGTTGATGGTGTTATTACTGTACAAGTGAGGGCATAGACGTGGCAGTACGGAGGCGTTAGAGTGTCAGAAAGGAAGATGGTTCGGTAACGTTAAATAACAGCTAAATAAAAGGAGTGCCGCGAGCTAGTTTGTCAAAGGTGGGGACCACACCAGCTAGTTTGGCGAATGGCCAAAGTCTCAAAATGAAAGGTCAGCGAGCCAAAGGCCAAGCATTTATGCGTTGTTTGAAGACCTCCGTATTATGTGCTGAGACAACAGTCTAAAGCACGGCATTCCAGACGAAGGCGATACGCACACTAAAGCTGGTTTTGCAGCACTGAAGCCAACGACTTCGAGTTAGGATTTTAAGCGAGTGCCATCTTAGATGGTCTGTGCGGGCGTGAACGAGTACGTCGATATTAGGGTGCCTGTTGTTAGTCAGGATAGAATGGGCTAGGAAAAGATCTCCCCGAATAGTACGATATTTCAGTAGAAAGAGTTTAAGGGCTTTAAGATGCTCTTCGTGGGATAGCCCTCCACTCTCTTAGGGGCTCTGAGCTGTGCGGTTTCCAGCATAGTCTCTTCCTTCTTCAGGTACGGCGGCTGGACCAGTATATTGTACTTGGACAGCGGGCGTACCAAAGTGCTGTAGAGGCGAAGAAAGGTCTCTCTAGGGAATGACCCTAATGCACGGCCAAAGAGGGGCAGGCGCACGCTGGCCTTTCTGGCCAATGTGGCTACGTTAGCGCTCGGCTCCGGTCGGCGGATATAATAGTGCCTTGGTCAATTTCCTGGGATGTGGCGTTAAGACGCACGCTGCCGATAGTTTATGGAGTGAGCTAACTTTGTCCGATGTGCATGACCTTACACTTGACAGTGTTGAACGGCAGCAAGTTTTCCGAGGTCCAGGAGTAGATAGCATTGATGTCTCTCTGAAGACGCGCCTGATCGTTTGGCTCGCGGATAGGTCGTCATCTCTTAGCATCGTCCGCACAAGCAGTATTTGGCTGCTAACAGAAGTTGGTAGATCATTAATGAACAAAGTGAACAACGGCGGATTGAACATTAAGAGGAGGGAGCTAACCTCATTGCTATGAGAAGGTGTACACACTCAAACACATGCACGTATGGTATCCGCATAATGTAGTCAGAAATAAAGTTAGCGAGTTCCTTCATTTGCTCTGGTAGACATTGTGGATCAGCTTATTACGGGAAAACACCTGGTTAAATTATCGATCGGTAATTTGAAGCCACCGGACAAATGCAGCATGACGCGTGGTGAGTTGCAGGTGACTCCAACGCCCCGGATATCAGAGCCACAACACCCTCTCCAATGTTTGCCGAATTATAGTACAATAATAGATTCCCCATCCACTGAAAGCCCGAGACCAAATCGTGCCCCTTCCTGGTGCATCGTTGACGAAACAGAACTATCTTTCGCATTTGACCCACCCACGGAAGTTGGGGAACCAAGACCACCCCACTCTCAGATCAGTCCTTTATACACTGGTGATTGGTACAGTTATTCCAGTAACCCGGAAAGTCAAATTGCCACTGATACTTTGCTTTGGACCTCAACAATGCAGCAATCTGTCGCTTTGTCGTTGCAGAGGACCATAATGAGCCGTTTCAGTGAGTGCACAGAATGCACCGACAGCAGCATTGGACGAGAAGCCTTCAGTTTTTTACGGAATTCCAACGCAACCGAGGAGCCGTTGACCACATCTCTAGGAACACTCTACCGGCGGATCAGTCATCCGGATTACTCCCAGAGCAGTACGCACTGGACTAGTCTCACGTTCGACTTCGGTTTCGGCCCCGAGGCTCGTTTTCACATGAGAGTTCGAAAGGATATCCCACTCAGGTGAATGAAATTAAAGATTGAAATATATATATATGAATGGCTTAGCGTGCAGGCAAAACCATTAGCATAGAGACTCCAGCGAAACACATAATGAGGCTTATCATGACCATCCGAATGTGGGTATATTTTGATGGGAAATCCATACTTGTGCAGTGGGATAGCACTAGTATAACCAAATCTGTGCAGAAGGGCAATGTAGCTTTCTCAACCAAGGCCCTTTGACTCAGAGAAAACCGAACTATGACGTCAATCCGGTCTCGCAGAAATGTGTGCTACCTTATTTCCAACCTGTCCAGCGGAACTACCTGTCAAGGTACCAAAAGGTGGGTCTGAAAGACGTATACTATCGAGTCAGGTCAAGATTTTCCTCATCTCATCCAAATGGTTTGCTTTTTCTATCCTCAATCTTCAACAGATTTTTATGGGTTGGGAACATAAGAGATGGGGGAATCGGGTTGAATTCGCCTCGTTGCCCGTCTGGTGTGGTGAGTCTGAAGCACATGGTAGGGTATAGCGTGCCTGTTCATAGATCACGTGACGTCAAGCGATTACCCCAAGCGCTGATCCATAAGGTGAATCCAGACATCTAGATGCGGATAAGCCATACTAGCTACGCTAGTTTGGCCACTACGGCATTAGAATGGACTGTTTATCAGAATCAGAATTATACTCGAGACCGGTTAAGTGCTGACCAGAGCGGTGCACTAGCTCTCGTGTGCACCGACCGCTACCGAAGTTCTGACAGCACAAAAATGCTGTTTTTCAGTTTATTTCTGGTGTCTTCAAAGTAAACTGAACAACTGAATGAGGCCCACATCACGCACACGGCGATAAGTAACTGGCACGAAGTATGCAATGGAACAACAGGTCCAGAAAAGTGTCACGTTAAGTTGGCTTCCCGCGGTTTCTGACAAATGGGGCTGGTACATTGTTATACACACCGTAGTTTAATGACTAAAGCGATTACATGTTATTGGAAAGGACCGAGAAGCAACCAATGCATCGCGTTGTCTAACGATCTCACCTTCCGGTTCCCGAAACCATCAGCTCCTGGTGTCGGTCGAGATCAGGAGGCACATAACCTACCCCTAGTATCGAGAAGCCGTGAAGAGTAAGACAGCCTATTTTAAATGCATCATTCGCAGATAAATCAAAAGTGATTTAAGAGCCTGATAGAATGATTTTGGATACCATTGTGGCGAAGCAAACTGTTTCCTGGCTGCAGACTATCGTTTAGCGTACCTGATTCGGTTGGTATTTGGTAGACTCTGTCCTCGCGGTCTACATAGGCTAAGCTTTTTCGACGGTTGTGCTTATCCTAACAAAGGTTTAGGCCTGAGATCTTGACCATCTTATTAATCTAAAGTAATCTAACCTAAGGTGTGTAGGTTTGAGTCGATTCATTTCAGTAATACCAAGAGGTCTACAGCTTTGCAAACGTGCTTGGTACAAATTTCGGTCTAGGCAGCCCCATATCATCACAACAATGATAGGATAATTGTGGTACCAACAATGAGTAACTATTCCAGTTGTGTAAGAAAATGTGACCACAATAGAATAGCGATGATCACGCTGTTCAAGGAGTACTGCATTTGTGGACTGCGGTTTTACCTCAGTAAATTTTGGCTATACAATCTAACGTGCTGATATTGACTGAACAAGCGTCAGGTAGAATACGGAATTGCACTTGCTGTACATGTTCAACATGCAGCTGATGAAATGGTTCTGATAAAGTACCACTTAAATGTAACTTTGGAGAACTTCTGGAATGCTGTACTCTGATTGGGTAGGGTGCACCTGTTGACTTGCGCCTGTGTGTTCGCAACTGACCGGCAGCGCGATTATTATTCTTGCTCAGTTTCGAATGATATCTGTTAATACCGCGCCTGCGTGGATAAAGCTGATTCACCCCTAGATCTGCACATCACCAGTTCAGAGCGTTTGCTTTCCATAGTGGACCAAGTAGACTATAAGTGATAAGCAATAAAGGAACTAAAGGTCATTTTAAAAATCTCTGAATGAAAATGGTATACAAACCAGCGCCAGTAGCTGTGTTAATCATTGTTTTACTACAGTTGGATGAGTCCATCCAATAGATAACGAATCAGAATAGTTTTCAGTGAATTCTTGTGTTTGTTTATTGATTGGACTGGGCACACTGAGACCGTGGAAATTGTGACAGGACCTTGCGTTCCAGTAAGCTCAAAGTAAAGCGAATAATTGAGTAAAAAAGCAGAATGCAGTGAACCAGCTGGGGAAAGACAGTAACTGAATGACTTTTATTTATGTACCCTATCGATGTGCCGGTTTCCAGTTGCATTAGGTGGAAATCAGGCTTGCCAAGTGCGGTGAGATGAGGGTTACCTCGGAACATGGATGTGTCCAAAATCATCCAGTTGCTCAACCAACTAATGGTTCCACCACTTCCATCTCTTTCACCAATGGTGGGGACTTGGGGGTTAGTGAAAAGCGAGTGAGGGGGGCATTAGTGAGCGAAGCTGCTATGCGGAAATCCAATTATTTTGTCTGTAAATGTACTTATAGTTTTAGCTGCACACAATACCTCATCGAAACAGTGAAAATGAACTGTGTTAACAACTAAAAACTGCTATGGAGAGAAGTGACCTAAAAATCAGAATTAGATGGATTAAGCTGTTTTCGCTTGCCTTGGCTTGTTTCATCAATTACTACCTTATGTGGACACACAGTTATAAGGCCTTGTATGAGACGAATCAATGGAACTATGGTTTATTAAAGTAGAAATCCAAAGCGTAGCAATTACCGTAGGATGGGTCGTGATGCATTTCGTAAAATATGAGGGGGGTGCCAAAAACATAAGTTCACACCGCTGAAATCAGTGGAACAATGGCTTTATCACGGCCATAAAAGCAAACGCTTCGCCGTTGTTTGAGATAAACATTTGATGCGTCGTGGACTTGCTGTAAATTGTAATTGTACACCTTGGTTGGTTTGTCGCGTGACCCAGTAACTTGGGTTAAATCATGTAATGCAAGTGGTGTATTGCATCCTCAAGTCGAATTTTGAATTCGGACAACGTAGGAGCGGATAGGACGAAATGCGAAAGTATGTTCCACGGCGGGGATACAGGAAAGGAAAAATGCTCCCGCGGTATTCTAAACAGCTCTACTGTGTCACAAACTTCAAATGGTGGCCTTTCAATGAGATATTGTGTCAGTTTCAGTAAGAGTCGACATGGGTGGTTAGAGTCCTTGAGGATCTGACACACAAATATGGGATCACCCCGCAGAAGACGATATTGTTCACTAAAAGCTCCTAGAGTCTTTAGTCTCAAATGATAACTAAGGTGGAGCAATTCCTTAACATTTTTGTCGCCCTCCCTTTTGGCTTCTCAAGTATAGGGTTTGTCATGTGTTTGCTCAAAATGACTTGATGCACTGGTTTGTTTGGGTGCCATACCTGAATGGCGTTTCAAAGTGTGGTCGCACATAAGCATTGAGCATTTGGGTCAAACCGACCAAACACTCTCTGCATTAGGCCCAAGTGTTAACTGGCATTTTCACTGCCATCGTGACTTGCATTGAGCACCTGAGATCGTCCTGCACGATCACCCCCGAGATCGCTTCCATGAAAAGCACAGTGCAGGACTCATTCTTACAGTCGACATCGGTAGGTTCTTTTGTGGCGTGTGCTTATTATTTCGCACGTAGCAGAGTTACACTCAAGCATGTTCTAAGTCGAATATTTGTAAGCCCTATCGAGATCACCTTGCAAGGCTATTTGGACGTCTGCTAGTTTAATTACTTTCCAAATCTTGAGGTTATCCGCAAATACTAGAATTTACGAGATCAAAATTTCGCAAGGTCTTTTATAGATACGAGGAATAACTTAGCTCTTAGTACCGAACCTTGAGCGACGTCAAAATGAACCTCTATCGGGTCGGACAGGGTGCTACAAACCCGCAGATTCAAACGTCGTTGTAGTAGGTATGAATGAATCCATCTTAGGATAGGGTCAATGATTCCGTTGTTCGGAAGCTTTTGGATAAGAATTCGGTGATCAAGGCGATCAAACGCTTTAGAAAAATCAAGGTAAGCGGAGTGGACTCTTTCTCCAGCATCGACTGATTGCGTCCAGCTATCACGGCTAACAAAACTTTCGTGGTACATGAGCGGTTTTGGTGGAATCCATGCTACTCCTGCAAGATGATATTGCACCTTTATAAATATATCACGTATGCATCCGAAACTACAGATTCTATAACTGTATCAAGCACAAGAAGAAGGGCAATAGGGCAATAGTTTGCTGGTCCTACCCTATTGCTTCCTTCGTAACTGGGGGTAAGTATTCCACGCTTCCATATTGTTGGAAGATGCATCTCGTCCAGGCAGCGGTGGCAAAACTGAAGATAAGAATCAGCCAAATTCATGGCAGCTACCACCAATGACTTGAGATATATGCTAAACGCACCAGGTGTATTGCAGTCGCGTAGTGACAGCAGCCGTTTCAGCAGATCCGCGGTTGTGAAGGAGATATAACTGTCGTTGTGGTGAGGTGATATTTGTGAGAATGATAAGAGAGGGCGATGTGTTCTGGAGAGTACAATCGAACTGGTGTCTAAGAGCATTAGCTGATTCTTGAGCAGTTCGCGCTTGGCTACTGACCGTGTTTGCAAGAGGGATGCCACGCTGTACTTTGCGAAGTAGCCTAGAATTGCCGCGGAAATCCTTCGCCAAAACTAGTTGGTATTTTAAGCTATCTTCGCGGATCAGTTGGAAACAGTGGTTTCAATCGGTTAGGTAATCATGCCAGTTCCCGACGTTCGGATCGAATTCGTATGCTTTCCAATGTGAATTTCTCAGGGTTCATTTGTTTCCGCATCCTACTTCTCAGGATGGACTTTACGTTTTTGTGCTAAAAGCTTTAGTCTCTAATACATTAGTTACCAGTCTTGCACTGATCGAGGAACTTTCCCCAAGTGATATAAAGGGGACGTTCCGCTAAAAACGATCCAGTAGTGATTTTGATGAGTTAGGATAAGGTGGTGGATGTGTTATTATGCGGACCTTCCCGATTTCCCTGTTGGACTTTTCAGCTTAGCAGAAGTAGCGTAAAAGCAGCTTTGTACGAGCATTGTGCCCCAGGGGACTACTCATTGTCACTGCGTCAAGCACATTGAACAGTTTTCTCACAGCTACAAATGCTGCTCGACCGACTTTCTGTACGATTCATTAGGAGTTTGACTTTGTTTCTCCTAGAGTTACGCATTAAAACCGTAAATCCGCTGTAAATCCGTGTGAAATAACGACAAATAGCATGTTGGCTACGTCGTGCCACTTCCGGGTAAACCTTGTCTAACAGGTGAAAAAGCTAAACGTATTCTAGGAGATGACCGGTGGCGACACCTCTAGCAGATACTAATGTTTGACAGTGGGCAGCGCGTCATGTGACGTGAAGCAGAACAATGAGTGCACGTTCAACTCGGGCTTTGAAATCTACCAGGCTGAGGCGCAAAGAGAATAGATTCCAGGAGGGTGTTCTGCTGTTCTCCGAGCTGGACATTTTAGCTCTAACTTCCAGCTCGGAACACAATTGAACTTCTACATTCACATCCCGAGCTACAAGTATTCTCTTTAGATTCCGAGAGAGGCATCCCAGGTTTGACAAACAACTACAGAAAAGACATGTTTATGACATTCCAAACAACTGTATTGCTATGTTATCGTGAGACGATCACCTGTCAAATTGCTGCTGTGACTGGCTACAGCAAATGGCGGCTCGCGTGCTTGGGATACAACAAAAGCTGCTAAGTCATAATATGGACCCTACGCAATAGATGATACCGAATTTTGTAAATCCTGAGCAACCTCAGCCTTTGATGGTAGGGTGGATGGTACAAGGCTTTAACGTACCTGGTTGTCAGTCAATGACGTATCTCGAAACTGGTGACGTCACTCATCAACCATGTATGACCGACCTGCGTTGCGCCGAGAAGCGGCTGACGATAGA
>OX104069.1:39566147-39685078 GCA_944474145.2 Dicrocoelium dendriticum
GAGAATGTTTGTGCTCGTTAGCTGCTGGGAAGTTTGGGAGTAATGAAGCCGTAGGAGATCAGCTGCTTCCATTGCTGATTGCGTGCACCCATCAGCCGTGACTAGCGCTGGAACCCCTCGCTTTACCTTTCGAAGGCCGTTAACGTGCCTGTACAGGAGTTTGCGGTTAGTGCAGAATCGCTTCATTAACTTCTGCTGATGAGTGACCTTGTCTTCGCGGATCAGTTTCACACAGAAGTTACGATGGGTCACGTATGCAGTCCAGATTTCGGCGTTCGAGCAGTCCTGGTGATCTCGCCATGCCAAATCTATTTACGTGTCCTGCTCCTCAGAAATGAATTACGCTTGTTTTTAGGTTGGAAGGACTTCTGTTCTGATGCGTGCACTACCAGTGTACTAAACGTCCTTGTAAATGTTTCCCAGGTAACATCTGGTGGGCATTCGGTTAAGAAAGTCCAAGATGCATCCTTAACAAGCTTAGACAACACATCGTAGTGTGTGACAGTATGCACTTTATCCTCCTCCTTTTCTGGGTACTCCGCATAGCAAACATAGTCAAAGAGTAGAGTAACATGATCACTACGACCCAGTGGTGTGCTTGTAACTATCCCGCCAACCATGAGTTCTTCGTTAGTAAGCGCAAGATCCAGTATCGACGGCTTGTTAGAAGTTCGAAATCTGGTGGGAGAGGTTACGTGGTTGTAAAGAGGGTGGCTAGCAATAAGATCTTGCAAACAGGCTTTAAACTGCGTACCGTCGGTTGCCGGCATTTCTATGCCATGCACGTTAAAGTCACCCGCGATAAGAATGTGGGTGTAGGACTTGCTCAAAGCAAACTGAGCTTTAGTTATTCACGAATGCCCCATTTGACCTTTATATTGGACGGTGAGACCAGCCAATAGACGTCGTTTCATGTCTGCTCGTCCGAGCCGGGGCCCAGCCGAAAGCTGATGAAATCGCGCGTCAGATCTCATGTGCGTTGCCTTGCCCCGGGTAGGCGGATGAAGACTGGCGTGCCCGAGCAAGACGTCGAACTGGCCAGACGGAGCGGACAATCAAGTGTGGAGCGTGGGCTTACAGCTAACTCCGCCAGGCGATGTTTAGAGGATTACTGAGGCCGACGTATAAATATGAGCGTTCTCGGTCCTAATACAACTCTGGTCTGCTGAATCTTCTTTCGTCTTTCTTCCTGTCGGGTTTGTCAAGGCGTCAAACAATGCAGGCGTAAGGGCGCAGATTAAGCAACAGACGTGAATCAACCGGTCGATTGCGGGTACAGCGTTATAACACACATGTAAACCAAAAAAATTAAAAATGTTATAATTTGCGCAACCGTAATAAACGGCGTAACTGTCACAACGGTCAACCGTTGATAAGATTTGGCCAGTTTGCTATATTGATCAGGAGCTGCCAGGCCTGAACCGCGTGGTGGGTCTCACCCACCGTGAGATGCTCGTGTGCTAAGCCACTGGAGCTGGGTTTTTACTAACATATTGCTCGCCCATCAACAGATGGAGGTGGGCCATCAACTTCTCTCCAGCACCTGGTGAGGAATGTGCTTTACTTATTCGTTCCAGCAGCTTATAAGGCAGGTTGTCTAGCACCAAACTGAGAAGTAACCGATGGCAGTTTCGCACTACTGGAACTTGTTAGTGGTGCGCTACATTAACAAGAAACCAGTAATCTTTCGTCAGAAAATCATCTACTCACTAGTGGGAGTGAGTCTGACTTTTCGCCATTGACCTGTCCGGTATGTGTAGCACTGAGAGTGCTTCGGAAACACAGTCCCGAGTAGCTCAGTAAATCACAGAGAGACACAACTCATTGCACCCTCTTAAGATCCAATCTCGTTGCAATCAGACCTCGGGTCACCGTTGCTAGTCACAATGTGCTGTGATTATGTTCATTAGGGGAATAAATATGAAAAACGGGAACGACGCCTCCAATAAAACTAATCAAACCGAAATGGACCACACTCACTCTTTTTCGCAAACACTGACACAAGTTGAGCAGATAATACAGTATAGTAAAGTATCCTTGATCGTAATATTTGCCACTCATGGTGAACTGTTGCCTGATTGAATAATGAATGTCCTTGGCCAAATCTTCGCCAGTGAACAGGTTAATGAGATCAGCGTATGAAAGTGATGTAGCCTCGGGAACACAGAATTGTCTGGAAAAGAGCAAAAGACACTCAGACTTGATATATATATATATATATGGGCAAGCTTTCACTCAGGTATCTGATGCCATGTTTTATTTGATGCACTATTAGCTTCTCGCTACAAAAGCAAACGCTAAAGCGGAGCAAGACAAGGGCACCAGCTGAGGCAGATACAATTGTCTTTAGCGCTGTCCGCCGAACAGAAGTTTGTCACATATATCTTCAATACTAGGGTAAGGCGAATGGGAAAAGGAGGCAATTAAACTCGACCACGGTACTTACATTTAATGCAAGTCCGAGAAGGGCTACATCCGTACGAGCTTATTTCCTACTGTTAAGTGCAACGACTGACTCAGTCAGGATCAATCGAAGTCAAGCAACTAAGGTTTAACATCCGCTGACCTTGCAATTAGGCGACTTCAACCAGATGGCTAGCCCACCTGCCACCTTCAGTGGGCCCTTTTATAGCTATTTGCTCAGTGGTGATCTGAACGCAGGAGTGAAGTGAATCGAATTGTCATGACTCTACGCGTAGTTAACATACAAAGAGAAAGGCGCTTTACCGAGGTGAAAGAGAGGACACAGACAAGCGAAAGAAAAAATACAAAAGAAAAGTGCAAAGGATAAAGCTCAGACTTTTCGCAGAAAAAGTCTTACGCCAGTGTACCACAGATTGTGTGCAGCAGCTTATTAACATCAGTACTGACTTACCAAGTAGCAGGTAACGGAATGTGCCTATGGGTACGCAGAAAGTGTAAAACGGACAGCCTACAGATCAGAAGTGTTCCACACAACCAATGGACAGTCAAACATGCTCCAACCAGCCAAATGAAAGGTGGGTACATCACACTGGCTTCGGGAAGCGTCGATGAGGCCACGACTGCCGCTGAGTCATGCGGGATGGAACAATTGGTGCCAAAGTCATAACCAAGGGAGCAGCCAGTATAAGTATATTAAAGGCATGAACAAACAAGTCCAACAAAAGCAGTCAAGGCAACGAAGTGTTAAACACAATGACCTACCCTTGTCTCCGACATCCAGAGCGAAGGTATGGGACACAGGTAAAGCTAGTTAATAGTATCGCTCTATAAGTGGCGCCTCAGCACAGAAAACTCCTTTTGAAACCTAGCTCTTTTGTTGGGCGCAAAAGTCGTGGTTACAGTACAGCTAACGTTGCCTTCTTAAAATGTGCGAACATTACCCTGTGAAGGGCAGGCTCTCTGATATAATCCATCAATAGTGACACAACTCCCTAATTCAGTTAAGCCTTACCAACTAATTAGGCGCCGGTGTCTAGAGTGCATCAGATCACACTGCTGGCATTGTTTGAGGCAGTATCACCCTTCAGGTAACAAAGCGGAATTAATGTGAACTACTCGTTTTTTCGACGGTTTGAAACACCTGGTGCGGTGTCCGACCTGCCAAGGTGGTCTCATTGCGGAATCCAGGGTATGCAACAATGCCACTGACCCCAGCTGAAGTCCGATGAAAATAATTCGTGATGAAGCAGCTGTACAGTGATATTTGGCTTCGAACATCCTGTTCTTTCCCGGAGGGAAAGTGTAAAGGGAGCGAAAAATTACCTACATTGCAGGTTTCTGCGCCAAATGAGAAGCATGTGTCCGAGTAGCCTAAAGTAAGCATGTCAGCGTTGAACTTGTTGTAGTTATTGATAAAGTAGACAGCCAATTAGGAAAAAAAGATTTAGGCAACAATGCAGCTCGCAAACGCTGGACAGAAAATTAAGTTGCTTGGAAAAATGAGGTCAGTACCACCAGTGTCTTACTTGAAGCCGTCCGGTATCCAAAATCCCTCCTTCACATAACGCGGAACTTCGTAGTTCCCAGTGCTCAAATACTGCCAGCTTTTTAAGTTGGGCGAGTTGGTCTTCCAGTCGGCGAACACAGGCATGTAGAATGCTTTAAAGTGAAACGGGAATCCAAACTCCGATCGGCTTTCATACCAATGGGATGGATAAGTTATCTTAACAGTTGTGTCACGCGATGCTACCTTGAGCAGGACTAAGCAAATTGTAGTCACTGAAAAGAATAGAGATCCAAAACGAACCACTTTTGCGTAGGGCATTGGAGTGCTCGGCTAGGCTGCGCCTGATTCAAAATGATGGCTTATCACGTGACGGCCCATGACGCTTGGGTGGCTCGTTGATGTCGATCGATGTCACCGAACGCTCACAAGTGGTTCGTGTGAAGATGAATTGTTGGAATGCACTGGAACATTTCGGTTGCTAATTATTCAGGGATTTGTTAGGTGATTTCTATGCTTAAGGTCGAAACTGTCGCTGGTCCTATTCAGATAATAACAAGTCAGCTACAAATGTCTAGCAGCTCGTTATTTCTATAGGTTATCCACGCACATAATGCTATGGTAGATGGTTGTCAGCATCCGGTTCCGGATTTGTCTGTCACTGCGTCCTCCATAGGACAGCTACAGTGTGCCCCATGCATTCTTGCATTCTTGATGCTTCTTCACCGCAGTTAAGCTAAACCAACTTAAACTAGATCTTCTTAAGCTGGATAAATTTCATTCCGCTTTATTTGGTTTGTTCTGCCTCCCTGAATAATGTTCTATTAACTGGCCACGTTGCTTACACTAATTGCGCTTATCTTCGGTAATTTTGTTGCGTTTGTAGCATTTTAAGTAACTTGTGGACATTTCTTACTTATCACGGATTTGTTGCTAACCAAATTACTTCATATGGTAATTTAGCGAAGAGTTATGCCACCTTATCTGTATGCATTATTGGATTTATTTTATTTCAGCTTGTCGTTTAAAGTGAATGGCTGTTGTTTGATATCCCTGGTATGGTTGCGCTTGATGTGTATGTTGACAAGGTGCCTACCTGTCTATTACCCACTACATCGTTCATACTGGCTCCAGGAGACAGTTGGTCGTTGCTGGAGGGGACGGGGTGCACGGTTCTTGTGGCCGTGCTAGGCTCAAAGAGCGGTTCCATGCACTCAGTGTGGAGCGGACTACGGTCCAGCCACCGCCTTGTGTGCGCTTGATTCCCCAAATACAGCGTGCTTGTGTTTGCCTGTGAAGGAGTGTGGCCGGCTCCGTTGATGAAACGTGGTTCCCATCCGCATGCCTCCCGGTCTTATTCCTTCGGGTTTACACTGGATATGGGGTATGTGGTTAGAGCTGTGGGTGGTGCAGCGCAAGCCACCCATGGTCCCTCTGTAGGCGCAGGCGTCCTGTGGCTGGCCACAGTGACAGGCAAATCCGAAACCGGATGCCGCCAACCATTCTCAACAGTCTATTAACTAGACACAGAGCCAGTATAAAACCATGGAGATCAACAGATAAGCAAGATTCAACGCGTCATAATCATCGTGGCATGCTAGTTGAAGGTGAGCAACACACTTCAACTAATATGCCGCAGGAAGAATGGAACATTTCGATAAAAAGTAGAACAAAACATTTTTGTTTGTTTTGTTTTTTTGTCATTTTAATGTTTGTAGTATTAATCATGTGAATCAACACAATACTGTACACAAGTCTTCCACTGATTCCGGTTGCGGGCCATATCTTCAAGAGTGCTAAGCCATTGGCACTCCTCATCTTTGGGTCCCCATCCTGGAAGACGTACGGATCCAACAGCGGCTAGACACGACGTCAGCGATTTCATGTGCTGCCGCCAAGTGGAAGGCTGACCACCACGCGGTCGCCTCCAGCCAGGTCCTTGACGAGCGAATAGAGCGCGACGCGGTAGACGCTCAGGTGCCATGCGAAGGACGTGACCGAGCCATCTCAACTGGCGCAACAAAACCAGTTTGTTGAAGGGAATACTCGCATTCCCCAAGATGCGACGTCGAACGTCATTACTATTTACTCGATGTTGCCACCAAACACGAGCGATCCTCCTTAAGCAACCGTTATCGAACGCAGAAAGACGACGCATGTCTTCCACGCGAATCGGCCAGGACTCGCACCCATACAACAATATTGAGCGAACTGATGCGCTGTAGACGCGGCCCTTTAGTGAGAATGAGACGTCGCGACGACGCCACAAGTGCCTCAGATTGACAAATGCTGATCGAGCTTTAGCGATACGAAGAGAAACTTCTTTGTTGATAGTGCCGTCAGCAGAAACACAGCTCCCAAGGTAGACGAAACTATCTACCTGTTCAAGTTGTGCACCTTCGAGAGTGAGTACGGGAGCAGGTGAAAGCCAATCCTTGAGCAGTATTTTACACTTCGATGGGGCGAAGCTCATGCCATACTTAGATGCTTCAACCGCCAAACGATCCAGAATGAGTTGCATACTCTGAGGATCGTCACCAAGTAAGGCGATATCATCAGCATAATCTAAGTCGGTCGCGCGCTCACCCGGTAGAAGCTCTAAGCCAAAATGTTGGAAACCTTCTAGAGCATTCGACAGAACGTCTTCGATTGCGAAGTTGAAGAGGAATGGGGACATAGGGCAACCCTGTCGCACACCGCTATTGACAGTGAATTGCGAGGAAAGCTTGCCATAGACCCTCACTCTGCCGGATGTATGAAGGTAAAGTGCTCGTAAGATGGCGGTATATTTCTCTGGCACCCCGTTCTTTAGTAAGCAACGCCATAAAGCAGGTCGATCAACGGAGTCAAAAGCGGCACGTATGTCTAGAAATGCAATGATAGTGGGCCTGTGATAAATGTGGCGATGTTCGAGGAGCTGGCGGAGCGTGAAGATTTGATCCACGCATCCGCGGCCAGGACGGAAACCAGCTTGTTCTTCGCGGTAGTATGATTCACGTACTGGGGATAGCCTGCGAAGCAGAATGGATGCCAATAGCTTAGAGGCAACCGAAATAAGACTAATCCCGCGATGATTTGCACATGAAGTGCGAGCGCCTTTCTTGAAAATCGGGATAATGACTGATTCGCCCCAAGAGGAAGGCACTTTCTCTTCATGCCAAATTTTTGCGAACAGCGCGGTCAGCTGGTTAATGATCGCCACACCGCCGTACTTGAATAGTTCCGGAGGAAGTCCGTCTAAGCCGGCAGCCTTGAAGCGCTTCAAGCGTCGAATCTCGAGGCAGACTTCCGCTTCGCTGGGTGGATTCAGAGGGACGAGCCAGGGTGGACAACAACGTGTACTGCATGTACTGATGGATGGTGGAGGCCAGTTGAACTGCGAGTGAAAGTGCTCGGCCCAACGGTCCATACGCCTCTGTTGGTTGGTGATCGGAGACTCATCCACCTCACAAATGACCTCACTGACACCAGGTTTCCTGAGGCCAGTGGACCGAATGAGTTGGAAAAGCCTGCGAGTGTTGCCAGAGAGGGCAGCGGTCTCCATCTCTAAAGCACGCTCAGACCACCATGTCTCGCGATCCTTGCGTAGGCTTTGCTTGAGCAGCCGGTTGGCAGAACGGCGCCGCTCGTTGCAATCTGATTCCGCCGGGATATCTTTGCGGCGTTCGAACAGCTCCAGAGAACGAGCAGAGATCCAAGCCTTCAACGGGCGTCGAGTTAGGCCGCAGCATGACTGTCCGGAAATGGTCATTGCCTTCCGTATACAAGTCCAGTGTTGTTCCACTTCTTGCGGTGGATTGCAACTGAGTGCATATGCCAATGAAGACTGATAGCTCGTCTGGACAGAGGAATCAGTTAATCTGTTTACATCAATCTTGCGGTGCTTCGTGTTTCGGGATCCTCCAAAACACATACAGATTTTCGCGCAGACCAGAGCATGATCTGAATCAACGAAGGTGGACCAAAAGGACCTGCAGTCCAGTACGCTGCCGCGCCATCTGAAGCTAATCGCAATGTGATCAATTTGAGACCACGGTTGTGTTGAAGAAGGGGGACGCCACGTTGCGGAACGCTTCTTCGTACGCCTGAAGTTAGTGCTCGAAAGAAACAGACGGTTGTCTTCGCACAATGTGAGAAGTCTCTCTCCGTTATCAGAGCGGTTCTCATCGAGCGCGTGATGACCACCAAGGTGGCGTTCGTATGGTAACAGGCGGCCAACCCGTGCATTAAAATCCCCAGCAAGGATAACGACATCCGACTTTTAGCATTAGTCAAGAGCTGTTGTAGATCCCGGTAGAATTCGTCCTTGACCGAGTCGCCACTGCAGTCAGTTGGAGCGTACACGGAGATCACAAACAAGTTGTGTCTCTCTTCGCGGTGCCTGTTGATTCTACACGAACCCCGAAGCCGAACTGCACATAGTCGGCTGTTAATAGGGAACCAGTCCAGTAGTGCCGCCTCGGCCTTGTCACTTAGTGCTATACCTACACCAGCCAGACCCACTGAGGCTGCTTCTGGATCTCCAGAAAGACGCAGGTGATATCTGGCTTCGTGGTCAGTGGGGGATGTCAGTGTAAGCACAGTGCTGGGATCTTGCAATCGGGTTTCTGAAAGGCAGCAGACATCAATGTCTAGGGAATCTAGAGTGCGCGCTAGACCGGCTTGCTGTCCAATCTGCATGAGTGTCCGAACGTTGAAGCACGCCAGACGGAACGAGGATCGGGGACGAAGGAGAGCCATAGGTTGAACCTCTTGGTCTGCGGCGCAACCGGAATCGCAGCCAGATTGTTGAGCACATGAATCGGGTAACGGAAAGTGAGGATTGTTAACAAACAAACAATTGGCGTGTGATGAAGTCGCGTGAAAGTGAGTAGCAGAAACAGCAGCTGATGAGCAAGTTGTAATACAGTCCATGGTTTTGCGAGAGGGCGTGATACTACCCGGTTGCCCAAGCCGAAGTAGGGAGTTGACTTAGGGGACTCCACCCCGAGCCTTTGGCTAAATAACCTACCCGCAAGGCAGCGGGGCGAATTTAGGGAATCGCGCCCATTGGGAGGCGTTGACTGAATGTTCAGTTCATGCGTCTTTGTTTGGTAGATTACCAAACAGGGGCCCAATACTCCCCATGAAGTCAGCACACCTGCTGGAATACAATGTCCCACCGAGGTGGAACATTGTCGCCGAACACTTTGCTGGAACGGGGTACACCCGAACCACCCAGCTGGCACCACGAGGAGGTAGTTCGGCAAGCCAGCCAAGCACTCTTCGAGCCTAGCACAATCACGAAGATTGTGCATCCCTTTCCCTCCACCAAGGAATGACTGTCCGGAGCCGGTATAGGTGAGGTAGTGGGTAATAAACGGGTAGGCACCTTGTCAACACTCACATCAAGCGCAACCACACCGGGGATATCAATCAACAGCCAACACCTGAAATGCAAGAATCTCAACACGCAGGCACACGTACAGACCAGATGCAACGATGATGCGGAACACGTACCACATCAACCGCCTTATTGAACAGGGTTAGTAAATTGAATCAGAAGCATCGCCCTTATCAAGCACTGCGCTGATGATGACCACACGTTTAGCATATTCGGCTTTTCTTAAATATTGGCCTAACGTGCGACGCTGGTGGCTTACCACACCCGCTTGGATGAGGCACTCACAATCACATGTGCTACAAAACAATACCCTCAACGTTGATGGGCTATCCACCATCGACGCCTGTCGCTTTCGCAACCGACGGTTCTTTCCGCATGCAGTAGTGAATTCTGTTCCATCGCCACGAGACTGGACCATAAAGTGGTGCGATGGATTGTGTGCCTCTCTGTTCCATGGAGCTATGCTGGATGGTGCTGTTTACACCTTCAGAGTCACTGATAGCAGATTGATCAATGGTTAGATGCCTGACAAACTCAGTCATCTAGGTCCTCCAGGATAAAAGTTGGAGTGCGGTTCCTTACTCTATAAAACGGGCTGTCTGTAGTCCAGCGCCAAAACCTGCTGCCTTGCGGTCAGGTTTTTGAACCGAAGGCTTTGGATGAGAAACCAAATCGTTCTCCTCTATAGGTCTGGGCAGCCCGATACTATCCTGCCGACTCAATACAATGAACCTTACTGCAAACACGTTCTTGATGATCTGGTCCTCGCAGAAGGTAATCAACGGCTCCCTGTTCCCACGGACGTCGAGGATTTTTGGATCACCATGTGATGGATACTTTTTTGCCTCGGATTACTGTGTTATCAGTGTTTATTCTATGTGAATTGTGCACCAATATTCTTCTCTTGGCGTATTTTATAATCGGTGTAAATTTGGTGCCTATGCTTTTGCTAATTTCGGAGATCTCATTGATTGGCCCAACTACAGTCTGTAACCGCCACCTTGGATTCGTTCTACCTCGTGATGCCGTCTCAAGCTACTAGTGGCTCGTGTTCGAAAGTTGTTGGACATAAAGCCCATGCACTTCAGCGCTCCGGCTGAGATGTTTCGTTCTATATTTCGTGCATTGGTTTATCCGTTGACATGTTTCGAAAATCTCTCGACATCCGAACTGGGCTTTTTCAAGTTATATGTGATAAATGTCACGTTGCAAGACATCAGAATACACAGCGACGGCCAACAACTACGAGAAAATCCCACTTCCAGACAGGAACAAACCGTGCACCATGTGGGGTCAAACGCCTTGGTGAAAGTACCTCTGTCACCTCGCCTTCTCTTATCACTCCGAGATCTGCACCACCACCACCACTGTCTTCGAACCCGGCCGGGCCTAAGGTTCTATGTTCCCCACCGAGGGAAGACTCAGACACAGAACCCAAAAAACGCCGCTTCACTGGTCGGTCCGTTAATTTTTCAGAGCCTGTCTGTGAACTGCTGAACACCGAGGATCCATGGACCCATAAAAAGCGAAAGGGGCCACGTTTTCGAGTTCAGGCAGCCCCGGCTGACGAACAACAACTCAATCAGATAAGCGCCTCTAGTTCTGCTCCCCCAGGTTCATCACCGATTTCGCTAAGGCGTCATAAGCTCATGGTCTTCCACGTACCAGAGTCAAAAGATGAAAACACTCAGATGCGTTATGATCATGATGTTGAGTTCCTCCAGGGGATCATCGATAGACTCTTGGATGTGGGCGAAGAGAGTGTGACGATTAAACAAGTAATCCGAATTGGCCATCCAACTAACCAGTCGTGTCGATTCCGGAGAATCACCTTTGCAAACCACAATATACCGCAGCTCATACTGTCTCGTCTGCCTAGGATGAAAGGCATAAAGGTTCACATCCACCGAGACTTGGAACCCGAAGACAAAGATCCTTTGAATACTATCATAAAGAGGAAGGTGAGATTGAGTTACAAAGTGTAAATTTTCGGGAGATCAAGTAGTGTGTACGAACCCGTACCAACCGGTTGCTCAATCTCCAGCTACGCAACGCAGTACCTCCAGGAGTTCCGTGTGGCATTCGCCAACGTGTGCAGCCTAATGAACAAACGTGACGAACTGTGCCACTTCGCTCTCTCGGAGCGGCCGAAGGTTTTAGGACTTGCAGTGACTTGGCTGAACTCCGACGTCATACCCCACGAAGTCGCGTTGTCAGGATAATCTTGAATCCGACGCGACCGAAAATCAAAGGCTCAAGGTTGTGTTCTGTTGTACATAAAATCGTCACTATCTGCCAAAGTTGCCAACAATTATCGGAGCGACGATAACTTATGCGAGCAATAGTGGTGCACAATCCGCCCCAGACGCGCAGAACTAACAGCGGGTATTATCTTCCGTAAACAATCGAGCCGTTGTTGTAATTGGCTACCACATATGCAAAAGCACATGAGCCGCTGTCATTTCTTATTGATGGGGGATCTAAATTTACCCAAGATATTCTAGACATACGTTCGATTTCTTCCCAGTCATGGCAACGTTGTGGCTCAGTTCGCTAAAATGACTATTGAAGTCGGGGCAACACAACATGTCATCAAACCGACACGCGTAACGCCGCACTCGGCATCTTGTCCGAACCTAATGTTTACGAGCTGCGAGCAGAAGCTGAAAGAGATCAGAGTCCTCGAACCTCTGGCGAACAGTGACCGCTGCTCCATTGTAGTAAGCATAGAACTGTCGTTACCACATTACAACCAACGGAAGACGGACTTCAACGGGCGCGTCCAAGCCGCAAGTCAGACTGACTTGACACTACCACGGGGTGCGTCTCTTGAGGCACGTTGACTATTAATGTAGGGGAAACTTAACTGGCTGTGTACTCAGATCGTTCCCCTGAAGTACACAAAAAGTGGACCTCTCAAACCGCAATGGTTTGATATGGAATATGTGCAGTTAGTGCGACGTCGTCGCAAACTTTGGGATAGATATATCAGCTCGGGTTATGACGAAGATTACACGGTGTACAAGAAACATCGTATCATATGTAACGCAGTAAAGATCAAGAAACGCCGGCAGTTCATAGGGTAGCTAGCAGCCTTGGTCACAACCGCCCCAAAAAGGATATTTACCTGCTTGAAACGTCAACTGAAACCTGCGGGCGGCCTACCGGTCTTAGAGAGCTTGGACGGACACACGCTCAGAGCAAGCGCGCAGCATGCGGACACCTTGGCTTCGCACTTCCTCACCCTCTTTTCCAGTAAACCGGCGCCTGTTCCAGTACCGGCACAGGTTGCGACAATATTGCTCGATAGCCTACAATGTGATGCAGTCGAAGTGTATCAGCCACTCGTTAGCCTAGATGGTGCAATGCCCCCAGACCAGACGGACTTCTCCCACTAATACTTAAGTCCCTATCGAATGTCATCTCACCAGCCGTGACAAAACTATTCAATAAATCACTCTCTGAAGGATCTGTCCCCAACGACTGGAAATGCTCGGTAGTGTGACCGCTTCCCAAGGGTGGTGATCCGAGTAAAGTAGAGAAATACAGACCGATCTGTTTGACTTCGATATTATCTAAACTTCTCGGAATGGTTGTGAAATGTATCTGCTGTCGTTTTTTGAATCGATGGACGTATTGACGCCAGCGCAACACGGTTTCACGGTAGGTCGATCCTGCATCACCAACTTCATGTACGCAAACAACCAGTGGGTATGAGCTCTCAACGAACGGAAGGATGGTGACGTGGTATACATCGAATCTAGTAAGGCAGTTGACAGAGTGAACCACGAGATGCTCCTTCGTTAAATGAGGATCTACGGAATCAGTGGCACGCTGCTTCAGTGGTTACACGAGTTTATTATGGGACGGAAGTTTAGAGTACAGATTAATGACTGCCTGACAGACTGGCTCTCATCGACCAGTGGCGTGCCTCAAGAAACTGTAGTTGGACCAGTATTATTTCTTATTCCAATCAACATCTCCCGCAGCAGCTCCAGTACCTATATGCCCTGTTTGCAGAGGATTTGATAATCTGGTGGATTATTGAGAACTAACATGACTTCGCTCGCCTCCTGCATGACTTAGATCGACTGTCAACGTGGTTCACTGAAACGCAACTCCCTCTTAACGCCAGCAAATCGGAGTTCATCAGTATCACTGTGATGGGAGTATACACTCGAACGAACGTGCGGTGCCAGCCCAGCAAGGAAGCCGTTAGGCTGCGGCAAGGAAAGGCGGCAGCTAATTGGACGTTCACACGTTTCTCCCATGCACGCTGATTGGCCAAGGGTTGGACGCATTGGAGTGAGTTTGTTTAACTGAATCAAAGGAAAAATGTCATGCATTCACGAAGGTCGTTAATTATGGATCCAACTAGCTGTATATACCGATATGTTTCACTCGCCCTCTGCCTGCGTTTTCGTCTGGTCCTTTTTGTTTGCAGAATATAGGTTTTGTCCCTGAAGGACCGACTTTTTACATCACCAGACGTCCAGCCACTCGATCATACTCCTTGGACGGCCAGTTGCTCCACCCTAACACATCTGTTAGAGACTTGGGAGTGCTCTCTCGACATGATGTGAGAAAACTAGAAAATACAGAACAAGTGCACCGTGCGGGACTTCGCATGCTCTGGGCATTAAAACGCGGTTTCTTCACATGGTCCGAAGAAACCATCCCTTACCTATTCACCTTGCTCATCAGACAAATCCTTAAATACGGTGCCCAAGCTTACTATCCGATAACCCAGTGGAAAACGGAAAAGCTGGAGAAAATACAGCACATCGCAACTAAAATGATTCCCAGTCTACGAAAGCTTCCCTATAAAAATCAGACTCTACATACTGGCCTACTACCGAGTAAGAATTAACCTTATTGTGACCCATCGAATATTATACTTGAGTCACTTTCCCATACTGCGGCCAATATTTCACCTGCGGGAGCCCAGTAGCTTTGTATAGAAAGATGGATACTGAGCTTATGAATACACTATCAGAAGGACTAATGGAGGCTGATTCTGTGAAGTGTTGTTAAACACGCATCGACAATTATTTCGGAAGCATGTGCTTTTGTGAAACGATGCACATGCAATGTCAAAAGAAGACATCGTATACCAGGAAAGAAAGACACCAATACGAATTCCATCCGAACAACGGTAAATGAGTAACTGATCGAACACAACCGCTGACGATTCACAACTAATTGTTTTTGATTAATCATCATTCGATAGAGTTGTACGGAAACCTTTCTTCTTGTTCTTAAATACTTCAGTCTCAGTTTCAGCATCGCGCACTGTGCACCTTAGCGTTGCGCGATGATTTGCCTACTTCCTGGTCTCATTGGGCTATACTGGGTGGTGCCTCCCGGTAGCTTGAGAGCTACTCCTACCAGCTTGGTCAATGACGAGAGGTCAGGCAAACTCAGTCTCCTGGTCCTCCAAGTTGGCGGTTTGAAATTGGATGGCGTCCATTTCTTTAAAACTATATCACTGCCACCTCCCCGCTGCCTTGCCGATAGGCTTTTGAGCTAAGGGCGTTGGATGAGAACCCTAATCGTCCTCCTGTCTGGGTCTATGCGCCCTGGCAGTATTCCAGCCCACATGCAACTATGCTTTTTTCTTCAAACATAAACTTCATCCTGCATCGGCCGCCGCACAGATTACCAAGGGTCGACTTATCTGCTGCATACAGCAAGGCAGATAAGCGAAAACATGCTACTGCTGGCGCCTCCCTTCTTTCTTTTCAACCTGTTTCTCTTACTCCCATCCCGAACCCCATTATTAACCTTCTATAATTCCCAGCTTAATTGACAGGAACCGAAGTGTTACTGGATTAGAACCATCTGCAGCCACCTTCTCGCGGTACCCATCAGACGTCAATCGGCAACAGTCCCTCATAAGACCACGCTGTCCCGTTTCCACAGCGACGTTCAACGTTCGCACTCTAAGAGAATTAGATCAACAGGCTGCACTCACACCCACCTTGGACACACTGGGTATTGATGTGTGTTGTGTGTGTGTTGATGTGTGTTGTGATTTGTTCTGCCTACCTGAATAATGTTCTATTAACTGGCCACGTTGCTTACATTAATTCCGCTTATCTTCGGTAACCTTGTTGCGTTTTGTGGCATTTTTAACTAACATGTGGACCTTTTTTCCTTATCGCGGATTCGTTGCTAACCAACTTACTTCATATGCTTATTTAGCGAGGAGTTATGCCACCGTATCTGTATGCATTAGTGGATTTGTTTTATTTCATCTCGTCGTTTCAAGTGGTTGCCTGTTGTTGGACATCTTCGGTGTGACTGCGCTTGATGTGCATGTTCACAAGGTGCCTACCTGTCTAGTACCCATTACCTCGTCCATACTGGCTCCAGGAGACAGTTGGTCGTTGCTGGAGGGGAAGGGGTGCACGGTTCTTGTCGCCATGCTAGGCTCAATGAGTGGTTCTATGCACTCAGTGTGGAGCGGACGACGGTCCAGCCACCGCCTTGTGTGCGGTTGATTCCCCAAATACAGCGTGCTTGTGTTTGCTGTGAAGGAGTGTGGGCCGGCTTCGTTGATGAAACGTGGCTCCCATCCGCATGCTTCCCGGTCTTATTCCTTCGGGTTTACACTGGATATTGGGTGTGTGATTGGAGCTGTGGGTGGTGCAGCGCAAGCCATCCATGGTCCCTCTGTAGGCGCAGGCGTCCTGTGTCTGGCCACAGTGACAGGCAAATCCGAAACCGGATGCCGCCAACCATGTGTCTGAAACTAGAATCGATGACGCTAATTGGTTATTGGTTGCACATATCCGGAGACGCCGATGAGCACTCGCAGGTCAAGCTGGTGTATGTATCATTCTAAGCTACAAGACTGAGCCATCGTTGGTCGATTGGATTCCGGTGAACGGCCGTTTATGTGCCGGCCGTTTGATGACATCAGCCAAGGTTGATTCACGAAGTAGTAAAAAACGATTTTTGTTCTTGATTCCCCCCAATCAAAATGTCAACCCCGAGACAGCGTTCAAAGTATTATTACGCAATAAAACCCCAGAATGCTGGCAATTAGTGAGCATTGTTATTTAAGGCCTATCAATCTGTGCTATGTGCACAGAAACTCATGAGGCAGTCCATTCGGTTGCCATGGTCTTTACTGTGACATTTGATTGGTGGTGCTTATTTTTTCCATGTATATAATCCCCGGTGTTTTTCTGCTCCTATTGTGTTTGCGACTGAAGAGAAAAATCGTAATGTTGATATATCGCAATCTCTGTCTTCTCTCTGCCTTAAAGAAATGGCAGAAGGGGACCCACTATGTTACTTTGTGAGTTCCGCTTATGCCCCCCACCAACTGCAATTCTAATGCTGTCAAGTACACATTCTATCACGAACTGAACGCGCTACTACACAGTGCTACTATTTCAGATGCTATAGTACTTGCAGGGGATATGAACGCACAAGTAGGGCTTTCCGAGCTCTTCGGAAGCTCACTTGGGTGCTAATTACGGACTTACCTCCGAACGGACTGAAAACGGCGAGCGTCTGCTGCAACTGTGTGCGGAGCACCAGTTGTTTCTTAGTAGCACTGCTTTTAGACACAGTGGGTGCCGAAGTGCCACTTGGCGTCCTCCTGTAGCTGGCCAGCAATGGACCCAAATTGACCGCATAGCCATAAGTTACAGATGGCGTGGTTCCATCCTTGGTTGCTGCTCGTACTGTAGTACCTGCATCGACTCTGATCATGCCTTGGTACGCTGTCGTTTCTCCATGAACTATACCGCGAGGTGCACCAAGCGTCTCCCCCGATTGGCAACTGAGAAATTGTCTCAGCCCTAGGTCAGGCAAGCCTATCAAGTCGCACTACGTACCGAACTGTCTCGTTCTAATGACGTCGAGCTTCAGTGGAATAGGATCTCGGCCGCCAAGCACGACGCAGGAGCATCTGTTTGTGGCACTATCTGTCGTCACCGCACCAGTCACTGGATATCCGAGAGGTCCGTGAACCTGTTGGAATATAGAAGAAACTTCCCGGCTGGGTTTGAGCACACTGTGACCAGACGGGCTATTAGGCGCGAATTAAAGCGGAGCCTGCGTGCTGACAAGGAAGCTTGGTGGACTAGTAGGGCTCAAGCAATGGAGGAGGCAGAAGCAGAAGCAGTAGGCAATTACCGCAAGCTCTTCCAGCTAATCCGCACCCCTGGTCTCAGGAAACCAGGCGTCAGTGAGACAATGAGAGACCGCGCGGGTGCACAGACACACAGTAGAAAGCGCCGTATGGCTCGTTGAGCGGAACACCTTCACGATCATTTCAGCTGGCCACCTGCTCCCGCACCTCTTCTTATTCTGGTAATACAGGGTGAACCATGGACGGTTAGTTTAGAAGCTCCATCAGAGACTGAGGCCCGAAACGTAATTACAGCCGTCAATCCTTGTGCGCCGCTGGTCCGGATTCTCTGTCACTTGCACTATGTAAGGATGGAGGTGAGGTCCTCTGCAAAGCACTGACCTCCCTATTCGAACGTATCTGGAACGAAAAGAGTGTGCCGGCTAACTGGAGCGAATCGATTATAGTGGCAATATACAAAAAGCGCAGTCGCACAGACCGGAGTCCGTTGCAGAATTCTGAAAGGGCCAGTGTAGGGGGCTGGAGAGGGCACCGCACTGCGTCGGTGCGGAGGAAGACGTGAGTGCAGGTAGAGAGTCCGCTGTGCATTTGCACATCTCTAGTCTGTTCACGGGGCGGGATCGGGCGTAGTGAACGCATGCGTTGAGCTAGGGAGGACGCAAAGTTAGGCGAAGGCATACCCGACGATGCGGGAGGTGAAGCGAATTCTCCTGGTAACTTGAGCGTCGTGCCGTAAACCAGCTCTGCTGGTGCACATTGCAAGTCAGCTTTGATGCTGCTGCGAATGCCTAAGAGTATGAGCGAAATGTTTTAGCTCCAGCTAGGGTCGGAGGCGGCGCAGAGCGAGGCTTTAAGCTGTCTATGGAAGCGTTCAACTAACCCGTTGGCTGCTGGGTGATACGCTGCGGTATGATTGCAGCGACAGCCTAAGAAGTTGCAGAACGTATCGAATTGTGAAGATTCGAAAGGCGTTCCACGGTCAGTTGTGATGGTGGATGCGCATCCGTAGTGCGAGGCCCACTGATCTAAGAAGGCCAGGATAACAGTCTCAGCTGTGCAGTCTGTTACTGGAACGGCTTCTGGCCATCTGGTGTAGCCGTCGACACACGTAAGAATGTATACGTATGCGCGTGACGGACGTAATGGACCTACCAGGTCTAAGTGTACATGCGAGAAACGAGAGTCCGGGGCAGGAAATGAACCAAGAGGACTGCGGGTGTGACGATGTACTTTGGAGCGCTGGCATTGAAGGCAGGCGCGAGCCCAGGTACGAACATCTTTGTTTACGCGTAGCCAAACGAAATGTTCGGTGACCAGTTTCAAAGATGCACGGATACCAGGATGTGATAGTGAGTGCAGTGCGTCAAAGACTGTGCGTCTGAAGGAGACGAGCACGAGAGGTCTAGGACAACCTGTGGAAGTGTCACTAAAGAATGGTTCCTTCCGTGGTTTGGAGAGGAACAGGTTGTACATGCAGCGAAGTGGACTGCAGAGTGCGCTGTATATCTGCGTCTTGAGCCTGAGCCGATGCCATGGCAGCAAGATCGACGGTAGGCAAAGACTGCAGAGTGAGGTTGATGCGTGAGAGAGCGTCGGCGACGGGATTGTTGACACCTGAGACGTGACGTATGTCAGCAGTGAACTGCGTGACAAAGTCTAAGTGTCTTGTTTCCCGTGGTGAGTATTTGTCGTAAGCCGAGTTAAAGGCAAAGATAAGGGGCTTGTGGTCAGTGTAGACCGTGAAAGCGCGGCCTTCAAATGTGTGCCGAAACTGAAGAATGACTAGGTAAATGGCGAGCAGTTCTATGCCAAACGTGCTGTAGCGGGATTCCGCTGGCTGCAGGCGCTTGGAGAAGAACCCAAGGAGTTGCCATTGCCCACCAACGTGTTGTTGGAGGACGGCTCCTACCGCGACGTCTGAGGCATCAGCCGTAATAGAAAGCGGTGCAGTCGATTCGGAATGAGCGAGGAGGGCTATGTTGGAGATAGCATCCTTGAGCTCGGCGAAGGCTGCCTGTGCGGTGTCAGGGAAAGCGAACTTACGTTCATTTCCTCTGAGTAAGTCAGTCAGTGGCTGCATGAGCTGAGCGCAGCGTGGAATGAAACGTCGATAGTAGTTGACCAAACCACAAAATCGACGGAGGTGCTTGAACGAAGTCGGAGCTGGGAAGTCCTTGATTGCCTGGATCATATCAGGAAGGACTTCAATACCAGACGATGAAATGAGGTGGCCTAGGAATTCTACCGTTGATTTGCCGAGTTCGCACTTAGTCGGGTTGACTGTGACACCGTGTTGGGTCAAGCGCTGGAAGAGAGCTCGAAGGTGCTCGAGGTGCTCTTGTTCCGATGAACTGGCTACGAGGTAGGCATATGCGAAGTCTAGGCCTCGAGTGACATCGTGGATGAAGCGTTGGAAGGTTTGTGCGGCGTTGCACAGTCCAAATGGCATTCTTAAAAATTCAAACAAACCGAAAGGAGTGATTACGGCTGTTTTAGGAATGTCATTGTCTTCCACAGGTATCTGGTGATAGGCGCGAACCAGATCGATCTTGCTGAAGATCGTCTTACCTGTGAGGCATGCGGTAAGGTCCTGCATGTGTGGGATGGGATACCTATCTGGGACGGTTAGGCGATTGAGTGCGCGGTAATCATCGCAAGGGCGCCAGTCACCAGATTTCTTGGGGCCCATCTGCAGGGGCGAGGACCAAGGACTGTCGGAAGGACGGATTATTCCAAGTTCAAGCATGTGCTCAAACTCCGCCCTAGCTACCTTTAGTTTCTCAGGCGATAGGCGGCGTAGACGGCATGACACAGGTGGGTCGTTCGTCCGTATATGGTGCGTGACTTGAGCTGCCACGGGCAAAGCTGCGTTCATTGGCTGAACGAGCTTGGGATACTGAGAAAGGAGATTAGCGTAGGCTGACGAGGTCTGGGGAAATGCATAGACCGGGGATATAGATGTCACATCGGCGGTGATGCCACGTACGCTGAGTTTTGTTGCAGTGTCGACTATCATCTGGCGTTTCGCATCGACCAAGAGGTCGAGATGCGTGATAAAGTCAATGCCGATGATGGCAAAGGGGACTGTAGCAACGGTGAATACCCAGCGGAAAGTGCGCCGAAAACCTAGGTCCAGGGTAAGCGAACGATGACCGTAGGTGGGTATTGGTGTGCCATTGGCGGCAATGAGGCTTGTCGACAGAGAAGTGGTAGACTCACCTGGCACAGGGGAATGACGCTGACTTCCGCTCCGGTATCAACTAAGAACGGGGTATCGGAGTCATAATCCCTAATGTAGATGAGACGACTTTGAGCTTTGCCGGCATTCGCGGTCATTACAGCCCGGCGTGGCGGATCATCTATAACGGAGTAGCTACACGGCTGTACGCACTTACGGGCTTTAGTACCGAAACGCGGGTGGTAAAAGCAGTAACCTGAGGCATCAGGTTTTGTGCGACGGTGCGATGATCCAGAGCGGTTGCAGTGCTTACGTTTTAAGGTGAGTTCTTTGATCTGGCCCTGAAGCGATGCTATCTGCAATGATAATGCGTCTATTGCCGACGGAGGGCTAGTCGCGCCTGTCGTCATGGTTGCGCCAGCGCAAAACTGCTTAAGTGCTTTGGTTTCAGTCTCTGGCTGGTGCCGTTCGATGACGCGGTCTGCAAAATCTGCAATTGCTGTGATGGACAAGTCACTTGCTACTGCAACGATAGCCTGTGTGCTTTCAGGATGGCGTTGCATCCACAGCTCGCGGAGAATCCCTACGTCCATGTTGGACGTGCCAATGAGCTGTTGCATTTCGCGCAACAAGACTGAGGACATCCTATCTCCTAGCTGCAGATCACTAAATAGCTGCTGCAGACGGACCTTGTCAGAAGGCGTGATTCGCTGAATAATAGCCTGTTTAAGTGTCTCGTATATCATTACTATAGGGGACAAAGTATGATGTCTGTCACCTGCGAGGATATACTCTGAGGAAGGCAAGGTATTAACTGATTATACATGACGAAATCAGAGTAAAGCTTACGAATATAAAATGCGGATTCTAAATGGAAAAACCATAATAAAGGATCATTCTCCCAAAAAGGAGGGGCCAATGCAACCGAATTGACAATGGCAGGTTGAACGGCGTTAACCGCGCATGGAGACCGCTTATCCTCTGGATTATCCATTGCAAAAAGCAGAAAAAATATGTGGTAGGTTAGAAAACAATATGATCACAAGTAATGCATCACAAAATCACTGGAATGAGCTCACCAGAATGAAAATGCAAAATGGCAGGCGGCGTGTTCCTGACAGGGGGTCACCAATTGTTGGGCGGAGCCTGGGATACTAGTCGGTAAGCAATGACACGTAGGACGTGCCAAATACGACAGTATAGAAGTCGGAGGAGACTGAACCCAACGTGTAGTGTGCAGGCTACAATAAAAGGAAGCGAATCAGACAGAGCGCGAAACGTGCAGCGAGGTACTCACCAAAAAGGTTTGTGTGTCAACGGATGAGCAGTCAGTAAAACAAATGGACGTTTCGAAGGTTAAAACAACCGTGAAATCCAATGCTACAAAATCCTGAAAGAGCTTGTTTTCCGGTACACTACAAAAGTATATATCCTGCCGGGCTAAGAGGATTGCACGTTTACCCGATTGATTGAATTCGTAGTGCAATTGAATTGCTCCCTAACGCGTTGGTTTGCACCGTTAAGCCGACTGAACATGCTCAATCATACGATTAAATTGCATCCGATGTCATTACGCATTAAGCACGCACAGTAACCGTGTTATTGACCTGACCCAAAGCAGCCAATGACGGTAAACTTAATAACCCTTGCAAAAATACATGAGTTGGTGGTGTGTGGTGTTGACGCGTGTGCGTCCTAGCCTGCATTCAGCGACGGTGCCTAATCTGAAGCTAGTTCTACACAGCTTAGGGGCACAAGGTTGTCCAAACACGTGATGCGACTGGGTATAAGTGGTACCATGTGCATAAAGGCATGCCTTACGAACGGCACTAGTGGGAAGAGGCAACGAACACGGCAATGCGACGCCCCATTAGCGATCTTATGGCCAGTTTTGCGCTGGCGCAGCCCAAATCTTTGACCTATCTACCAACGCTAGCACATACGACGGTAGTGTGTCCGAATAGCGAGGCAGTCGGAGGTGCGTGGCTGCGAAGGTCCAGGGGCCGGTATGACAGGCTTGCGAGCGGCGCTCTGCTGAGAAGGCGAGTGACGAATACGACTGTGGCCATTTTGATACAAGGCGAGTAGGCCCTGATTAGTTACAGCAGGCGTCGCGTACCGTCCTAGTGGATGTAATCCACCGAGTTGCTGGTCCCTGAATTAAATGAGATACTGCGACTAGACTGTCGGCAGTATGCATCGGGTGATCTGTACACACGCACATGCATGGGCGGACTGGCGCAGACATAACCTGAGGGCAACTGACACGCGTCGACTGAATTCGTGTCCCGTACGCAGTTGTATGTTCGCACATGAGAATCACTGTATCGTTGCTTGGTAGTTTTAGCTGGCCATTTCACCGGCTGTTCTCCAGCAAATGCACTTGGCCGTCACAGCATTTCGGCGAGCAACCCTTCAAATCGTTCTTACGGTAGTTTTACCTACGAATCGCATAATTCCGCAAGGTCGATAATACTCAAGTCCCTATCTAACGGCCTGTGAACACGTAGTTCACAAACACACATAGCAGTGCAATGGCATATAACGGGTCAAATAGCTAACGCTTCACATGTAGAATGGTCGTATTGATGTAATGAACGCACCAATGAACTAGAGTGTGCATTGATAAGTTAGGACGGACATTTGCATGATAACTGCTATGCATTCATTTAGTTGCAACTAATCCCTCGCCATAATTTACTTCTTGCACACGAAGCGTGAGAATCGATAAAATAATTGTATACATGTAATCTGCTGCGTAATTCCGAAAAAGTACATCAGATATGTATGTTCCGGGATGGCGATGTTAGGGCGATCAACCAGCTCTCTGGCAAGTTCGCTGTGTCCGGATATCAAGACAGTCACGGATGTGTGGCTGTGAATAATCGGGATCTGGGTTGTGAAATGTTATCGCGTGCCTGTGAGTAAAGCGACAAAAGTGGCCTGCGCAATTTGCCATTGAACTCTATGTTGACAGGTGGCCACATGAGTAAAAGAAAAACGTCATGGGCGGCATTCTGCTGTGAGGGCTAATGCCGTGATACAACTGCGACATTCTTGGTTTTAGGTGTGTATGTAGCGGAAGATCTGTGCACCGTAAAGCAAACGCAGTACCTCATACCACCCAGTCCAAAGTTAATCTGAGGCACTGCAGTTGCCATCAGATGCTTGCTTTGGAGGGAGAATTGTGATGTCCTGGTGTTTACTATGTAGGCGGTTGCGATGACGACCACTTTGGTCGCTTGACAGGTTTGTGTTCTCTGAATGCTGCACCACTAGCAATTGGCGGAAGGCTCATGATGCACCGCATATATTGGCAAAACATAGGCGCTGAATCGAACGCAGTCGACCTCATAGCCCTCTGAAATGGAATAATGGAACAATGGTGTATTACGTTTAAAAAAGCAATGCTTAACAAGTTCCGTGCGATGCAAATTATTGCAAAAATTAACTTGCATGTTAAAGTGAAAAGCTTTTTAGTGGACACACAGTAGGTTTATGTAGAATAGCGCAGATGTTGACGTAGTAAAAGTATAAATCCATAAATTCATTGGTTAAGACTTCGGTAAGACAGCACTTGATTGCGTTTTGTAGCCCCTGATTAACAAGTCATGAAATGGAAATGAGACAACGCATCGTCAACCAGTTTTTTGAATATCTCCATATTGGGAGCAAATACGACATAATTAGGGAGAACGTTCCAAGGCTGGCACCCGCGGAAGCAAACGAAATTCCTATGGCATTCAAGCCGGATATACTGTACTTTCATTTTCAGAGGATGATCTCTTAGGTTAGTGTTGTGGTTCAATTCCAGCAGTGGACGGTTAATGCCGTTTGGGTTCTTCAGGATCTGGTAAATCATTATGAGATCCCCTGCAAATGCCAATATCGATTGCTGTACATTCTTAGAGATTTCACTCCAAGTTGGTAGGATAGATACAGAGGCCTCTAACGTTTATGGTTGCCGTTCCTTGAGGAGTCTCGAGAGCAACGAGATCCTGTTCCTGCCTTGGCTGCCACGCCTGGATAGCATATACTACTTGCGGTCGCACGTAGGCGTTAAGCATTTGGGGAAAGATTGAGGGTTCAAATCGACCATAGGCTCTGCGAAGCAGGCCAAAATGTTGATCGCCAGTTCTCGTCGCGTTCTGTGCTTGTTTTGAACACCCGAGATGTTCGTGGTCCGTTACAGTACAGACCAGTGCCAACGCAGAGGACATCTGCAAGGTTTGGTCTCCAAGCTTGTAAGTGCTCACCGGCTGATGACGTAGATGGATCACCTTGCACTTAGCTATGTTCGACTGAAGCAGGTACCTCTTTGACCATTCATAAATACAACCTAGGTCATGTTGGAATATATCGTGAACTTCGTCACGAATCGACCGCCAAATCTTCACAATATGAGAAAAACATCGATCTTGCTTCCTGAGATGGATCAGTGGCTTACATCCGACGTCCTAGCGTATCTTAAAGTGCTTGTTCTCCTGCGGCGATATGTAACCAACGGCACTATAGGCCGACATTTCCGCAATAATGCTTCACCGAACGATCAGCGGAACGACTCTTCCTTTTCTGCACACGGTAGTCCACTTCGTGATACCAATTACGTACCAATCCCCGTAATGAACTAGGGACACAACTGTACGTAACAACACATTACCTCTTACCATTAGCAGCAATACAGTCCTGATTGCCAGAAATCATCCGGATAACTTTTGGTGGACTCTGGCAACGCGTAAGGCGGAAACATGCTAGAACTCTCTGCGAAAACATTTAGCCTGAACGCCATCGCTTATACCAGCATGTCGAATTAATGGCTTTGTGATGCGTAACAATTAAAACACCAGTTACAATTAAACACATTTATCTCAATAAAATGAGAGCAATTTACAAATCAGTACAATGCACTGCGCGAGCTTCATTCCTCCTCCCATGATCCATCATATTCTGGCGGTGCTGAGACGTCACGCAGTCTCGTGCCTCTGATACAATTCGCTTCATGAAATACATTTTCCATTTAGTCTTGCTGAGTACATCCTTGAGAGTTCCCTGAAGCTTCTCTAAAATATCTTGGCTCTCTTAGGTACAAGAGAGAGGTTTTGAGCTGCGCTCCATTGACAGCGCTAATACAGAAATACGACTGCACTTCGTTACAATGTGAGTGGGCACTGCATTGTTTCGGCACGCATCACTTACTGTTAAGCTAGTATTGAGCTGATATAAGTGTAATAAAGCGGCACCGTGTCTCCCAGAAGAACCCCTGAGTTGATGGTTAGTGGGTAGAAGCATTTGTCACCGACTGGTGAAATCTGAGTGCGTCCAGTCACTGAGGTAGCGGACGTTAAATTGCCGCCTTCCTTCTGGCGATTGTAAATCTATCAACTCTCACAATGGGGGACAGCCCTTAAAGCGTTCGTTTTGCATAACAACAAGCATTTAAATTTAGAGTACTGCCGTAAATTCAGGCATTTTAATGATATACTACTCATGAGCATGATGTACAGATATACATTTGGCGCATTACCAGAGGCAGTTGTATTGACCACACTTTCCATCGGCAACTTCGCTCTCTATATTGAGAAGTGCCAATCCGTGATCGTTGTCTGCTCCAATGACGATGGAAGGTAGTTCGTTTTAACCTTACGTTTTGAGAATACGCTTTCGCAACTGGCAATGCTGAGTTTAGGTACGAAATATACACAGCAGATTCCTCAAGTTGATATTTCTGTATGTGGTTCGAAGGCTCAGAATTGCCATTACTTTTCTCGTGTCCTGAGGCTTTTACAAAAGACTGCAATTTTCTGCTACTTCGGCCACTGATTTTCTTCTTATTCTACATATTCGTCGAATTCAATAAACGGACAACCATAGTTATTATCAAGCATACATAACGGTGTCCAAAAGAAAATTTTTTCGTAACATCACAAATCTGCTGAAATGTACAGCATTTCATCAGACCAACTGTCTATGAAAGACGGCACATCCCGCTTAAACTTCGCATCAAATCCCAGCGATATTTCAAGCAATTCTTCACCGTCCATTTGTTTCTTTTGGCGGATTCGATGTTTCTTGCTTACCACATTTAGCGTAGTGTTTATTTGATTCTCCCGTTGTAAGGTTCACCATTATCTCACTGTTCCGAAAAAGTCAAACTCTTAACGCTGTAAGCCTGAGAGAACTTCGCTGCAGATTCAGGCCTTTGGTTAAGATATATCACTGTATCCTTGATTTTTATAAGTACAGATACATAAATGCTCAGAAACAAAATGAACGGAAACAACAATACCGTGATAAGAATTAAACATACAGCTAAGCCTCTCTTTGCTTTTTCTCCTTATTCGGTGGGGTATTTCACACAAGCGACGACTTTCGAGTATTTCTGCATCACAATATTTATAGCACCCGCTCAACTAGTTCATATACTTTTTACAGTCACCTGACACTTAAACAGGTGACTTGAATCAAGGTATTCAAGTAATATTTAGCCGAAAAAAGAATGTTACTTACTGGTTCATCGTACCAAAAATGTAACCGAATGAACCGTCGCAGAAGCTGCATGAACACAGAGGCTGGTTTATGCATGACGCAAAGGTAGAATTTCGGTTATTTCAAAGATACGTCTCTGGACACGCATTCGTTAGCGCGCCATAACAGCACCATTGTCACATGCTTGGCCACAAGAGTCGTCAATCTAATTTCCATCCTTCTCCTATTCGCTAAAATGCCAGTCCATCAATTTCCTCTACTCTTTTGCTGCAGGTCTGAATGAAGCTCAGAAACGACTCCTCTACCGTCACTACATTTTCATTCATCTGATTTTTGTGAGACTCATCCGGAGTGCTATCGAAAATTTAGCAAAGATAGATGCCTTTTTGATCAGATCCATGATTTTTTCTCACCTGATTCATAAAAAGCCTTACTAATTCATTTCGAACGTTTGGCGACAAAGGAAAGGCGCTGATTTTCTTTCCCACCTGAAGTGTCACCAAATGTTCGTCAACAAATATACCATACTGAAAGTTCCCTCTAAGTTGTGACCTCTTTTTCATCCTGGATGTTTTCTCCGTGACAGTGTCATGCGTTGCGTAGTGGGGAACTTGACGACATCAAGTATTCTGGCTAAAATTTCACGTAACCACTTTTCTACAACTACTTGCTCCATTTGGTTAATTGCCTTCGCTCTAACTAGACTAGTTAACTAGACTAGTTCTCTGCAACTGAGGAATGACTGAGCACGCGATATACTGTATTCTTGTGCACATGCATTACGATTTAGTTTCCACCAGTCGAAAATTAGACAATCCTGTTGAAGACATTCTGCAGCCGAAATAAACAGTGCCACTTTTGCAGCTGAATTAGTTGCAACTAAATGGATGTATAGCAGTTATCATGCAAATGTCTCTGCTAAATCACCAATGCATACTCCAGTTCATTGGTACGTTCATTACTTAATCTTCCTCTATTCATTACGACCATTCTACATGTGAAGCGTTAGCTATTTGACCCGTTATATGCCATTGCACTGCTATGTGTGTTTGTGAACTACGTGTTCACAGGCCGTTAGATAGGGACTTGAGTATTATCGACCTCGCGGAATTATGCGATTCGTAGGTAAAACTACCGTAAGAACGATTTGAAGGGTTGCTCGCCGAAATGCTGTGACGGCCAAGTGCATTTGCTGGAGAACAGCCGGTGAAATGGCCAGCTAAAACTACCAAGCAACGATACAGTGATTCTCATGTGCGAACATACAACTGCGTACGGGACACGAATTCAGTCGACGCGTGTCAGTTGCCCTCAGGTTATGTCTGCGCCAGTCCGCCCATGCATGTGCGTGTGTACAGATCACCCGATGCATACTGCCGACAGTCTAGTCGCAGTATCTCATTTAATTCAGGGACCAGCAACTCGGTGGATTACATCCACTAGGACGGTACGCGACGCCTGCTGTAACTAATCAGGGCCTACTCGCCTTGTATCAAAATGGCCACAGTCGTATTCGTCACTCGCCTTCTCAGCAGAGCGCCGCTCGCAAGCCTGTCATACCGGCCCCTGGACCTTCGCAGCCACGCACCTCTGACTGCCTCGCTATTCGGACACACTACCGTCGTATGTGCTAGCGTTGGTAGATAGGTCAAAGATTTGGGCTGCGCCAGCGCAAAACTGGCCATAAGATCGCTAATGGGGCGTCGCATTGTCGTGTTCGTTGCCCCTTCCCACTAGTGCCGTTCGTAAGGCATGCCTTTATGCACATGGTACCACTTATACCCAGTCGCATCACGTGTTTGGACAACCTTGTGCCCCTAAGCTGTGTAGAACTAGCTTCAGATTAGGCACCGTTGCTGAATGCAGGCTAGGACGCACACGCGTCAACACCACACACCACCAACTCATGTATTTTTGCAAGGGTTATTAAGTTTACCGTCATTGGCTGCTTTGGGTCAGGTCAATAACAAGGTTACTGTGCGTGCTTAATGCGTAATGACATCGGATGCAATTTAATTGTACTACTGAGCATGTTCAATCGGCTTAACGATGCAAACCAATGCGTTAGGGAGCAATTCAATTGCACTATGAATGCAATCCATCGTGAAAATTTGTAGAGTGCGCTTACTCGGCTTTTTGGCAATGCTCGTGTTGCCAGGCTTTAATTTCTCTATACCTCTTTGATATGCGGTGGCACTGCTAATTGTAGTGTCTTGGTCCATGTTTTTAATATGCATTTTCTTCCATGGAGCATGCATCTTTTGCCGTGGTTGGCATCCGCGCGGTGGCTCGAATACTGGTTAGCCACTTTGGATCAAGTACAGTTTGCTATGAAATGAAGCGGGACTTCACTGGTCTTATTGACGCACCGATTAGGCAGAAGAATTCGCCCACAGTGTCTATGTTTTGGAGCTTATGAGACAGAAAGCATTGTCAAGGGTGGGAATTTTGTATGTTCGTGAAATAAAGTAGCTTATGTTTGTAGAATGGTGGTTTGGTGGATTAGTTTTCAACGCTACTTGGGTAGAGGAAAGCGTTTCTGGGAGTTAGTAAGAGAGTGGTAGGTTGCCTTGTCATTTACTCGAGGGTTGTGTGGGCACACAGCTCCCTGGTTGCCCAAGCCTTAAAAGTAATTTGACCAGAGAGACTTCAGCTATCAGCCCAAAAAGAACTGGTACGCAAGGTAATACAAATAGCTCAGGAACAACAGTCACACTTTGGACGAGTATTGCCCAATCGTACTGTACTACTCATGGCAGTCAATGAGTACTTTCAAGCGGCATGTGAGAAAATGTTTCCTGGATTGCCGAGATAGCCGTTATGCCTGAACAATGCTGATAGTCAGGTGTGTAATATTGTTTTTGGAGTTCTACTGAAGAGTTCAGGCAGCAACCGGAGGAGTTGGAATTTATTCGTTAACCCTGCATTGTGAGCCCAACTCTGGTGACAGACGCAAGCGGTCTGGGAGTCGCTAAGTTTGGTACAACACCGTACGAGCAAGTGACCAACCCAAGATTCAGTTTTTCCTTAGAAGCTATCGCTTATACACGGCCAGTGTTTATTCATCTCGTGTACAAAGTGGGAGCCACGCAGCATTTATTCAATCAGATATGTTTTCTGAATCAGAAACCCGACAATGCACGTGATAGTACGTAGCTCCACCACAGCAAAACATCCGAACGAGTATGACGCAAGGTGCCTAAACTCGTAATTAAACTGAGAGCCTTCGGGTCCTAACCGTGCTAGGTATTTTGACTACAGCCATTTGGTAACCAAGCCAAGTGACATTGAGGCATTCCGAGCCATCTCGATTTGAGAATATTCTGTACGATTCACTGATGAAGTTGTTTGGTCTGGCGACGAAACGTCTGGAAAACCATCAAATGCTCTGATCCACACCCCGAAAAATACATATTTTCCGAAATTACCTGGAAACTGCTTCACTACCATAAACTCGACCTCACACGATGAACAGACTTTTGTAGTCGCGCGATTGCAGTTGTAGCTGTTGGTGTAGTTTTTGTTGTTGTTGTCGTCGTCGTTGTTTCTAGTTGCTTGCTTGTAGATGCATTAATTTCGCGTTTTATTATATGTTGCTTAGGATTTATGTAAACCCCTCGTAGTCCTTCTAATTCCACATTACTAGGATAGTTTCTTAGTAGGTGCTTGTATATCAGAGAAACTGGGGTACACGTTAGTGAAACGTTACTCTTACGGCTGTTGTATAAAGGTAGTAAGTAGCAGCTTGTCACTTCTCGCTCCTAGTAGTACCTACATTGGTCCGTATCCAGCAAGAAGACAGCGCGAGGACGGGAACAGCCTACCCAAAAACTGCCGTGGGGAGTGAGGACAGGTGTCGGTGTAGTTGTGCATACGTGCGTGTAAAGGACCAATCAGAGTAAGGGCTGGTAGTTATCGATCGTTAAGGTACGCGTGACATCCCTAGCTAACGTCACACTCCAGCTTGGGAAGGTTCTATAGGTTTGCGCACACGCCTCGCTCGCCGAAGTGAGGTTTCCGTTGTAGGTGTACATAGGTCCTGCACCGCCGCTGGTTCTGTAGCAGGATACCAGTCAGGTTGCGCTTTAACTGGTGAGTCAGAACCTCGTGTGCCTACGTGATCCGTGTGTCAGTGTACAATTCGCCAGTATGGAAGCTGCAAGTCATCTTGGGTCACTGACGCATCGATTACGGTTACAGGCTGCCAAGATTTTTCATGCGGTTACCAGGTTGACGTTCCTTGAATGTGACTTCCGTCTTTGATTCATCGGACACAGATTTCTTCTGTCGCTCCTCTACTCCTGCGCCCGGGTGGAGTAACAGCAAATTAAGCCTCGTCCTAAGATTCCTGCCGAATATCGATTCCACCGGGGATTTACCAGTAGTTGCAGTGGGCATCTAACGGTAGGCGAATAGAAAGCGATCTAGTTCCGTTTATAAGCTTTTCGTTGGCGGCTTTTATAAGCCTTGTTTTACTGTTTGTACGGCACCTTCTGCTAGCCCGTTTGTTGCTGGGTGGTACGGGGCTGGTTTAATGTGTTGGATTCCATTATTGGTGACGCATTTATTGAACTCAGCGCTAATAAGGTGTGAGCCGTTGTCTGTGCATAAAGTTTTTTGAATGCCAAACGTTGCAAATGAAGAACGCATTTTGTTCATGGTGGCTTCCGCGGTCGCTTGAGCAACCGAGTATACATCGATCCACTCAGAATGTGCATGAATAATTAAGAGGAACATTGTCCCTGTAAACGACAAATCACTTGGAAATCTTGTATGAATGCATCTCCACCGGTTTCAACAGGACCGGAACTGGAATACGGTACTATTGGCAATCAACTAAAAACCACAAATATACAATACCTCAACAATATGTGCTTCCGGTAGACGCTTCATCAACGGCAACAGTCAAAAATAACCAACAAGTATGGTTTCAAGATGCACGTAGGAATGAACTCGTCTCAGTGCATTGTGGCTTAAAACGGGCTTACGCAGAAGCAATCAGAAAGAAAGGAGACTACAATGAGCCGTGGGTGTGAGAATCCGCACATTACACACAGTGATGGCATTGTGTGCCCAGTGTACACAAAGGAGCAACAAAACAGTAGGCCTATCAAACCAAATGGTCTCAATGTGCGACCTTCATACACAACAACTGCAATAGTGTCAGATCACATGCGGTGACCAGTGGTAAGCACAATGGATAGATTGAAACACTTTAAGTGCACGGATAACACATCTACCGTTACTATCGGAACCGATAGTGGTTTGTTCCGAAGAAAAGTAGGTGAAACGTGGTTGAATGTAGGTCATCCACATTCACAAAGTGCAAAATAAACGTACTTAATCCAATATCGGTAACCTAAAGTGCAGTGAGCCAGAGAAACAAAGATTTTTGGACAAGGATAAGTTGGGTAAATCATGGAGGGAATCACAGCCAGGGGCTCATTGAACACAAATAGGATAAGGCATTCGGGATTCTTCTACAGTCCCATTGATCGGACCGAAATAGTCAGCGTGAATCTGTTGCCAGGGCTTGTCAGGCCAACACCAAGGGTGCACTTGACGGACGGTTTGTTACGTTGATGAGCCTGACAAACGTCATAATTCCTCAAGTTTTCTGTCTGAGTTGATCTTGGGTCAGCAACAGTATCCACTTACTAAAGCTTTCATTCTTACCACACGTGGATAAGTATCAGGTAGTTACTGGAGGATCTTTGAACACACCTTCACAAGAGGGAACAGTCGAGTGTCCCAAAAACCTCAACCATTGAATAGCACAGTTCGTTCCTGCGAATCATGAACGGCTGTGAATAAGCTATTTCCTCAGAGGGCCAACCCAGCGTCAAACAGCGTTTTACCATTGACAGTACTTGATCTCGGTCTGTCCACTGACGGATTGTTGCACTTCGTGTCGCCGTTGTGTCTAGATTTTGCATCAAATTTCCCAGTTCAAGCGGAAAGTCATGTTCCTGTGTAGTTTCAGCTATTGGCAAGCGGCTCAGCGATCGGCTGTGTGGTTGATAACACCCATTATGTAGACAATCTTGCGAATGTATGCACGCAAGTTTACAATACATCTCTGCATTTTGGATGATGCTATCTGTTGAATGCCCTTGGTTTCTTCAAGTGACGATAGTATGGGTTTGTGATCCTTGTGCAGCTCTACGAAATTCCCCCATAATACTGGTGAAACTTCTTTAACCAGAAGATTATGGCCAAGGCTTCCTTATTAAATTGTGAGTAGTTTTTCTCTGCAGTTTGTAGCATGCGCGATGCAAGTGCTATGGGACATAAAGAACCGTCGTTTATGCGGTGGCAAAGGACAACCCCAACTGCACAAAGAGACGCATCACATTGAAGGATGAGTGGCTTATACGTATCATGATGCACTAACGTTGGTGGTGAAGTAAGAGCCTGCTTAGCCCATCTGAAGGCATCCCGCTGACTAGAACCCCAATGCCATGGTACGTTTTTGTGCAACAATTCATTTAGTGGAGACAATATCGTAGATGCCTTATACAAGAATCGGCGATAATGGGACAGCATGCCTAAGAACGAACGAAGTTCCTCAGTGTTCTTAGGCTTGGAACTTTCTAAAATTGCTTTCAATGTCATTTAGAACATGTAACCCGTGTTTATCAAGTCGATATCCAAGGTAACAAAAGGAAGAAGAAATGAACACACATTTGGATTTTCTCAGCCTAAATCCGTACCGTCTCAAATGCTCGAGTACGACAGCAAGTGTACGAGGATGTTATGTGTCAGAGCGTCCAGATATAGGCGCATCATCCAGATAGGCACAGACAAAAGGTATGTCCTTTACTAGGTCTTCAATAATCCTTTAGAAGATTTCAGGAGCAGAAGTACTTAAAAAGGCAAGCGAATTATAGTAGAATAGTCCCACGTATGTGGTAATCGTAGTAAGTTTCCTCGACGGTTCGTCTAGCTCTAACTTCGAGTACGCATGACTGAGATCAAGTTTGGTAAATCTCTCACAACTTGCCAGTGTTACGTACGAATCACCGATGGTAATGGGTAACACACTAGCATAATGGTTTGACAGTCCTTTTATACTTACCACAAATCCGTACAGAACCGTCAGGTTTGGTCATATGCTGAGAACTGTATAGGAGTAATAATATCCTGGGTTTGTAAGCGATTTAAGTCTCCTTCGAATTTAGTCCTCATAGAGTACGGTAGTGTGCGCGCTTTGATAAATTTTAGCCCAGTGCCTTATTTTAATTTTATCGTATCCTAAAATCATTCCAATTTCCCAAGTTCCTTAACAAAAATAGGGGAATGTTGTTTTATCAAGACTTCAAGTCCCAAGACCTCAGTGATTCTTTTACCACATCCAATGTATCCAAGAATGCCTGTATCCTGTACCTTCCTAGCAGATTTGGGCAATTCCCAAGGATCATATATAATGGAAGCTTTTGTATTCTGTCGTCGTATTGTGCCTTTACGAAGCATTTGCCAAGAACACGTATGCGTTCGCAAGTGTACGTACAAAAAAAACGGAACTGCAAGTGGATAAGGGTGGCCGTGTTTTTACGGCACTCTCTAATTAATGTCACAGATGCTCCTGTATCGATCTCCGTCTGAACTTTCCGTCACTCAATATAAAGCTCAAGGGTGCATGGCGCTGGCCGATTTTTATTAACGGTATTCAACCATATCGAATGCAACTCAGGCTCGTTAACATCCGACTCGCCCACACTTTTGATGGGTTTTGATCCCCGGTAAGCCGCACCTGAACGCCATTTGACCGATCTGACCACTCGCGCTAGGCGGCCAATTTTCCCGCAGTTCCGACATACGGTCTTTTGATGTCGATAGTCAGATGGACAACTGTGTCGTTCACCATAACGGTGGCACATAAATGAATTGAGGTTAGTGGATGCCCGCTTTAATTTTGGAGTACGGCTCACCAATCGCAACTCTTCTGATGTGTCTTTCAGGGTGAATGTTGCCAGTTGTTGAATAAGGTTTAGCCTCTCCCTGACTATAGAACACGCTGTATCCAACGGCAGTGAACAAGGCTCTTCCGAAAGCAGCTTCTCTCAGGTGTTGTGATCTGAGATTCTCGAAATCAGGCACTGGAGTAGCATGGTTTCTTCAACCCTCGCTGGATCTACTTCACTGCATTTACAGTTGGGCACTGCTTGCAGCACACGAGCAATGAACACACTCAGACTTTATCTGATTTCTGAGAGAGCTTGGAGAAGTAATATTTAGCCGTAAAAATATTTTGACGAACACTCCAAAGAGCACTGAATGTGTCCAGAGTGCTGACTATGGTAGGACTGATGTCCTCGATACGGAGAGCATTGGGCTCAAGGTCATCCCCACACACGCGTGACGTGCGTGCTCCTGGTTCATTTGGATTATTCCCCTCTATCCTCTCTCCATCTTCTCGCAGCGTTGTCACTGTACGCTCATTCGAACCGGATTTACCAGCCCTACACAGTGATCCATCATACGTGGAAATATCTTCTACGATTAGAGGCTGCGCCATCACTAACCGTTTTCATTGGCATCCGTGATTAAGCGCAAGCGTTTAACTCAATCACATTGAGCCGATTGCCTTTCTGTGTGACACCATTCGATACAGAATTCTCGAGGCAGACCGAAAAGCCTAAGCTTATTCCGATCCAGTGTTTCTCAACACAGCTGTGAAAGAATTTGTGATCTGTCAATCTGTGTTCAGCGCTCTGTTCAGGTTCCAGTCACTCGCCATTCCTTGTGACCTTGTCAGCCAGTGCGCCTGCATAACCCATCACACGGACGCGCGACCACGCCGACCGCTCATTTGACCTTACAACCACCACGCTCGCCTGACCGATGTGCGCCGCTCTCAAAGCTGTAAAAGTACAGAACGCTAACCAACCCACTGGGTCAGGTAACGACACCAAATTGAATGGCAGAAATGCGAAACCGAAGAGGCTTCAAGCGAAAGGCATTTGCGGGTTAGGAGAATGTCATCGAGTAGTAAAAATCGGTCTGGCTTGCTCGCACTGTTTGGAATGGTATCATACGAAATGTGCAAATGTGTCCCAACAACAGATACGGGAGCGAAATAGCTCCCAAGATGCATTTTGGTTCTGTACTGCGTGTTCCACCATCCCCCTCGTTAAGTGCTTGCTTATCCTAGCTCAGAAATGCGACCGGTTAACCGCAGAAGCAGAGCAGAGGATAAACGATAAGATTACTTCAATGGAAGCGAGTATGCACCACAGAAGCGTAGCGGCTTCTAAGCAACGGAACGCTGAACAATCCGCTTCCCCGAACCGCAATCAGCCACGTCTCCATCTCCGTTGTCTTCTCCAACTTTGGTAGAACGCCGGGCGAAAACAGACTGTACCTACGAGAGTCAAACAGTACTCACGGCAACGAAAATCAGGCACCACTCAAAACGTCTGGTTAAGCAAATTCCACTAGACCTGACATCTAGCATTAACAAGGATGAAGCAGCCGAACTCCAACCCTCGGTACCTGTAGCTCAAATATCTCTTGTCGAGACTAAGCCTCCCAGAACATCAGTTACCTATGCAGAGATTGCTGCAAAGGTCCACCGAGAGGCCGCAACGGCGGCCTCTTCCATTGTAAACACCGTTAACGCGAATAGAGGGACAAACAGCAAACAATCAACACTTGTCAGCAGTTCAGGACAAACGAGTACCATACCTTGTAGATCAACGAAAAAGGGATCCAATAATAGTGCCCGGACTGTTGTATGCTCAAATGTCCCTGAATCTACCGCCATCACATTGCGGGATAAGTTATCAGACGACCAAGACCAATGGAACTCATTGTGCATGCAGATGAGTATCAAAGCCAAGCCCATAAACTTGTTACGAATTACTCGTCATCCGAACTCGCCACACTATGGCGAACCCAGACTTATTCGAGTAACACTAGAATCCTCCACCGACGTAGAAAACGTTTTGCTCTCCGCAAGCACGCTAAAACACGGATCCTGTGGGATACGTATCTATCCTGATGTCCCTTGGAGCGCGCGACAATCAAAAAGAAACACCGAAGAAGGGCACAGCAAGCAAGACCGCCTAAACGCAATCTTCATACATGGCGTGCCAGAACATCCTTCTAACGATGTTCAAGAGACCGGAAAGCACGATTTAGATCAGTGGCGGTTCATTCGTGAAACACTTTCTTTGGATAATATTGTGGCATTATCGCTCACCAGGATACACCTCTCATTAGAATCTTAAAACTTCTGGTTTAGTCAGAGCAACAAACAAAGGATGCACATTGAGGGACGAGAAACAACAGCCAAAAAGCAAGTGTAATTGCGTCTCAGTCGCAGACTGCGTCAGAGTGTGTCTATGATCAGCGTTTCCGGATCGGCCACCGGTTCGCACTGTAGATCATTGTGGTAGTATAACATTAACCCACCCCCGCTCTTCCTAGCGCGACCGTTTCGGAGAAGGGACATACCATGTATCGCGACCTCGGCGTCTGTAATTTCTGAATGCATCCAGGATTCCGTAACGAACAGGAGATCACAGGCATGTGAGGCTTGAGGTAGTCGCAGTTAAGACGTCTATAATCCAGACGCTACCGGAGATTACCTTTGTGCTTCTTCACCAGAACAATGGGTGAGGCCCACGGTAAGTGAAGGTTGGGACGATATTTCTCTCAAGCATTTCATGCATCATTTCCTGTACTTCGCTCTGCCAGTGAGATGGAATCCGCCTGGGTGGAGTCCTCACAGGTTTAGCATCGCCGGTATCGGATGCCTGCTTTACACTAGTAGTGCGCCCATTATTCTTTATCACCCATGCGAAAGCGTCTGTGTGTCTCTGTAAAATGTATTCCAAGTGCTGCAAAATTATCACTAGTCGACTTTAGTGGTTGCGGCAACTCATCTATCCACGAGATTCCTTCCGAAACCTCACGGACCGAGCATGCCTCAAGACCAAAGCATTCATGACAGTAAAGCGGACGGGTACAGGTATCCGTGATTACTTGTCATCTCACGAAGTCCAACTGACACCTGAGTCTACCTAGCAACTTCATCCGCATGATGACGGCGAAAGAGATGTGGTCAATAACGACAAACTTATATTGCAGTTTTTTATTACCGATGACGACTGGCATCCGTATGCAATCGCGTGTGACTAGTGTTTCCTCATTGACGGCGGTCAAACGGCATGTGCATGGTTTAGAGGTGTATCCAGTTAGCAGCTTAGATGCAGCAGCTTTTATAATGTTCTTGCATGCTCCAGTATCGACTAAGCTGTCATGCGCAAACCCGGAAACATCACTAACTATAGTAAGCGAAAAGATTTTCTTGACGTTGTTGGACAGAAGGTACTTTGAAAATAGCCTCATGTGATGACTTACCTGAAGGTTGAAAACGGCTTTCTTTGGACTGTCAATTGCGGACATCGTTTGGACCCGGTCTTCCCCATAATGGCTCACGTGATGTTTGTAAAGGACTTGACTGTAACTACCACCGGTGAACATTGTTTGGACGCCATCTTCCATATGAGGGCTCGTCCGATGGCTGAAATTGGTGAGGGTAAGTATCCCAACGGCGGACATTGTTTCGATGCGGACTAGCTTTTGACCTCAGCATGGAGATTAAATCACGTTGCTCTTGGCAAACCGGTCCAAGACAAGGCGTATAACCAAGTATTTCGTGCTTGTTAAGGCCAGAGCAGCTAAATACCTCATAGGTCGTGTTGGTGTTGCCCAAGGGCTCGGCAACACGTTCCAGCTCTTTGCCTTGTTGAACCGCAGTATCCAGCCAGTCACGGGATGTAGCATAAACTGCTTTCTTACACTACGTGTCTGGATTCCTTCCAGTAATTGTTGCAATACGCGTTGTTCGCGCTAGTCTGGGGTTTATTTCTGATAAGCACGGTCCGCTGATTGTCTTAACTCAAGGAGGAAGGTCCTGATCTTTTCTCCCGGAAGTTAGTATCGAGCGTGAAACTGTCGGCAGAGCTCCGAAAGCGGCTGGAGTGATCTAGTAAATGGTTAGAAGTACCAGAGGTTCGCACCGTAATTTCCTGTTCCAAAACGCCGCTATGTGCACCCATGTCAAAAGCCTCCCCTGCATCTAAACTCAGGGGGACGCTACCACGTTGCGAAGGGGGAAATTGCTGTACAAAATTTTAAGCTAACTTCGCCCACCTATTGTAGGACATGCCGATAATATTCGCGTGCCGGAAAAATCGGAGATTGCAACGCACTGGAAACATTATTCGCAGCTAATGTTGCTCTTCCATCGTCACATACATCATAATGTGCAAAAGTTGCTTTTGCTAGTTTTCGTGCATTCGGCATTTTCGATACTGGCAGGGTTGCCACTTTGTAGTAATGCACGCTAGGAGTTCAAGAGCGAAACAGAAATTTCCATTACGCAACACGTAGCCACTATAAAGGAGAAGCAAATATAAGTATAAAGAAAATGGAACGAATGTTACGGTTAACAATCTTTTCTGTCTTCATGCTCTCTTCAGACACAGTTCAAGCGTGCGGTGCTGAAAGGCAAACGGAAAAAACCGTTATAGCAAGGGTTCACGTTTAGTTTACGCGGTAATATTTTGATCGTTGTCTACAGCAGCACCCATTTACTATCCGTTCTATAACAATTAGTTCAGAAATGCAGCGTGAAACCCGCCATGAGTCAATGGACTTAAGCAGATGCTTTTTCCTAAAAGGCGAGTGTAACCAACTCTCGCCAAATGGTCTCCCCGAGGAGGTGTTCAGTAAGTCAACCCACAGTAGAGCTAGAGCTGTAGCATATCAGCGACCTATCGAGATCTCGTCAGCACATGGTTAAGCGAGAAAGCGGAAACTGAATCTCATCGCATCACTCCAACACCGATTTTCATGGTTTTCGTCATGGTTTTAGAGAGGATATGGGTTTGATGGATTTGTGCAGAACGAGTAAGCTTTGCTTTTCGGTGGTTCAGCCTCGAAGTCTTACGGCAGGGTCCTGTTGTTGTCGGTAGGTTCTAATTGTTGTAGATTGCGACTTGGTAGTGGTGTGGAGCACAAGGATCCAGCTTCTTGATGGTGGGGATGTGGCTATCTGGAAGAAATGGACTAGTGTGTAGGTAAACGGCCAATGTTGATAGTGTTATTACTGTACAAGCGAGGGCGTAGACGTGGCAGTACGGAGGCGTTAGAGTGTCAGAAAGGAAGATGGTTCGGTAACGTTAAATAAGAGCTAAATAAAAGGAGTGCCGCGAGCTAGTTTGTCAAAGGTGGTGACCCTACCAGCTAGTTTGGCGAATGGCCAAAGTCTCAAAATGAAAGGTCAGCGAGGCAAAGGCCAAGCATTTATGCGTTGTTTGAAGACCTCCGTATTATGTGCTGAGACAACAGTCTAAAGCACGGCATTCCAGACGAAGGCGATACGCACACTAAAGCTGGTTTTGCAGTACTGAAGCCAACGACTTCGAGTTAGGATTTTAAGCGAGTGCCATCTTAGATGGTCTGTGCGGGTGTGAACGAGTACGTCGATATGAGGGTGCCTGTTGTTAGTCAGGATAGAATGGGCTAGGAAAAGATCTCCCCGAATAGTACGATATCTCAGTAGAAAGAGTTTAAGGGCTTTAAGATGCTCTTCGTGGGATAGTCCCTCCACTCTCTTAGGGGCTCTGAGCTGTGCGGTTTCCAGCATAGTCTCTTCCTTCTTCAGGTACGGCGGCTGGACCAGTATATTGTACTTGGACAGCGGGCGTACCAAAGTGCTGTAGAGGCGAAGGAAGGTCTCTCTAGGGAATGACCCTAATGCACGGCCAAAGAGGGGCAGGCGCACGCTGGCCTTTCTGGCCAATGTGGCTACGTTAGCGCTCGGCTCCGGTCGGCGGATATAATAGTGCCTTGGTCTCGTTCCTGGGATGTGGCGTTAAGACGCACACTGCCGATAGTTTATGGAGTGAGCTAACTTTGTCCGATGTGCATGACCTTACACTTGACGGTGTTGAACGACAGCAAGTTTTCCGAGGTCCAGGAGTAGATAGCATTGATGTCTCTCTGAAGACGCGCCTGATCGTTTGGCTCGCGGATAGGTCGTCATCTCTTAGCATTGTCCGCACAAACAGTATTTGGCTGCTAACAGAAGTTGGTAGATCATTAATGAACAAAGTGAACAACGGCGGATTGAACATTAAGAGGAGGGAGCTAACCTCATTGCTATGAGAAGGTGTACACACTCAAACACATGCACGTATGGTATCCAAATAATGTAGTCAGAAATAAAGTTGGCGAGTTCCTTCATTTGCTCTGGTAGACATTGTGGATCAGCTTATTACGGGAAAACACCTGGTTAAATTATCGATCGGTAATTTGAAGCCACCGGACAAATGCAGCATGACGCGTGGTGAGTTGCAGGTGACTCCAACGCCCCGGATATCAGAGCCACAACACCCTCTCCAATGTTTGCCGAATTATAGTACAAGAATAGATTCCCCATCCACTGAAAGCCCGAGACCAAATCGAGCCCCTTCCTGGTGCATCGTTGACGAAACAGAACTATCTTTCGCATTTGACCCACCCACGGAAGTTGGGGAACCAAGACCACCCCACTCTCAGATCAGTCCTTTATACACTGGTGCTTGGTACAGTTATTCCAGTAACCCGGAAAGTCAAATTGCCACGGATACTTTGCTTTGGACCTCAACAATGCAGCAATCTGTCGCTTTGTCGTTGCAGAGGACCATAATGAGCCGTTTCAGTGAGTGCACAGAATGCACCGACAGCAGCATTGGACGAGAAGCTTTCAGTTTTTTACGGAATTCCAACGCCACCGAGGAGCCGTTGACCACATCTCTAGGAACACTCTACCGGCGGATCAGTCATCCGGATTACTCCCAGAGCAGTACGCACTGGACTAGTCTCACGTTCGACTTCGGTTTCGGCCCCGAGGCTCGTTTCCACATGAGAGTTCGAAAGGATATCCCACTCAGGTGAATGAAATTAAAGATTGAAATATATATATATGAATGGCTTAGCGTGCAGGCAAAACCATTAGCATAGAGACTCCAGCGAAACACATAATGAGGCTTATCATGACCATCCGAATGTGGGTATATTTTGATGGGAAATCCATACTTGTGCAGTGGGATAGCACTAGTATAACCAAATCTGTGCAGAAGGGCAATGTAGCTTTCTCAACCAAGGCCCTTTGACTCAAAGAAAACCGAACTATGACGTCAATCCGGTCTCGCAGAAATGTGTGCTACCTTATTTCCAACCTGTCCAGCGGAACTAGCTGTCAAGGTACCAAAAGGTGGGTCTGAAAGACGTATACTATCGAGTCAGGTCAAGATTTTCCTCATCTCATCCAAATGGTTTGCTTTTTCTATCCTCAATCTTCAACAGATTTTTATGGGTTGGGAACATAAGAGATGGGGGAATCGGGTTGAATTCGCCTCGTTGCCCGTCTGGTGTGGTGAGTCTGAAGCACATGGTAGGGTATAGCGTGCCTGTTCATAGATCACGTGACGTCAAGCGATTACCCCAAGCGCTGATCCATAAGGTGAATCCAGACATCTAGATGCGGATAAGCCATACTAGCTACGCTAGTTTGGCCACTACGGCATTAGAATGGACTGTTTATCAGAATCAGAATTATACTCGAGACCGGTTAAGTGCTGACCAGAGCGGTGCACTAGCTCTCGTGTGCACCGACCGCTACCGAAGTTCTGACAGCACAAAAATGCTGTTTTTCAGTTTATTTCTGGTGTCTTCAAAGTAAACTGAACAACTGAATGAGGCCCACATCACGCACACGGCGATAAGTAACTGGCACGAAGTATGCAATGGAACAACAGGTCCAGAAAAGTGTCACGTTAAGTTGGCTTCCCGCGGTTTCTGACAAATGGGGCTGGTACATTGTTATACACACCGTAGTTTAATGACTAAAGCGATTACATGTTATTGGAAAGGACCGAGAAGCAACCAATGCATCGCGTTGTCTAACGATCTCACCTTCCGGTTCCCGAAACCATCAGCTCCTGGTGTCGGTCGAGATCAGGAGGCACATAACCTACCCCTAGTATCGAGAAGCCGTGAAGAGTAAGACAGCCTATTTTAAATGCATCATTCGCAGATAAATCAAAAGTGATTTAAGAGCCTGATAGAATGATTTTGGATACCATTGTGGCGAAGCAAACTGTTTCCTGGCTGCAGACTATCGTTTAGCGTACCTGATTCGGTTGGTATTTGGTAGACTCTGTCCTCGCGGTCTACATAGGCTAAGCTTTTTCGACGGTTGTGCTTATCCTAACAAAGGTTTAGGCCTGAGATCTTGACCATCTTATTAATCTAAAGTAATCTAACCTAAGGTGTGTAGGTTTGAGTCGATTCATTTCAGTAATACCAAGAGGTCTACAGCTTTGCAAACGTGCTTGGTACAAATTTCGGTCTAGGCAGCCCCATATCATCACAACAATGATAGGATAATTGTGGTACCAACAATGAGTAACTATTCCAGTTGTGTAAGAAAATGTGACCACAATAGAATAGCGATGATCACGCTGTTCAAGGAGTACTGCATTTGTGGACTGCGGTTTTACCTCAGTAAATTTTGGCTATACAATCTAACGTGCTGATATTGACTGAACAAGCGTCAGGTAGAATACGGAATTGCACTTGCTGTACATGTTCAACATGCAGCTGATGAAATGGTTCTGATAAAGTACCACTTAAATGTAACTTTGGAGAACTTCTGGAATGCTGTACTCTGATTGGGTAGGGTGCACCTGTTGACTTGCGCCTGTGTGTTCGCAACTGACCGGCAGCGCGATTATTATTCTTGCTCAGTTTCGAATGATATCTGTTAATACCGCGCCTCCGTGGATAAAGCTGATTCACCAGTTCAGAGCGTTTGCTTTCCATAGTGGACCAAGTAGACTATAAGTGATAAGCAATAAAGGAACTAAAGGTCATTTTAAAAATCTCTGAATGAAAATGGTATACAAACCAGCGCCAGTAGCTGTGTTAATCATTGTTTTACTACAGTTGGATGAGTCCATCCAATAGATAACGAATCAGAATAGTTTTCAGTGAATTCTTGTGTTTGTTTATTGATTGGACTGGGCACACTGAGACCGTGGAAATTGTGACAGGACCTTGCGTTCCAGTAAGCTCAAAGTAAAGCGAATAATTGAGTAAAAAAGCAGAATGCAGTGAACCAGCTGGGGAAAGACAGTAACTGAATGACTTTTATTTATGTACCCTATCGATGTGCCGGTTTCCAGTTGCATTAGGTGGAAATCAGGCTTGCCAAGTGCGGTGAGATGAGGGTTACCTCGGAACATGGATGTGTCCAAAATCATCCAGTTGCTCAACCAACTAATGGTTCCACCACTTCCATCTCTTTCACCAATGGTGGGACTTGGGGGTTAGTGAAAAGCGAGTGAGGGGGGCATTAGTGAGCGAAGCTGCTATGCGGAAATCCAATTATTTTGTCTGTAAATGTACTTATAGTTTTAGCTGCACACAATACCTCATCGAAACAGTGAAAATGAACTGTGTTAACAACTAAAAACTGCTATGGAGAGAAGTGACCTAAAAATCAGAATTAGATGGATTAAGCTGTTTTCGCTTGCCTTGGCTTGTTTCATCAATTACTACCTTATGTGGACACACAGTTATAAGGCCTTGTATGAGACGAATCAATGGAACTATGGTTTATTAAAGTAGAAATCCAAAGCGTAGCAATTACCGTAGGATGGTCGTGATGCATTTCGTAAAATATGAGGGGGGTGCCAAAAACATAAGTTCACACCGTTGAAATCAGTGGAACAATGGCTTTATCACGGCCATAAAAGCAAACGCTTCGCCGTTGTTTGAGATAAACATTTGATGCGTCGTGGACTTGCTGTAAATTGTAATTGTACACCTTGGTTGGTTTGTCGCGTGACCCAGTATCTTGGTTTAAATGATGTAATGCAAGTGGTGTGATGCATCCTCAAGTCGAGTTTTGTATTCGGACAACGTAGGAGCGGATAGGACGAAATGCGAAAGTATGTTCCACGGCGGGGATACAGGAAAGGAAAAATGCTCCCGCGGTATTCTAAACAGCTCTACTGTGTCACCAACTTCAAATGGTGGCCTTTCAATGAGATATTGTGTCAGTTTCAGTAAGAGTCGACATGGGTGGTTAGAATCCTTGAGGGTTTGATACACAAACATGTGATCACCCCGCAGAAGACGATATTGTTCACTAAAAGCTCCTAGAGTCTTCAATCTCAAATGATAACTAAGGTGGAGCAATTCCTTAACATTTTTGTCGCCCTCCCTTTTGGCTTCTCAAGTATAGGGTTGTCATGTGTTTGCTCAAAATGACTTGATGCACTGGTTTGTTTGGGTGCCATACCTGAATGGCGTTTCAAAGTGTGGTCGCACATAAGCATTGAGCATTTGGGTCAAACCGACCAAACACTCTCTGCATTAGGCCCAAGTGTTAACTGGCATTTTCACTGCCATCGTGACTTGCATTGAGCACCTGAGATCGTCCTGCACGATCACCCCCGAGATCGCTTCCATGAAAAGCACAGTGCAGGACTCATTCTTACAGTCGACATCGGTAGGTTCTTTTGTGGCGTGTGCTTATTATTTCGCACGTAGCAGAGTTACACTCAAGCATGTTCTAAGTCGAATATTTGTAAGCCCTATCGAGATCACCTTGCAAGGCTATTTGGACGTCTGCTAGTTTAATTACTTTCCAAATCTTGAGGTTATCCGCAAATACTAGAATTTACGAGATCAAAATTTCGCAAGGTCTTTTATAGATACGAGGAATAACTTAGCTCTTAGTACCGAACCTTGAGCGACGTCAAAATGAACCTCTATCGGGTCGGACAGGGTGCTACAAACCCGCAGATTCAAACGTCGTTGTAGTAGGTATGAATGAATCCATCTTAGGATAGGGTCAATGATTCCGTTGTTCGGAAGCTTTTGGATAAGAATTCGGTGATCAAGGCGATCAAATGCCTTAGAAAAATCAAGGTAAGCGGAGTGGACTCTTTCTCCAGCATCGACTGATTGCGTCCAGCTATCACGGGCTAACAAAACTTTCGTGGTATATGAGCGGTTTTGGTGGAATCCATGCTAATCCTGCAAGATGATATTGCACCTTTATAAATATATCACGGATGCATCTGAAACTACAGATTCTATAAATGCAGCAAGCACATGAAGTATGGCAATACGGCAGTAGTTTGCTGGTCCTACCCGATTGCTTCCTTCGTAAATGGGGGTAAGTATTTCACGCTTCCATATTGTTGGAAGCTGCATCTCGTCCAGGCAGCGGTGTCAAAACTGAAGATATGAATCAGCCAAATTCATGGCAGCTACCACCAATGACTTGAGATATATGCTAAACGCACCAGGTGTATTGCACTCGCGTAGTGACAGCAGCCGTTTCGGCAGATCCGCGGTTGTGAAGGAGATATAACTGTCGTCGTGGTGAGGTGATATTTGTGAGAATGATAAGAGAGGGCGATGTGTTCTGGAGAGTACAATCGAACTGGTGTCTAAGAGCATTAGCTGATTCTTGGGCAGTTCGCGCTTGGCTACTGACCGTGTTTGCATGAGGGATGCCACGCTGTACTTTGCGAAGTAGCCTAGGATTGCGGCGGAAATCCTTCGCCAAAACTAGTTGGTGTTTTAACTTATCTTCGCGGATCAGTTGGAAACAGTGGTTTCAATCAGTTAGGTAATCATGCCAATTCCCGACGTTCGGATCGAATTTGTATGCTTTCCAATGTGAATTTCTCAGGGTCATTTGTTTCCGCATCCTACTTCTCAGGATGGACTTTGCGTTTTTGTGCTAAAAGCTTTAGTCTCTGATACATTTGTTGCTAGTGTTGCACTGATCGAGGAACATTCCGCCAAGTGACATCAAGGGGACGTTCCGCTAAAAACGATCCATTAATGATTTTGATGAGTTAGGATAAAGTGGTGGATGTGTTATTATGCGGACCTTCCCGATTTCCCTGTTGGACTTTTCAGCTTAGCAGAAGTGGCATAAAAGCAGCGTTGCGCGAGCATGGTGCCCCAGGGGACTACTCATTGTCACTGCGTCAAGCACATTGAACAGTTTTCTCACAGCTGCAAATGCTGCTCGGCCGACTTTCTGTACGATTCATTAGGAGTTTGACTTTGTTTCTCCTAGAGTTACGCGTTAAAACCGTAAATCCGCTGTAAATCCGTGTGAAATACTGACAAATAGCATGTTGGCTACGTCGTGCCACTTCCGGGTAAACTTGTTTAACAGGTGAAAAAGCTAAACTTATTCTAGGAGATGACCGGTGGCGACACCTCTAGCAGATACTAATGTTTGACAGTGGGCAGCGCGTCATGTGACGTGAAGCAGAACAATGATTGCACATTCAACTCGGGCTTTGAAATCTCCAGGCTGAGAGCAAAGAGAATAGATTCCAGGAGGTGTTCTGCTGTTCTCCGAGCTAGACATTTTAGCTCTAACTTCCAGCTCGGAACACAATTGAACTTCTACATCCACATCCCGAGCTACAAGTATTCTCTTTAGATTCCGAGAGAGCATCCCAGGTTTGAAAAACAACTACAGAAAAGACATGTTTATGGCATTCCAAACTACTGTATTGCTCTGTTATCGTGAGACGATGACCTGTCGAATTACTGCTGTGACTGCCTACAGCAAATGGCGGCTCGCGTGCTTGGGATCCAACAAAAGCTGCTAAGTCAAAATATGGACCCTACACAATAGATGATACCGACTTTGTAGATCCTGAGCAATCTCAGCCTTTGATAGTAGGGTAGATGGTACAAGGCTTTAACCTACCTGGTTGTCAGTCAATGACGTACCTCGAAACTGGTGACGTCACTCATCAACGATGTATGACCGACCTGCGTTGCGCCGAGAAGCGGCTGACGATAGACAGGCCTGTGTCCGAATATATGCCGTAGTAGACCTACGTGATGAATGCCACTTTATGATACCTTCGCAGCCTGATAAGGAAAGCCGATTTCATCCTGAATCCAAACACCCAAACCATTTCAATAGGAAGACATTTGATGCTCCTTGTCATAGTTTATGGAAGAACGTTAACTGGTTTCTTAGGTGCAGTGCTATAAATTACTCTACTTTGTAAGGAAGTAGATTTGGGATTAATCACCAGTAAACTCTATTCAGATCGATTTAAAGCAGTGTGCAGATGGATCGTGATTGCGGTAGATTAATGGTATACGTTCCATTTCGTCGGAATTCATGTTTTTCATGCACAAGGAAGGAAAATTCTTCCAACTAGATTGTTAGCGCATCTGCAAAAGCACTTATCGAGGATTATATGAAGCGGTGAATTAATGCCGATTAATGATGGATCATCAGCATCATCATCATTACGTACGTTACCTAGAGGTGTGAAACAACTCACCTACTGTGCCGCAGTACATAAGAAAATAAAAGAAATAATACGGAAATGGTGCACCCTAGTCGAGCCACCATTTACCGATGAACATGCTTCCGGCAACAAAGACATTTGCTATGCAAAAATCACATTATGCGAAGAAATAAGAACGCGGTTGCAGTGGATGGATAAAAGGGATGGGGAGGTACAGCGAAACTAATAACACTTAGGTCGGCTCCTAGCCATATCAACAAGTGGATCCAGCCAAAAGGGTTCAACCGTTTTCCGACCCTAAACATAAGCAGAGAGGCTCCCAACAAGGCTAACTTCGAAGTAAGGGTCTGACCACCGCCTGACCACGTCATCCCTTGGACAACTCCCCTCTTCTTCCATCCACAACCCCGGGCGCGCAAACAACGCACAACGCTGGAGTCAGTGGGTTGACATGTGCAACAAGTGGCTGAGCCATCGGAGTCTGCTGCGTGAAATAACAGTGCACTGTGGTTCATTCCCTTTTCCTGTGCCGCAAACAATGCGTCAAACAAGCTCGATGCTCACTAGGTGTTCCCACTAGAGGTGAGCCAAACTGCGAAGGCCCGGGTAGTCGAACGTAACTAGCCCTTTTATGTCGGCTGATCTAAGGGGCCAGGTTTCACAGCCGTAAAGTGGAGTTGAACTTACGGCCGCATTGTACACTGTACTCTTGAGGGAGAGAAAGATGTCGCGCCGGTGCCATAGGTGGCGAAGGTTAGCAAAAGCGCCTCGAGCTTTTATTATACGGTTCGAGATCTCGTTTTTGAGCCCAAGAACGCTGATGTAACTACCTAGGTAGTTGAACTTTTGCACGACGTCTAGCTAATCCGCACCAAGTGTCAGCGCAGGAAGCGGTCACTGCCAATCTTGGAAGAAAGCTTTGGACTTCGACGGTGCAAATCCTAACCCAATACGGCTGACAGAAGTGCCACTTGGCACGTATGTGAGCTGTCACAGATGAGGGTAATATCGTCAGCATCCCTTAAGCGAAGAAGTCGTTCACCTGGGGGCAGCTCTACACCTTCTAAGGCGTGTCCTGTGAACGTGATTTCCATGACTTAGTCAATAGCAAAGTTGAAGCGAAAAGGTGACAGCGAGCATCCTTGTCTTACAAAGCTGCAGATATCGAAGGGCGGGGATAGCTTGCCGTAAGTCCTCGCTCTGCCATAGTTACGCGCGTAAAGAGCCCACATAATATTTATATACATCTCGGGAAATCCTTTCCTTAGCAGAGTGTCCCAAAGGTCATGTCGATCCACTGGAACAAGGATATATTTGGTGTTGAGGTACGCCACAGCCGTGGGCCGCCACTATATGTGACGGTATATTAACAAACGGCATAAAGTGAATATGTGATCGATGCATCCCCGAACTCGACGACACCCGGCCTGCTCCTCACAAATCTAGATTTCACGATCTCCAGTCAGTCTGGGAAGGATTACAGACGCGAGAAATTTGGAGGCGAAGGGGAGAAGAATGGTTCCTATGTGGTTACCGCATTCCGAACGCAAGCCTCCCTTGATGATGCAAACAAGAAAGGAGCGGCTCCAGTCGGTTGCGACACTTTCCGCCTTCCACAGTTTCACTAAATATTTTCGCAGTTAACTGCCTCCATAACGCTTTCAAACTTAGCGTTAAGGAAATAGGTTTCGTCCATACATCTTTCAGAACTCTCCTTAACGCAATCAAATATCAGCCACCTGGCGCGAACGCACCAAAGCGCCCCACTCGTTGGGTGACCAATCCCAACTCAACCAATGGCATATCAGACTAGTTTACGACATGAGTTACCAGAGAAGTTTGGGGGTGGCGCAGATCGCGGGCGATTTGGTGGGTGCCCAGTCGCGCTCGAGACTCGTATTCAGGCTTGATTGGCTACACACATGCTCGGGGGTACACTTGCAAAACTCACGTCGTGCCATCTGGGCTTAGCAGTCACGAGTAATCGTGGTGTTTGACACTTAACCTTTCAAGCCTTTCCACTTATACGTGAAATATTATTGCGCGGTGTGTCCGCCCATTTCATCGCTAAGCTGTCCGAGGCACTCACGTGAATTAGTGCGAATTAATTGGCCCTTGGGAATAATGACACGAAGTAGCTCACAAATACTGCTGTAAATGATCAGCTGGCATGGAAGTTGGGCTAGTGACACCGGAGGGACGTGAAGAGCGTGTGGACCGCAATGTGGTTCGGGGTGTCGAATGCTCACTGAGCGCAATACTGAAAGGTCCGCGTTTGATAGATGTAGCGATTCGAATCAGGATGAGTGTGTGCGCAGTGCATATCGGCATCCTCACCGAGGTTTCGCTCGCCTATTACCTTTGTTATGCCGATTGAGCTTGCTCCAGGGGAATATTTCATATCCTTGCGTCATGGTTCCCATTACGGTTGTTAAGACATTTAAGTGCCTGAGTGGTTCCTCCAACCGTTCTCACGCATGATTTGTATTGTTGCGAAACAGATCGAATGTGGTCTTTTACCAAGGGCGACACACACGAACAGAAAAAAAGCATTCCGCAACACTCGGGGCGGTTATACTATTCTGCCAGTTTCAAGGAATGATCTCAGTTAGGTGTTATTGCTAAACTGCAGTAAATAGCGGCGCACATGATTTGGTTAACTCAGAATAATCTAAGCCTTAGCAGATTATCAGCTAATCAGTAATGCTCGTGTTTTCGCCTCTTATCATATGGCAAATTACGCGTTCCAATGACGCACTTGGAAACCCCGACGTTGAGTATGCTCCAGATTAGTGACATCGTGCTTCAGTTTTGGTTGCCTTGTTTGAATTACTTGTTCCATGTGGCAATGCCATTTGTGTTTGCTCAGAACAACCCGTCATCCCGAAACATTGACGTAGGTCACGTTCGACGATAGAGAACTGTTGGGTCTACCTTTCGAACCTATAGATGTAGAAGATGCGGTTTCGGATGAAGAGTATCTTACACGCGTATAGTCACCCTACGTATGAGAATTGAATCCTTCAGGTGCGCAGCTGTCGAGCAATTGAGAACTGTTTGCGAAATAAGCGTTGTTATTCTCAATAACTCGTAGTATGTCAGACAAGTGGAAACTGATCTCGTAAGCGTAGGCAAGTCTCAGACTGATACTACATAGTACAACAGTGACATGGCGAAGAAACGAAGCCCATGACAACGCGACTGGACTGGACTTTGTTTTAATGCGATAGTTTGCCTATCTTCGTGACCCATTGAGCTTGGTTCGGTGACAACTTCTAGGTGCCATTAGGACTGCTCATACCAAACGTGTCAATGGTTAGAGCTCGGATTAAATCAGTCTCACAATCCTCTTAGAGGGTTGGTAGAAGTTCATGATCCTTTTTCCTTAGAACAGCCACGGGATGCAACTGGTGTTAGAGTAGCTCACAGCTGGATTGGCGTAGAGCGCGAGTGCCACGCATTGTCTCTGATCGTGGGAGTGCACCCCGCGGTGCTTAATGATTTGTTACCGCCCGCTTCAATCCAGGCAACTCCTGGTGAAATAGGTGTCAACCCGCCAATCCCCACATGCGGTTGTCTGTGGTCACACATGAATTGCCCTAGATGCTCAAAGGCTGCATCTGATAGGCCTCAAGTAGATCCCAATGAGACACTGCAATCACGCTCTCCAGTTGGACTACCTCCCCACTACATTGTGGGTCAAGCTGTTGGCCAAATGTTCTGGATGGAATCACTCAAGTGAACCTCCATATACGTGATCGCGTTGTTCGTCAGACTGTTGAGTGAACGGTTAATTGTAGGGCACCTCAACCAACAAGTCTCTTCCGGAATGGGCAGCAGAAGAGTATAATCTGCCCTCTCGACCCAGTCGCCAACACTTCTTCTCCTCTATCCGTACCACTCTCTTCTCCCCCGTTTATTGCGCAAGAGACTGTCACTGACCTCGTAACTAAAGCTATCAAACCGAGATTCCCATTTCTCAATGGTTCATTTGTCCACGCACTTCTTCAGATCGACCAACAGCAGCACTAACTCTCATTATACACTCCCTCGATGGTGGTGTGTGCTGTCTCTGAAACACATATAAAAGATAACCGCTTCGTGACGAATCTGATGACAACGATAACAATCTAAGCGCCTCTGTCGATACGAAGTAAATAGCTCAAGGTTATTATGCTACCCGTATCGCCCTCAGCAATCATGCAGAATGCAATCTACTCGACTGAATGCAAGTCAATAGCCGTATGTGTGTTGTTGGACTTCCAAACTCTATTGCGGTGAATAACAACCGTCTGAGGATATCGTGCATTTTCAATGCTTCTGTTGCTGCACTTAGATTGGCCAATACGAGCTTCCCTATATATATATACTGTTGCCAGTGTAGTTTATGCTCACAACTTTGGCTTCCTCATACGTCACCGTTTGAACCCGTCTCCTTCTTACGTGGGAACTACTTGCACCTCGGCGCAGCGCGAATATTTCAGGCAGGTAATCATGCGGTGCTACTTAACATCATTTAGTTCACTCTACCCATAATGTCAAGAGGAGGCCCACGCATGCGCCATCCGGCTGAGATTAAGGCCAGAATATTGAACAGCTGTGGGGGAAGGCGATGACTGGAAGCAGGTCGCCTCTGTGTTGCATCTTAATCAGAATACTTGTCAAGGTTAGATTAACAGGTTAGAGTCACATGAACTAAAAGGAAAAAGTGGTGGGGCACGTGGAAAATTCCTGACTGATATTCACGTGGATTTTCTGGTGAAATGGGTGGAAGCGGAGCCTACCATAACCTTACATTGTCTTCGTTTCAGATTGAAAGTGGAGCTCAACGTAGAGGTGAGCGTCAGCACAGTAGCTCGGTGTCTAGAGGGTCGCCTCATTACTATGAAAAATCTACATGCTTTACCGGAGTCGATGAATACGTTTGAGAACAAGAGACGAAGGAAGTCTTATGTTTTGCAGCTGATGAACTTGGAAGCTGAAGGGTGGCAACCCGTTTGGATTGATGAGACGAATTTCCATCTGTTTTGCGCTTACACAAGGAGGCGTTCAGCACGTGGGACACGGGCGCAGTGCACTGTAGCAAACACTCGTGGACAAAATCTACACCTTATCGGCACAATGACTGTAGATGGACTTCTGGAATATACCGTCTTAAGGGGGAGTTACAACAAGGAACGTTGTGCGTGGTGGTTGCGGCGAATGCTTGATGCCAACGGCACCGCTGTTACTGACAGGTGTCTGCTGATTTGTGACAACGCACCATGCCACACGGATTTGGAACGTGTGTTCCAAGAGGACCGTTACCAATCAGGGAGGCTATTGCGACTCGCACCATATTCGCCTTCACTGAACCCCATAGAAGGCGTTTGGAGTATCATCAAGGCGAACGTCAAACAAGCCATGCGGCGCGGATATCCCGAGATGCTGCGAGGAACTCCAGCTGGTGCGCTCAGTAAAACAGAATGGAGGATCCAGTTTCTTGAGAAGATTATATCGGAAGCACAAGCCAGCGTTACGCAGCACCGTTGTAAACCAATGGTGGAACATGTCAGTGCGAAGTACGTGCGTGCGAGGGATGCTTGACAGTAAATCAGGTCTACCGTATCGCGTAGATACATGACCACACCTGACCACAACGCATCTACACTGCCCAAAAAATGTTATCATGAAGAATTGTCAGAGTACATTGCCAGACATTTCCGCCTTCGTGGTATGACCAAGTTCATGGGTTCAATTGACTCAAGGGATGGCTGACCGTTTCGGAATGCAATTAAAGCCATCCCTGTGGCAACAAAAGTAAGTGGACCAAGTGACGCATAGGACCTGCGCCTCGTCCATCCCCAAGCCTCAAATGAGGCCCCAGTGAATTCGTTCAAATTATTGTTATGTAACTGCAGTCGGAAACTGCTTGCTATCATTGAAGTTTTCGTACGAAGGACTATTCGCCAGGTGTTGTGCATTGCTCACGAACTCACTGTTGGCAAGCAGTTTCCGACTGCGGTTACATAACAATAACTTGAACGAATTCACCGGGGGCTTCATTTGAGGCTTGGGGATGGACGAGGCGCAGGTCCTGTGAGTCACTTGGTCCACTTACTTTTGTTGCCACAGGGATGGCTTTAATTACATTCCGAAATGGTCAGCCATCCCTTGAGTCAATTGAACCCATGAACTTGGTCATACCACGAAGGCGGAAATGTCTGGCAATGTACTCTGACAATTCTTCATGATAACATTTTTTGGGCAGTGTAGATGCGTTGTGGTCAGGTGTGGTCATGTATCTACGCGATACGGTAGACCTGATTTACTGTCAAGCATCCCTCGCACGCACGTACTTCGCACTGACATGTTCCACCATTGGTTTACAACGGTGCTGCGTAACGCTGGCTTGTGCTTCCGATATAATCTTCTCAAGAAACTGGATCCTCCATTCTGTTTTACTGAGCGCACCAGCTGGAGTTCCTCGCAGCATCTCGGGATATCCGCGCCGCATGGCTTGTTTGACGTTCGCCTTGATGATACTCCAAACGCCTTCTATGGGGTTCAGTGAAGGCGAATATGGTGCGAGTCGCAATAGCCTCCCTGATTGGTAACGGTCCTCTTGGAACACACGTTCCAAATCCGTGTGGCATGGTGCGTTGTCACAAATCAGCAGACACCTGTCAGTAACAGCGGTGCCGTTGGCATCAAGCATTCGCCGCAACCACCACGCACAACGTTCCTTGTTGTAACTCCCCCTTAAGACGGTATATTCCAGAAGTCCATCTACAGTCATTGTGCCGATAAGGTGTAGATTTTGTCCACGAGTGTTTGCTACAGTGCACTGCGCCCGTGTCCCACGTGCTGAACGCCTCCTTGTGTAAGCGCAAAACAGATTGAAATTCGTCTCATCAATCCAAACGGGTTGCCACCCTTCAGCTTCCAAGTTCATCAGCTGCAAAACATAAGACTTCCTTCGTCTCTTGTTCTCAAACGTATTCATCGACTCCGGTAAAGCATGTAGATTTTTCATAGTAATGAGGCGACCCTCTAGACACCGAGCTACTGTGCTGACGCTCACCTCTACGTTGAGCTCCACTTTCAATCTGAAACGAAGACAATGTAAGGTTATGGTAGGCTCCGCTTCGACCCATTCCACCAGATTATCCACGTGAATATCAGTCAAGGATTTTCGACGTGCCCCACCACGTTTTCCTTTCAGTTTGTTTGACTCTAACGTTTTAATCCAACTTCGGCAAGTCTTCAGATTGACATTTAACACAAATGCGACCTGCTTCCAGTCATCGCCTTCTTCATAGGTGTTCAATATTCTTGCCTTAACCTCCGCCGGATGGCGCATGCGTGGGCCTCCTCTTGACATTATGTGTAGAGTGAACTAAATGATGTTAAGTAGCACCGCATGATTACCTGCCTGAAATATTCGCGCTGCGCCGAGGTGCAAGTAGTTCCCACGTAAGAAGGAGACGGGTTCAAACGGTGACGTATGAGGAAGCCAAAGTTGTGAGCATAAACTACACTGGCAACAGTTATATATATAGGGAAGCTCGTATTGGCCAATCTAAGTGCAGCAACAGAAGTATTGAAAATGCACGATATCCTCAGACGGTTGTTATTCACCGCAATAGAGTTTGGAAGTCCAACAACACACATACGGCTATTGACTTGCATTCAGTCGAGTAGATTGCATTCTGCATGATTGCTGAGGGCGATACGGGTAGCATAATAACCTTGAGCTATTTACTTCGTATCGACAGAGGCGCTTAGATTGTTATCGTTGTCATCAGATTCGTCACGAAGCGGTTATCTTGTATATGTGTTTCAGAGACAGCACACACCACCATCGAGGGAGTGTATAATGAGAGTTAGTGCTGCTGTTGGTCGATCTGAAGAAGTGCGTGGACAAATGAACCATTGAGAAATGGGAATCTCGGTTTGATAGCTTTAGTTACGAGGTCAGTGACAGTCTCTTGCGCAATAAACGGGGGAGAAGAGAGTGGTACGGATAGAGGAGAAGAAGTGTTGGCGACTGGGTCGAGAGGGCAGATTATACTCTTCTGCTGCCCATTCCGGAAGAGACTTGTTGGTTGAGGTGCCCTACAATTAACCGTTCACTCAACAGTCTGACGAACAACGCGATCACGTATATGGAGGTTCACTTGAGTGATTCCATCCAGAACATTTGGCCAACAGCTTGACCCACAATGTAGTGGGGAGGTAGTCCAACTGGAGAGCGTGATTGCAGTGTCTCATTGGGATCTACTTGAGGCCTATCAGATGCAGCCTTTGAGCATCTAGGGCAATTCATGTGTGACCACAGACAACCGCATGTGGGGATTGGCGGGTTGACACCTATTTCACCAGGAGTTGCCTGGATTGAAGCGGGCGGTAACAAATCATTAAGCACCGCGGGGTGCACTCCCACGATCAGAGACAATGCGTGGCACTCGCGCTCTACGCCAATCCAGCTGTGAGCTACTCTAACACCAGTTGCATCCCGTGGCTGTTCTAAGGAAAAAGGATCATGAACTTCTACCAACCCTCTAAGAGGATTGTGAGACTGATTTAATCCGAGCTCTAACCATTGACACGTTTGGTATGAGCAGTCCTAATGGCACCTAGAAGTTGTCACCGAACCAAGCTCAATGGGTCACGAAGATAGGCAAACTATCGCATTAAAACAAAGTCCAGTCCAGTCGCGTTGCCATGGGCTTCGTTTCTTCGCCATGTCGCTGTTGTACTATGTAGTATCAGTCTGAGACTTGCCTACGCTTACGAGATCAGTTTCCACTTGTCTGACATACTACGAGTTATTGAGAATAACAACGCTTATTTCGCAAACAGTTCTCAATTGCTCGACAGCTGCGCACCTGAAGGATTCAATTCTCATACGTAGGGTGACTATACGCGTGTAAGATACTCTTCATACGAAACCGCATCTTCTACATCTATAGGTTCGAAAGGTAGACCCAACAGTTCTCTATCGTCGAACGTGACCTACGTCAATGTTTCGGGATGACGGGTTGTTCTGAGCAAACACAAATGGCATTGCCACATGGAACAAGTAATTCAAACAAGGCAACCAAAACTGAAGCACGATGTCACTAATCTGGAGCATACTCAACGTCGGGGTTTCCAAGTGCGTCATTGGAACGCGTAATTTGCCATATGATAAGAGGCGAAAACACGAGCATTACTGATTAGCTGATAATCTGCTAAGGCTTAGATTGTTCTGAGTTAACCAATTCATGTGCGCTGCTATTTAATGCAGTTTAGCAATAACATCTAACTGAGATCATGCTTTGAAACTGGCAGATTAGCATAACCGCCCCGAGTGTTGTGGAATTAAACTTTCTGTTCGTATGTGTCGCCTGTGTTAAAAGACCGCATTCGGTCAGTTTTGCAACAATACAAATCATGCGTGAGAACGGTTGGAGGAACCACTCAGGCACTTACATGTCTTAGCAACCGCAATGGGAACCATGATGCGACGATATGAAATATTTCCCTGGAGCAAGCTCAATCGGCATAACAAAGGTAATAGGCGAGCGAAACCTCGGTGAGGATGCCGATATGCACTGCGCACACACTCATCCTGATTCGAATCGCTACATCTATCAAACGCGGACCTTTCAGTATTGCGCTCAGTGAGCATTCGACACCCCGAACCACATTGCGGTCCACACGCTCTTCACGTCCCTCCGGTGTCACTAGCCCAACTTCCATGCCAGCTGATCATTTACAGCAGTATTTGTGAGCTACTTCGTGTCATTATTCCCAAGGGCCAATTAATTCGCACTAATTCACGTGAGTGCCTCGGACAGCTTAGCGATGAAATGGGCGGACACACCGCGCAATAATATTTCACGTATAAGTGGAAAGGCTTGAAAGGTTAAGTGTCAAACACCACGATTACTCGTGACTGCTAAGCCCAGATGGCACGACGTGAGTTTTGCAAGTGTACCCCCGAGCATGTGTGTAGCCAATCAAGCCTGAATACGAGTCTCGAGCGCGACTGGGCACCCACCAAATCGCCCGCGATCTGCGCCACCCCCAAACTTCTCTGGTAACTCATGTCGTAAACTAGTCTGATATGCCATTGGTTGAGTTGGGATTGGTCACCCAACGAGTGGGGCGCTTTGGTGCGTTCGCGCCAGGTGGCTGATATTTGATTGCGTTAAGGAGAGTTCTGAAAGATGTATGGACGAAACCTATTTCCTTAACGCTAAGTTTGAAAGCGTTATGGAGGCAGTTAACTGCGAAAATATTTAGTGAAACTGTGGAAGGCGGAAAGTGTCGCAACCGACTGGAGCCGCTCCTTTCTTGTTTGCATCATCAAGGGAGGCTTGCGTTCGCAATGCGGTAACCACATAGGAACCATTCTTCTCCCCTTCGCCTCCAAATTTCTCGCGTCTGTAATCCTTCCCAGACTGACTGGAGATCGTGAAATCTAGATTTGTGAGGAGCAGGCCGGGTGTCGTCGAGTTCGGGGATGCATCGATCACATATTCACTTTATGCCGTTTGTTAATATACCGTCACATATAGTGGCGGCCCACGGCTGTGGCGTACCTCAACACCAAATATATCCTTGTTCCAGTGGATCGACATGACCTTTGGGACACTCTGCTAAGGAAAGGATTTCCCGAGATGTATATAAATATTATGTGGGCTCTTTACGCGCGTAACTATGGCAGAGCGAGGACTTACGGCAAGCTATCCCCGCCCTTCGATATCTGCAGCTTTGTAAGACAAGGATGCTCGCTGTCACCTTTTCGCTTAACTTTGCTATTGACTAAGTCATGGAAATCACGTTCACAGGACACGCCTTAGAAGGTGTAGAGCTGCCCCCAGGTGAACGACTTCTTCGCTTAAGGGATGCTGACGATATTACCCTCATCTGTGACAGCTCACATACGTGCCAAGTGGCACTTCTGTCAGCCGTATTGGGTTAGGATTTGCACCGTCGAAGTCCAAAGCTTTCTTCCAAGATTGGCAGTGACCGCTTCCTGCGCTGACACTTGGTGCGGATTAGCTAGGCGTCGTGCAAAAGTTCAACTACCTAGGTAGTTACATCAGCGTTCTTGGGCTCAAAAACGAGATCTCGAACCGTATAATAAAAGCTCGAGGCGCTTTTGCTAACCTTCGCCACCTATGGCACCGGCGCGACATCTTTCTCTCCCTCAAGAGTACAGTGTACAATGCGGCCGTAGGTTCAACTCCACTTTACGGCTGTGAAACCTGGCCCCTTAGATCAGCCGACATAAAAGGGCTAGTTACGTTCGACTACCCGGGCCTTCGCAGTTTGGCTCACCTCTAGTGGGAACACCTAGTGAGCATCGAGCTTGTTTGACGCATTGTTTGCGGCACAGGAAAAGGGAATGAACCACAGTGCACTGTTATTTCACGCAGCAGACTCCGATGGATCGGCCAATTGTTACGCATGTCAACCCACTAATTCCAGCGTCGTGCGTTGGTCACGCGCCGGGGGTGTTGATGGAAGAGGAGGAGAGGTGGCCACGTGATGAAGTGGTCAGGCGGAATGAAGGCCCTTACTTCGAAGTTAGCCTCGTTTTGAGCCTCTGTGCCCCTGGTTCGGGAGCAAAGGACGATGGGTAGGTTTGTGGGTATTGCACTGCTCTTCGAGCTCAACAATTATTTTGCAGACGTTTCGTTGCCAGTCTAGGCAACTTCGTAAGCGCGGCTTTAATGTCGTGTTTTACATAGCTTCCTAAGCGACTTTGAGATCTATGTGCTTATTGTTTGAGTCCTGCTGTGAATACCAGGCCTCAATAAACTCACGTGCTTACCTGCTTGTGGCTCTTCCGAGTATTTCGGCGTTCTCTAGATCGAATTGATTGCCTTCGGCATCCAAATGCACAGACATCAAAAATCGCTGATTATGGCGGCGAATGGCTGGGCTATGTTCATGTAGTCATGTGTTAAGCTTCCTGTCAGTTTGTCTTATGCAGTATTTATCACAGTCCCCGTAGCGGATTTTGTTGATTACACCCGATGTCTTCCACTGGCTGTTTACCTTTCAATTTGAAAAGTTTATTTCGAATGGTTTCTGTTGTTTGGTGGGCAATTTTGACTCCTAAGGGCAACAGAAGTGTCGCTGCCATTTCTGCGCTTCCGTTGAGGTAAGGCAACACGGCTCGTTTTCCAGCCATTGCATTTGTTGATGTGTGTTGCTTTGCCTTATTTGTGGTCAAGCGGCGCAGAATGAAGACTTTTAGTTATGAATTCCGTTTGAACAGACTGAAGAGATTGTCTTCCTCCGCCTGCCTCAACCGTTGTGTACTACAGTGCGTCCGTGGCTGTTTGAAGTGTTATCACGCAGCTGCGTTTGTGGACGGCCGGATGATTGCTGTTATAGTTGAGGATCTGGTCCGTATGCGTTGATTTTCGATAGACCGTGGTTTCCAGTGTTCCCGAACCAGTCCGACGGATTAGAAGGTCTACAAATGGCAGCCGACCATTGTTTTCCTCTTCCATCGTGAATTGGATGCCATCATACACACTGCTGCTTATCCCATGTGTCTTCTAATTTGGAGCGTTTGAGGATGGCGAAGGTGTCATCTACGTAGCACACCCAAAGTTTCGGCTTCGCATTTGGGGGTTCTATCCGGTTTATCGCCTGCGTTACTGCTTCGGCTACTGAGGCTGTGATAAATACTGCATAGGACAAACTGACAGGAAGCTTAACACATGACTACATGAACATAGCCTAGCAATTCGCCTCCATGATCAGCATTCTTTGATGTCCGTGCATTTGGATGCCGAAGGCAATCAATTCGATCTAGAGAACGCCGAAATACTCGGAAGAGCCACAAGCAGGTAAGCACGTGAGTTTATTGAGGCCTGGTATTCACAGCAGGACTCAAACAATAAGCACATAGATCTCAAAGTCGCTTACGAAGCTCTGTAAAACATGACCTTAAAGCCGCGCTTACGATGTTGCCTAGTCTGGCAACGAAACGTCTGCAAAATAATCGTTGAGCTCGAAAAGCAGTGCAATACTCACATCCACTTCCCGAGCTACGGATATTCTCAACCATTACACTTGAGCAGGTTTATCTTGATACACTTGCTGACATGGGTAGGAGCCTACCTCATTGGCGTTCGTGTTATGAGTTCCGCTTAGCCTCCACTTCCAACTACGATCTCTGTTATTAGGCAAAATAGCACTACTTTGCAACACAATATTCGGATGTTGTCTCTCCAGAGCGATACCCATCCGTTACTGGTGAGTCAGGCTGCCTCGCTCAGTTTCACGTTGTTGTTTTTTTGTATTGCTGCACAATAGCTGAGATGCTTTCCAATTGCAGCTAACGTGTGCAATGATGTTATTGGGTGATACTTGGCCTAGTCTGCATGATTTCTGTCCTTGTGACTAGAAGTGACGAATTCATGTTTCTCCATCGTCGGAACCAGCACCTCATCGAGACATCATTAAAAGTACTGAGATTATGGTACGGCCAACTTCATGACATCCTTGTTCAGTGCCTTTGAGTGGAGAGGACCAGGATCAGGTGTGGTATGCTCGCGCAAAGAAAGTGACCCATGCAGTACATTTGCAATCGTAAATCAGCATTCGTTAAATCCTAGTGATGGTATAAGTTGTGTGAAATCTATAAGCGACGAAACTGTGCTGCGGTAGCTTGTGGAGAGTTGATAAAGTAGGCCGTTGACCCCTTCTGTTTCAGTTTGTGCTTATCCAAATGACGTACGGAACAGAGCATCGCTGCAATTTACGGAATTCGTTGACGGGTTTGTAAATGGGCCTGCGATTTCAGCAGAACTTATCGGCTAGATCCAGGCGATGCTTTAGCTTGTCGCCACGTATCAGGTTCACGCGCCGATTCGGTTGGATATTTTAGGTTTTCATGTTTCGCTGTCCAGTACTTTCTCGTACTTTTCCCAGGGTAGATCTCTAATGGCCATACATTTCGGCTTCCTGCTGGGTATGAATAGCTGTAATTGCACTGGCGTAGTTGACTGTTCCTCGAATTAGCCGTTAATAGCTTTTTGAGTTGATTGACAAAATCCCACCAGGCGACATGGAGGGTAGTTAAGCTATAAAAATAACAGCTGGCAACATTAAGAAGCGTTGTCAGAACACCGAACTTTGCAAATAATCTGAGAAGATTTGGCGTTTCCTGCGGAATACTGTGCGTAATAGATGTAGTTGAACAGCAATGTTGCATGTTCGCTGCGGCCCAAAAGACTACTTATCGAAAACGCTTTGCTCCTAAGCTTCCTTTTAGTGAACACAATATTCAGGATACCTAGTTTGTTCCCGTTCCTGAGTTTTGTGAGCAAATAACGCGGTTGCAAACTTATTCAATGACTAGCCTATGTAATTCCATTTTGTAGTGTTACTTGAGGCAGGCTGGGGTTTATTGGGCGTGAAATTGAAGCCACCAACCAGGATATAGTGACGGTGAAAGAACAGAAGTTAAGATGGAATCCAGGCGACTATCCAATTTTGAAGTAAAGGAAGGAGGGCGGTACAGAATACCCAAAAAACTTGTCACCACCTATTAGCTGAAGACGGCACCGAAACTACTGGACTATCTGGATATCTGTGTCTTCGATGAAGTCATGGTGTAACTCACAGCGATAGTAGAAGAGTACAACTCCACTACTGGACCGATAGTTGCGCAGAATAGACATTCCACCTAATAAGATTTCGGTGTCAGTGCATTTCCATTAACCAGGTTTGGGAACATGACGAGATCCCAGAACATCGAGGCTTGACACAGCCTGAGCTCTAGAATGTGATGCAGGAGTCTTGCGAGTTGGTATAAAACAAAAGAGCCCTTACTAGTTTAAACTTCGGTAAGAGGTATATATATATATATATATATATATATTCAACACTATACCAGTTACAACCTAATTGGCTGAGCGCCACAACATATAAGAAGAAAAAAGTATAACATGAAAGGGAAAACAACTGTTAGGGTAGAAGGGTCTAACAGCAATTGCGCCATTGCGTACGATCCTTGGCCATATCCTCCAGCGTTTACAACCAGGTGTGCTCGGTGTCATTTGGTCCCCAATTCGGGAGTCGGGTAGGCCAGACAACAGCTAGCTTCAACGTCTGCGCCTTAACACATTGCATCCGTTTTACATTGCCCTCCTTTTCCTCCCTTCCAAGTCACGCCTGGGCTCTCAAATAGGGCTCGTCGTGGTAGCTGCTGGGTAGGCCTGCAAAGCCCATGGCCAAGCCAGCGAAGCCTCCGCAGTGAGATGATGCTATCAATTAGTCGGCGGAGTTCGTTAGATCTGAAGACTCGCCGACGATTTCCTTATTACTGATGTGGTGCTGCCATCGAACACCAGCACTGCTTCGCAGGCAGCGGTGATCGAAGTCTGATAGCTGCTGAAAATCGCTTTTGCGAACGGGCCAAGTCTCACAGACCTACAGCAGAATCGCTCGTACAGTAGCATTATAGAATCGTCTTTTGAGAGCCGGGCTGAGATAACGACGAAGCCCTAGGTGACGAATGTTAGAGAAAGCGAATCTAGGCTTGGAGACATACAGAGAGAACTCATCTGTCAAACCGCCAGTACTGAGACAACTCCCAAGATAAATGAATCCGTCGATCACTTCCAATGAATACCCTGAAAGGGTGAGAGATAGACATGCGCGCTAAATCTGTGCCCAGTGTGTCCTAACATCGGAGGATACAGAACTAAGATCCGAGTCTAATATGTTCTGAAATATGCCGACAATCTTTGGAACGGCGAGCTTGTCTGTGTGAAGCCGTTTCCGGCGACGTTGTTGGGTGCCTCCAAAGCACAGAACGAACTTAGCACACACGAGCGAATGATCCGAAGTCAATTAAGCTTTCTAAATTGACTTACAGTCCGTTACGCAACCACGCAATCGGTGACTAACAGCGATGTGGTCAACCTGCGTCCAAGCTGGACCAGGCGTGGCATGTCGCCAGGTGGCTCCTTGGAGCCAGGAAAGCCAGAAATTAGCGCTGGAGAGGAACAAGCCGTGGTCGGCTCACAGTTGCAAGACGCGATCGCTGTTATCCGTCCTGCGGATACCGTGACTGCGTTGACCCCCAAGTTCGCGCTCATGAATCTCCACTCTACGGACCTGCGCAATTAGGTCACCGGTAAGAAACCCGATGTCCGTCCGGCGTTTCTTGAGGAGGAGGTCGGTGAGTTGGTGGTAGAACTCGTCTTTAGCTTCGACCGGGCTGCAGTCAGTTGGAGCATGCGCTGCCACAATGAATAAGCAGCGCCTACTGGTTCCGTCGCGGGAAGCTCGCACTGAGTTTTCCAGACGGACTGCACAAAGACGACTGTTGACAGGGAACTAGTCAATCAGCGCTGTCCCAGCATGCGCGCTTAACGCAACTTCTACGCCAGTGCAACCAGAGTCTGCCGCTGTCGCATCTCCAGGTAGGCGCGAGGTGAATGTCTAGTAGAAACTTGGGGATGGTGTGGGCAATCGCAGCGTTGCGCTGGAGTCTTGTAAACGGGTTGCGATTAAGCAGCAAATGTCGATTGAGAGAGTTTCCAAGGTTCGCATAAGAGCAGCTTGTGAACCAATCTGCATGAGCGATCGAACATTGAACGTGGCTAGCTTGAAAAGCGAGCGAAGTGCAATAAAGGCTTTGACGTTGGTATTACGATGTGTGCGATCGGTTTTGAGCGGTTCATTGAGGAGGCCAAAGTTACCCTGTTTAGTTGCAATGCACTGGTAAGGACTCGAAATTGAAGGCGGGTTGGCAAGAACAGTAGGTTTGAATAAACGTGGAACGAAGAACGCGGTTTGTGTTGCGGTTGAGTGAGGTTTAGTATGCCCGGCCGCCAGCACCCCGGCCAAAGAGGGAGAGTTCAGAGAGCTACAGACGTGAGCAGGAAGTTGTATATCTATCATTGCATGTGTTGTGTGGGCATGCAGCTTCCCAGTTGCCCAGGCCGAGGAAGGGGGTTGGTTTAGGTGGCCCCAACCGGAGCTTTTGGTCATAGGGACCTGACCCGCAAAGCAGCGGGGCGAATTCAGGGAATCGCGCCCATCGGGAGCCGGTGACTGCTTGCTCGGTTCATACGCCTTTCGTTTGGCTGGTTGTCAAACAGGTGCCCAATACTCCCATTAATTCAGCGTCAAGCTGAATGATTACAATGCTCCAGCGAGGTGAAGCAAAGGGTAGTGACTTTATTTAGTGTCGAGTCACATCTGCCACGTCAAAGTGTTGTTAAACGGATATATGCGGCGTTTTATAGATAGAACGCTTGCCAGGCGAAAATCCTCCACGTCCTGGAACACTGCCGCCGAACCTTTCGCTGGAACGTGATAATCCCGATCCACCCAGCTAGCACGACAAGGTAGTTCAGCAAGCTAGCCGGTGTGTGGTGTAGAGAGCAGATCACAGATTTAGACAATCCACGTGAGATCGGCTGATATTCGATTTTCGTAGGGATGGCGGTTCTCGAGATAGAGTCGGTGTACACTGTTGCACCACTCCCCAGGTCTTGATGTTCCTGATAGTCGCTCGCATCCTCAATGTCCATCTGAATATTATGAGAACCACTAGATCAGTGGTCGCGCTGGATTCTACAATTGATATTTTCACAGCATTTGCCTCCCCATAGAGTAACTAATGACATGTGGAGGTTTTCATGTTTTCTTCGTCGAATTAATGTTAGTATTCTGTTATGGAACGCAACACAGTTCTCTAGAAGTATTTGTACCGTTATCCCAGGCTTTTACACCAGCTTTAGTAACCCAAGATTATATCCCTTGTATTTAGTAGACACGGGAAGACTTGTTAACGAACTAGCAACGACCTTTTCTAGAGAGAGCGAGAGAGTACCTCACGGTCACGCGCCTGAGCTTTGTAAGAAGAGCAGGCTTAATGTTCGGGGACACTATAAACAATGGCGACTTCCTTATCATTGAGTTTTCAACTTACTTTTTGGTTATTTTTGTTGTTTGTTACTTTTTTGTTGTTGGTATCCTGCAAACGTCCCTTACATGTGATGGCCGGCAGTATGCGAATGCCACTTTCTCCGTTGTGCAGTGGGTTTACAGATGGCAGAATAACCGTCTCATCCGAAGAATTTAGTGTAACCAGAAATAGTCGAGAATAGCCGTAATGTAGTGAGTTTGTGTGACGCGCGATGCTTCTAAAGATAACTGGATCATCCCTGCTACCGATCAACTTACAGAGAAAAACCCACAGCTTAATGTATTGGATTAGGGAACGTTAGTGTACACAAAACCTAAGGCACCGTGGTTGCGCCTGGTGCCTATTGATTTAGAAGCGTCAATGTCGTTGGCTTTAAATGGATTAGTGCGCTGCACTGGTGCGAGCAATCTATATTGCGACACCTCAGTTTAGTCCGGTCCGGTAATCGGAGCCAGGAGTGTTTTCCGGTAAGTTCCTGCATGCAACCAAGTCGTGTGAAGTTATCTATACAGTGGACTAGCTGCAACTTTAGGTATTCAGTGTGACAACTGAACTAGTGGGTGCGATACTCTGGGAGGAATAAAATGCAGGTAGTGGGTAAGGGTCTAGTACAAGTAGGGGAGTGAACTGAGTTGAGAGAGCAGGAGAACGGGACGCTGAGGTGTTGGGACACAGGCTTGCTTGTCTGGCCCGAACGGGGTATGTATAGTGACTGGTAGAGCAAGCAGTGCTACCAGAGGTGTAGCTCTGACAGAAACCGGTTGTTCCGCTGCTTCTGTCATCCTTTCACTCACTTCAACAGCACAACTAAACAGCTATTAACTTGGGCAAGTCAAAACGCCCGGCTTCGAGTAATTTTAACTACACACTTTTAGAGTGAAATGTTTTGGATCAGTTAAAGTACCTTAGTCTCGTTTAGACGACTTTAACCCATAAGTCGCATTTACTCTTGGGGTGGGTCAGGTTTGTTGATGACGCGCGCCTTTCTGGTCTCGCACAGACACTTCTGTAGGTTAGCAATAGACCGCGGCTCAGAATAATCTGGGACAAGTTAAGGTTTCTTGGGACGTTTAGTGAGTACCTGCATCGTTGTGGATCCGGTGTTCACTTGACGTTTTGGCTACCCAGAAAGATACGCCCCAGTGGATGGTTGTGTGCGGGTAAACCGACGTTAATTGTTTGTTAATTACTGACATGATTGCACTGTGTGATTTGTTGCCTAACTGTTACGTCAGCTCTGGAAGTTGGTGCAGGTAAGAGAAAGGTCGCTGTTTGTGCAACCTAGAATTTACACTGTAGTAGCCGCAGCATTAGACATCGAGTGTGGATACGGTCTTGTATGGCGGTTGAATGATCGCTATTTCGGAACGCATGGAACCGCATTCTTGAGCTGACTTAAGGGAGTAGTAACGAATCGCATGACAAAATAATCTGAAATTGGTTGTTACGTGCGTTCTCGTTAGCCGTCTACAAGCAATTTGTGGAATACCAAAGTTGCATACGGTGATAAGCAAAAAACCATATCTACGGCGAATCGATGGGGCTCCAAGGTCACCCAACGGCCAATACAACTGGCAGCGTACCATAACATGTGAATGAATACAATGCGTCGAAAATAGGAAAAACGCAAAACTGTAATCATGAGATTTGGTTAAACAGGTTCTTTCATGTCAAAGACAATTTCCCGCCAGGCCTGTTTGTGTTCCGTGTGCGCTCACTCCGGGGTCAAGAACGCTAATTTTGATCTCAACGTCTCAGTACTTTGGGCCCAAGTCATTGTTAGTCATTTTGATCTCGCTTATGCACGTGCTCATAGAGAGCACGTTTAGGTACACACTGAGTTAGTATGCGCAGCAGGTGCAAGAACCAGCTCAGCGGTCAACAGAGTTTTGATTTACATACCTTTCGACGAACGTCATCATCAGTAATGCGTTGCTGTCACCGTACACTGGCAATGCTACGAAGGTATTTGTGATCATGACCAGGTGGCTTCCGAACATCCTTTGTGTAAAAAGGCTGTCTTCCAAGCATAGAGTACGACCGTCACCACCGCAGTGTTGTAGGCTCGACTTTTCAGAGGCTCAGGTTACAAAGACTCTAGAGTTGGCGAAGTTAAGCAAACGGATTGCGTAAAATAGTGTCGCGAACAGAACCCCACCCATTAAACTTTTAGCACTGACGCAACTTCCGATGTACTTGAACTTGTCTTTCACGTCCAGAGAGTAACGTGAAAGGATGAGAGTAGGAGCAGCTTCTGGTCAGTCTTGTAGGAAAATCTTAAATTTCGATGGAGCGAAGTTCCAAGCTGGGAGATAGACACATCTAACCTACACGGTTCATTTTGGGCGGCTGTGAGTAACCGCAAATTACGGCGAGATCGTCTGCATTGCCAAATCCCGAAGTTGGTCACTCTGAGGCAGCTCAAAGCCACTGCGTTCGCAGTTGTCCAGTGCACCCTTTAAGAAGTCGTTGATAGCGAAACTGAACAGGAAGGGTGCTGCTGGGCAACCCTGTCTCACGCCAATGGCGATACTGAATCAAACACAAAGTTAGCCCACATTCGTATTAGGTAAGTGGTAAGAAGTAGATGGCTTTAAGAATGCTAGCATAGTTCTCAAACAATCCTATTCTCAACAAAATACTCCAGATAGCAGCTCTTTAATTGAGTCAAACGTGAATCGCATTGCCACAAACGAGAAGAAACGTTGGCCAGCCGAAAGTTTTATGACGCTCAAGTATCTGGCATATCGTAAAGATAAGCTCGATGCAGCTCCAAATACAGTGGAAACTAGTTTCCTCTAAGTGCCTCGGTGTTGCTGTTCCCAACCCTGACACCCCATAACCGGTTTCGTCCTCGTTTGGACTCATCAGATGGAGAGAGCCTGAGCTGGGCTGGACTTCGCGGCCTGGTGTTCAAAGGTTGACGCCTTGACCACTGTGGCTCTAAGATCCGTGAGCAACGCTTGGCCCAGCGGTAAAGAATTCCAAGTGGCATTTGGTGTACCCGCTGTGTGGTTAGATTGCTCACAGATCTTTGAGCCATAGTGGCCAAGGCGTCAAGCTTTAAACATTAGGCCGCGAGGTCCACCCCAGCTCAGGCTATCTCCATCTGATGAGTCCAAACGAGGACGAAACTGCTTATGGGGTGTCAAGGTTGGGAGCAGCAAGACCGAACCACCAATTCAGATACGGTCCTTGTGATCATAATGACAGAGGTCTGGTACAAATGGGAATGGAGTCTGGAAAGAGATTGCGATTCGCAATCCAATCACACAGCGGGTACACGAAATGCCACTAGTTCACTCTTCTTTTACGTTATGTTCCTTAACCGGTCAAATTTGCCTTAAAAGCAGGTACTTGAGAATTTTTGAGGCAACACAAAATAGACTACTCCCTTGTTTATTAGCGCAGTATGTTCTGGTACCCTTTCTGAAAGCCGGCACGATACCCACTACTCTGCAGTAGAAGGTGATCAATTTTGTGCTTCAAGTCCTTTGCAGCAGGGTAGATGGCTCCAGAGCAAGTGTTAGGTCAACAACTTTGCAAAGCTGTGAATGGAGTTAGTTCTGCTCACGGCTTTGTAGCGCTTTAGCAGGCCAGCCTCAGATTTTAGTGAGATGCCTACAAACCAGGCAGCACCTTGGATTCTTGTGTGGGAGAACATCAGTATTGGCGTCTCTGTCGGCTCTGTGTCTAATTGCTAGACTGCTGAGATTACATGGTTGGTGGCATCCGGTTTCGGATTTGCCTGTCAACGTGGCCAGGCACGGGACTTCTGCGCCTACAGGGAGACCATGGGTGGCTTGCGTTGCACCACCCACAGCTCCAACCACACACCCACATTCAGTGTAAACCAGAAGGAATAAGACTGAGAGGCATGTGGATGGCAGCCACGTTTCATCTATGGAGCCGGCCCACAATCCTTCACAGGCAAACACAAGCACGCTGTATTTGGGAATCAACCGCACACAAGGCGGTGGCTGGACCGTAGTCCGCTCCACACTGAGTGCATGGAACCACTCTTCGAGCCTAGCACGGTCAAAAGGCGCCTGCACGCCGTCCCCTCCAGCAACGACCAACTGTCTCCTGGAGCCGGTATGGACGAGGTAGTAGGTAATAGATAGGTAGGCACCTTGTCAACATGCACATCAAGCGCAGCCACACCGGGGATATCAAGAAACTGCCTATCACTTGAAACGACAAGATGAAATAAAACAAATCCAATAATGCGTACAGATATGGTGGCATAATTCTTCGCTAAATTACCATATGAAGTAAGTTGGTTAGCAACGAGTCCACGATAAGGAAAATAGGTCCACAAGTTACTTAAAAATGCTAAAAACGCAACAGAGTTACCGAAGATAAGCACAATTAGCGAAGGCAAAATGGCCAGTTAATAGAAGATTCATCACATAGGCAGAACAAAGCAAATAAAGTGGAGTGAAATTTATCCAGCTTAAAAAGACCTAGTTTAAGTGTAAGTTGGTTTAGCCCATCTGCGGTGAAGAAGCATCAAGAATGCTACATCAGTCTCAGCATGGCTGATGGTATTGGCGTCCAGAGAAACTGCTACTCAAAGCACTCAGCCAAACGCCCAAGTCGATGTTGTTGACAGCGAATTGGTATGTTATTGGTTTCGTACTGAACTTCACCTATAGCCACTAGTGGATCAGATCAGAAGGAAAAGCTCAGGGAAATTCATCGACATGGTCAGTTGCTTCATCTCAATTGCCTGCTACAACCATCATACCTCACTCTCCTCCCGGACGGGCTTCTTGAGATCAGCATTGGTAGTTCTAAGCAGCGAATTGTACACAAAATCAGCGACAATGGATCCATGGGCTTTAGGAACCTGGAGAGATCAAGTGGTTAACAGGGACGCCATAGGTTAAGTTTGTAGAGTTGCGCATGCTCATGTGGATATTTGCTTAGTGCGGTTCAAAGTTTGAGCAAGAAGCACTCGTGGGGCTTGAAGTCAACGCATCCTGAAAGGTACTCAGAACGTTTGGGGTAGAAAGCTTAGCGATGCCAATCCGTTTCTGACGACAATGTTCGGTTCCGTCCAAATGTATATCGACTTTAGCACACACGAAGGAAACAAGTACTACAGAGTGACTTGTAATCCTGTATGCAGCTGCGTCAGCGGAAACTGATGGTCGTGCGTTCAATTTGCGTCTATGGCTAGCTAAGTGATGGGGGTCATGTGGCGCATTGATACCAGTACAGCCGAAATCTGATCATCGAAAGGAAGAGGCCTTGAGCAGTGCATAGTTAAAGTGGGCGATCACCGTTGTCTGTTTGTGAGTATCATGGCCAAGTTGATCATCGAGCTCACGTTCCGTTAGACATACACTTTTCTAGCTGCTCCAAATTAAACACCCAAAAATTTCTCCGAAAATATTATAGCCCGGCCGAAGAAAAATCAAAATTCCAATGACCTTGACCACGAAAAACGTGTTAACAAAAACGCTGCCAACGAGGCCAAAAATGTCGCTAAAATGCTGTACCACTACGCCAGACCTACGCCAAATATATAGGTGGCTCAATGAGCTTCGGCTTCTTGAAAACGAAGGTCAAATGATAAAAGTAATAGCCCTGCCAAAACTCCGTGTGCTGGCGATCACGTGAAGGAATGGAAGGCTCGGGGATCTTCGGAATCAATGCACAAGCGAAGATCATCGATTAACTGCTAAAATAAGGGGTTTTCGTTATGTTTTTACCTTTTCCCGGATCATCGAGCTCACGTACATCGATTTCAGGTTCACCAAAATGCGCGTTTAAGTCCCCCACAAACGTCACGGCGTCCGTAAGGCGCTTCTTTTCGGAGAGAGTCATAGAGTTGACCAAAACTAATATTTAACTAACTCCCGGATGCAGTTTGTGGGAGTAAACGAGGCCGCAACGGACAAAAAACGTATGCTGGCTTCGCGGCTGTACGGTGCTACTGAGGTTTTGAATGGAATCGTACAAAGTCGGCAGTTCACAGGGACCCGTTACAGTATCGCACACTCAGCGGGTGTGCTCAATACAATCCCCAAGACGGCATGACTAGCGCCTATAGCTGTTTAGCTGCCAGATAGGTGCAATGTGCAAATACCAACCGAACTCGTAGACGGTGAAACCGGCTGTAGCCTTATTCTATAGTTCTGTGAACGGGTCTCAGTGAGTCAATAAATATCGGTGGATCGTATGTGATCAAATCTGCATCAGCGTCCGAAAAATAAACATAGGTAGATTGAAGTAACTGGACAGTGGCGCAGTAGAGTGCGGTTTTGCAGATTAGGTCGCCAGTGCCTTGGTTAAAGTTGTCAGTCCCAAGGAGCAAAAAGAGTGAACAGAGTGAAGTTGAAACCGTAGTCCATAGATTATGTGGGCACGGCACTTTTCGGTTACCTTAGCCAGAGAAGTGGGAATGTTTAGTGCACACCACACGCAGCCTTCATCCTTAAAGACCTGACCCGCAAGGTAGCTAGACGATTAACATATATCATGTACTGGGAGAGCCAGCTAACAAAGTGAGAACAACACGGCCTTCGAGTAGAAACAAACTACACAATGTACTCAGAGCCTGAGCACGGAGGACAGGAAGTTTTCTGGACAACCGAACATGTTACCAGGAACAAAGGCCATCGAGAACCAGGTGGCTCATTAGCCATCAAATCCTACCTAGAATCCGGTGGTCATTGAAGTAGTTCGTCAACCATGCGCTTGGTGCTCACTTCGAGGTGTAAAAGCGAGGGGTCAGTGACGCCATAGCTGGTAACATTGACTTTGACATGGCGTCGTACGAGCTCTTGTGATATATGATAGAAAACAAGGTAACCAACCAAAACCCCATGCCCTAGTACTGTGCCACCGCTTATCTGCGACTTATTATGTATCTCTGTTGAGAGCAGACGAAACTTAACAATTGTTGTCTCCAAATGGATAGTGTAAACTGATCCGCACCATGGGGAAGAGCCAATCAGCCTACAGTTCCACAGAACCCACAAGTGTTAGGCTCACTTCCGGTACTGCAGTATGGTATACAGCCACACCGAGGCAAATTTAGATACCGACTTATTTCACTCAAATAGGGTAAGGTTTCCGTCGTTAAATCATCTAAACTTCGGCAAACCGTAGCAGGCGGACAGCACTGCCTGCTTACTGTTCTAAATGATTCACGTGGGTTTCCACCCATAGAGCCAATCGAGTATGTGCTAAGTGGTTGAGCTGCCGAGTGGCAATGGATCAGATGGCTCGGAATATGCTCTGAACCCCTTCTAGACGGCCTTCGGTAAATTAGTCAAACATACTCATTACCAGAAGGAAAAGATAGCTGTAAAACATTAGATGATTAGTGCCAGACCAGGAAAATTTCAAGCCTGGTGCAAAATCAGCCACACAGGCAACAAAGTGCAGATATACCGCCTGCGCTTGGAGTTTCTCGTTTGTCGACCAGAAGTCCGCCTAAGGTCCCCGCAAGTTTTAGGTAGGAAAACCTCCTCTGTCAAATTTCACCCTTTCAGAGCTGTGGAGCACCATGAATGATGAGAACATTTGGGAGAGCAACATCTCCCCGTTGATTGACGTGCTGTTTGGTGGTTTAAGCGAAGACATTTGCAAACGTGAAAGTAAGTCGCTTTGTGGTGGCCACTGCTGCGGCACGTCTCGAACCACCGAGGTTACTTGTTGCGTAAATTACACACTAGGGTGCTGCACGATTGATGAAGTTATCTGTTTGAAGGCATATCATTTGCTGCACATCCAGTTTAACAGACACGGTTAGTTGTGCAACGTGATGGCTGATCCACACAGGCAGCTGCTGCATCGTCCCGGGGTATTGAGGGCAAGTCATGGCAGTGTGCAGTCTCCTACAAGCTGAACCGGTTTTCACTATCCTGTGGCTCAGACAACTGATGGGAAGGTTATAGATAGGTGCCCTCTCGTTGAATAGGCAGTCGAATCACATTAACTGTATGTGGACACTGCTTCCTTCCCTCTTTCTGCTGTGTATCAAACCAGGTCAGTTATTCGACACCGAGCTATTGCATACACGTCTAGGTCTGAATGAGGCGCAGTTGAGACACCTTTCAAAAACATGATACCCTTCCAGACCAGAGTGTTAGAAATTTGAATTCCATCCAAAACCCATAGGCTATGCGAGTGTGGTGTTTCGCTGTTGCACAGATCGAGGAATTCCGATTCATGGAACTTCACTCAAAGCCTAGGTCTTGGTGAATTGGTCGCGAAGAAGGCAGGGCGAGTGACGTCATACACATTAAGCCAAGGTGTGGAGTAAACAGGAGTCTTCTGATCTAATTAGGGCACCAAATAAGTTCTGGTGTTTCAGTACGGAAGTCAAGAGAAGCTTCTTGTGTGACCGAAAGCAACGCTACGTGACGCATTGATCGGCCATTCTAGTGTTTAAGCAAAGCCCAAAAAACCGGTGGCCGTGAAACTTGTTCACTCACACTGCGTTGTATCATCCCTTCTGTATGCAGAAATAAATGAACTGGGGTCTTATGGTTTGTCAAAATGCCATGGATGCACAGTCATCTGAGCAGTACGTAGGGTATTATGTGGATCACGAAGTCACCAGCCTATGAACCTTTATGTCCTAAGATCCCGCTGCTGATTTCCTGTAAGCGCATGTGCATTTAACTAGTAGGAATTCACAATTACGGAGACTGGAATTACACTCATCAGATACGACTTCCATTGCCGCAGTTCATCAGACCAAATTATCCAACAGAAAGGAAAATAAAGAAGATAACAGTACAGATGATTTACCGCTATGCAGGCACCAACATTCGCGCGCTTTCTATAAATACTGAGAAATCCCTTACAACGGCACTGGCTCGGGCCGGTCACCAATGGGTTGTTAGACAGACACTTGAACAGACTTGCTGACTATCGTGACTTAAGAGGCAGCATTGGAATTTAGCGCCTGACTCCGACTATCGTCCTTCTCCTCGTCATCGTCGTTTTCAGTAAATCCCAGCTAATGTGCCACAATACAAAAAAGATTAAATATTACAGATTCCAAAAGCTAAAAAGTGACAAAATGCTAACATCACAGTATGAATTTCAAGATGCCTTGGTCTCAAGACTGAAGACTGCCTCATGCACAGACATTGAAACACAGTGGACACACATCCGCTAGCCATGTACAACTTTTCAACCCTGGCCTCTGGTTTCACCAGTAGTTCCGTCAACCAATGAATCCCTGCACCATCGCTCCAACTTATCGAAGCCCGTCGAGCAATTACTTCTATCGTTAAATACCTTTCACTGAGCAAGACTACTAACGCTGAGGTCAAACAGCTTCACCGTTAAATGCAGCGGGTCATTGAAATGGAGCAAGCGGCCACGTCGGAGAATTTCGGTAAGCTTTTCCTCCTGATTCAATCTACCAGCTGCTGAAGCATAACTATAAGCGAAGTTTTATACGAAATCAATGGCGAGCAAATCCACTGTCAAAAACGACGACTCGAGTGTTGGTCCGAGCATTTTAAACAGCAGTTTAATTGGCCAGCAGCACCAACGAGTTCCCATCCTGGAGTCCAGAGTGCTCCCTGGTGTGCGGACGCTTCACCATCTTCCGAGGCCGAGGTTGCCCAAGAGCTTCGTCTCTTATAGCGCTACAAACCCCTGGCGCAGATGAACTCCCTCCGGCTCTTTTCAAATATGGATGCCTCTAACTTGTTCAGGAGTTAACTTCTTCAAGAGGCCTGGCTCACTGAAGTTATGTCATCTGATTGGAGCCTAACGGATAACATGCCCGTCTTCAAAACGGGTACCCGAACTGACTGCGCCAACCACAGAGGGATTAGTCTCCTCTGTGTTGCTTCCAAGGTGCTCGCAACTCTGCTTTTAAGGAGACAGCCTGGTACGCGAACAGAGCATACGTGAAGAGCAAGCTGGGTTTCGCTCAGGTCGGGGTTGCATCGATCACATCTTTACACACCACCAAATACTCGAACGTCGTCAAACATTTGGCCGGCCAACGATCGTTGTCTTTTTAGACATACGAACGGCGTTTGACCCAGTCGGCAGTGCTGCTGTCTGGCGTTGTCTGCTGAAAAGGGGCGTGCCGGAGAAGTATGTCACCTTACTTCAAGCCATTTACTCTCAAGCATCGGACAGAGCGCAGGCGTACGGCGGACTTTCTCTCCCCTTTACTATCACCATTGGGGTGAGAAGGGTTGGCCAACATCCATGTTCTTGCTCAATTTCGCTTTGGACGAAATTTTGGAGACTGCTCGGGAGGACTGCGAGCCCATTGGTGTCGAGCTGCTTCAGGTGGACCGACTTCGGGATTTGGAGTATACTGACCACATCGCCGTAATTTGTGATTCCTTACAGGCCGCCCAAAATCTCCCGTTTTGGTTGGAGGTGCCTGTCTCCCAGTTTGGAATAAACTTCGCACCGTCGTAGTACAAGATTTTCCTACAGGCCTGGCTAGGCACCGCTCCTATCCTTACCATTCTAACTCATTCATTGGAAGTGGTTGGCAGGTTCCTTTGTCTCGGAAGCTATTTCAGCGCAGTTGTTCTAACGGTCGAGGTCTCTGTGTGCGTCTCCAGGACTCGGGTTGCTTTTGCCAATATCCGCCAGCTCTGGCGTTGAGGAATCTGAGTAGAGCTTTGAAGGGCCGCGTTTACCATCCCCTAGGGAGAGCGGTTCTACACTATGGCTGCGAGACTTGACCTGTTCGCTCAAAGCATGTTGATAGGCTGTCTGTTTTTGATCACCGCTGCTTTCGGGGCATTGCTCGTGTACGACGGTAACATCACACTAATAATGAAGATGTTCGACGGAGGATTTTCAGATTAGAAAGACTTTGCGGGCAACTGAGCAGCATAATTTCTCTTAGCAGACTTCAGTGACTTGGGTATATTCTTCGCATGTCTACTCATCGCTTACCTCGCCGTGCTTTCTTCGCTAGTGCAGCATTCGGCTGGAAGAGAAAGCAACTTGGTCAACGTATGACTTGGGCCAGGTGCATGGAGAAGTTGTCGTCCAACTTAGCTGCGGTCGGGCGCTCTTGGTTCCCTGTTTGGAATATGAATGATCCGGAACACGTATGGCTAAAATCGCTCTCGGATGTGGCAAGAAACGGTGCACAATGGCGGACTTGTTGTAACACTGTTCCCATGAAGCCTGTGTTTCCCTCTCTCTTCGTTTGTTTATTATATTGTTCATAGGTTGTGGTACTATGCCAATTATACTATTATCCGAGTTGAATATATATATATATATATATATATATATATATATATATATATCGGTGTTGGTTGGAAGCTAAACCGGAGGAGAGGGACAAAGTGACTCACAACTTACACCAATGAGGTCGGTTGCTCACCGTGTCAGCTAGTGTTTTCAACAAGACGTGTTATTGTCTTTTGGACCTCAGCCCTGCATTCTGGAAAAATCGACAGACGTCAGGTTCGAAGTGAGGGCCTTCATTACTCTTGAACAAGTCATTGCTTGACTCCTTCGCCACTTCTTCCATCCAGACTCCGGGAGCGGAAACAACGCACTATGCGGTAGTCAGTGTGTTGGCATGCGCAACAGGTGGCCTAGCCATCAGCTGCTGCGACCACTCGTCATCTAAGCGCAGTTTTCAATCATGTACAAACTGCATGATGCAGGCGTGTCATCTTCAAGTTGGACGAGCCAGAGAGACCGGTATTAAGTTTCCATGTCAGCTCTTCTTGAGAGTTAAGCTACCGTTGATCAAGTTAAGAGATTAAAGTGTTTCGCATAGATGAGTGTGAGAGCTGCGTGATACTAATAACCACAGATTTCAAAGCTAATGACATTAAAAGCAGGGGACAAACCAGAATGGAATAGCAGTTGACAGCGAACAGTTGTGGATCACAAAGTTAACGAGTCAGTTAAAACAGTCGTTGGAACACGTTATGGCTAAAAGGTCAGCTTTATGGAAATCACTTCCTGATACCACATTAATATGTTCACCAAAATATATTGGCCTAGCATTTACGTCTACTTAGTTGTGAGGTGACTTTGAAGAGGCATTGGAATCACGACATCAACCTACACCAGGCCAGTTCAAAACCCTTAACGAAGACGGTTTAAGGCATCTCGCCGTTATCCTTCTCATGACGCAGACAAGGTAGATAAAGAACGGGTTAGAATTATAACCCGAACATGGAGAGACTAAATAAGCGGATAGGAATATGGATAAACCTCGGTAGCAAGTCAGAAACAGGCGTTTAGTCGGCCTCCAAGACGATTATGATGAACGGTGTTAGTGGGAAGGTCCATTGTAAATACTTTCCACATCATAATGAGAGAAATTATTGCCTACCGTCCACTTGGTGATACACTCGAGAAGACATTGTCTACTGATACTGTTTTAATACTATCTCCAGTCAAAAGTACCTTTTGTGGCTAAACTGTTATACAATCACCATACATCCGAGACTGAGACTGTATTTAAGAGTAAGTAGAAAAGTTTCTGTACAACTCTATCGATTAATGAAAAAGCTAAAACATTTAATTGTGAATCGTCAGCGGTAATGTTTGGTCAGTTACTCTTTTATCCTTGTTCGGTTAGGAAATCATATTGATGTCATTATTTTTGGGTATAAGATGTCTTCTTTTAACATTGCATGTGCACCGCTTCAGAAAAGCACAGGCTTCCGATATAATCGTCGATACGCTTTTTAAAACACCTCACAGAATCGGCCTCTATTAACTCTTCTGCTAGTGTATTCCATAAGTTTACGATTTTTCGTTCTATTCAAAGCTGATGTGATACCTTATTCATGCAGGGGACCCCAAGTTTGTAACGGTTTCCTCGGGTGCTACTGGGCTCCTGCAGGTGAAATATTGGCCGCAGTATGGGAAGTGATTCAAGTGTAATATTCGATGGGTCACAGTAAGATTAATTCTTACTCGGCGGTAGGATAGTGTGTAGAGTCCAATCCTTTCATAACGTTTTTCATACGGAAGCTTTCGTAGACTGGGAATCATTTTAGTAGCGATGTGCTGTAGTTTCGCCAGCTTTTCCGTTTTCCACTGGGTTATCGGATAGTAAGCTTGGGCACCGTATTCAAGGATTTGTCTGATGAGCAAGGTGAATAGGTGAGGGACAGTTTCTTCGGACTATGTGAAAAAACTGCGTTTGAATGCCCAGAGCATACGAAGTCCCGCACGGTACAATTTCACTTCATTTTCTAGTGATCTCATATCATATCTCGAGAGCACTCCTAAGTCTGTGACTGATGTGTTAGGGTGGAGCAACTGGCCGTCCAAGATGTATGATCTGGTATGGTGACACTGATGGACACTGATGGCGTTAAGAGGGAGTTGCGTGTCAGTGAATCACGTTTACAGTAACTCCAAGTCATGCTGGAGGCGAACGAAGTCATCCTAGTTCGCAATGGTCCTCCAGATTTTCAAATTATCTGCAAACAGAGTATATGGTGACTGGGTCTGCTGCGGGAGTTCGTTGATTTGAATAAGAAATAATACTGGCCCAACTACACTTTCTTGAGGCACGCCACTGCTCGATGAGAGCCAGTCTGTAAAACAGTCATTAACTAAACTTTCGTCCCACACTAAACTCGTGTAACCACTGAAGCAGCGTGCCACCGATACCGTAGGTCTTCAGTTAACGAAGGATTACCTCGTGGTCCACTCTCTCAACCGCCTTACCAAAGTCGATGTACACCAGATCAACATCATTTCGTTCGTTGAGAGCTCGTACCCACTGGTTTTTGCGTACATGAAGTTGGTGATGCAGGATCGACCTATCGTGAAGCCGTGTTGCGCTGGCGTCAATACGTCCATCGTTTCGCAAATGGACAGCAGATACGTTTCACAACTTTCTCGAGAACTTTGGATCATATCGAAGTCAAACAGATCGGATCACCACCCTTGGGAAGCGGTCTCACTATCGAGCATTTTCAGTCGTTGGGGACAGATCCCTCAGAGGGTGATTTATTGAATAGGTTTGTCACGGCTGGTGAGATGATAATCGATAGTGACTTGAGTATTAATGGGTGAAGTTCGTCTGATCCGCGGGGCTTTGCACCATCGAGGTTGACGAGTGGCTGATACACTTCGACTGCATCACATTGTAAGCTGTCGAGCAACATAGTCGCAACCTGTGCCGGTACTGGAACAGGCGCCGGTTTACTGAAAGATAAGGTGATGAAGTTCTAAGCCAAGGTGTCCGCATTCTCCGCGATTGAAATGAGCGCATGTCCGTCCAAGCTCTCTAAGACCGGTAGGCCGCCCGCAGGTTTCATTTGACGCTGCAAGCAAGCAAATATCCTTTTTGGGGCGTTGTGACCAAGGCTGATAGCTACTCTATGAACTGCCGGCGTTTCTTGATCTTTACGACGTTACATTTGATACGCTGTTCCTTGGTCGCTGTGTAATATTCATCACAACCGAACCTGATGTAGCTATCCCAAAGTTTGCGACGGCGTCGCACTAACTGCCTATATTCCATATCAAACCGACGCGGTTTGACAGGTTAGACTTTTGAATACTTCAGGAGAACGAACCGAGTACGCAGTGAGTTGAGCTTTCCCTTCATTAATGACCAACGGGCCTCAAGCAACGCATCCTGTGGTAGTGTCCAGTCAGTCTGACGTGCGGCTTGGACGAGCCGTTGAAGCTTTATCTTTTAATAGTTGAATGTCGGCTTCCTATTTTGTAATACGGTAACGGCAGTTCAGTGCATACCACAATGGGGCAGTGGTTACTGTTCGCCAGAGGTTCGAGGACTCTGATCTCTTTCAGCTTCTGCTCGCAGTTGGTAAACATTAGGTTCGGACAAGATGCCGAGTACGGCGTTACGCGTGTCGGTTCGATGACATGTTGTGTTGCCCCGATTTCAATAGTCATTTCAGCGAACTGAGCCACAACGTTGCCATGACTGGGAAGAAATCGAACGTATGTCTAGAATATCTTGGGTAAATTTAGATCCCCCATCAATAAGAAATGACGGTGGTTCATGTGCTTTTGCACATGTGGTAGCCAATTACAACAACGGTTTGATTGACTACGGTAGATAACATACTCTATTAGTACTGCGCGTCTGAGGCGGATTATGCACCACAATTGCTCCCATAAGTTATCGTCGCTCCCATAATTGTTGGCAAGTTTGGCAGATAGTGACGATTTTATGTACAACAGGACACAACCGTGAGCCTTCGATTTTCGGTCGCGTCGGAAACAAGAATATCCAGACAACGCGACTTCGTGGGGTATGACGTCGGAGTTCAGCCAAGTCACTGCAAGTCCTAAAACCTTCGGCCGCTCCGAGAGAGCGAAGTGGCACAGTTCGTCACGTTTGTTCATTAGGCTGCACACGTTGGCGAATGCCACACGGAAGTCCAGGAGGCACTGCGGGGCGTGCATGGAGCTTGAGCAACCGATTGATACGAGTTCGTACACCCTACTTGATCTCCCGAAAATTTACACTTTGTAACTCAGTCTCACCTTCCCCTTTACAACAGTATTCAAAGGATCCCTGTCTTCGGGTTCCAAGTCTCGGCGAATGTGAACCTTTATGCCTTTCATCCGAGGCAGTTGAGACAGTATGAGCTGCGGTATATTGTGGTTTGCAAAGGTGATTCTCAGGAGTGGACATTACTGGTTAGTTAGCTGGCCAATTCGGATTGTTTTTTTAATCGTCACACTCTTCGCCCACATCCAAGAGTTTATCGATGATCCCCTGGAGGAACTCAGCGTTATGATCATAACGCATCTGAGGGTTTTCATCTTGACTCTGGTACGTGGAAGACAGTGAGGTTATGACGCCTCAGCAAAATCGGTCATGAACCTGTGGGAGCAGGACTAGAGGCGTTTATTGGTTTGGGTTGTTGTTTAACAGCAGGGGCCGCCTGAACACGATTACGTGGCCCTTTGGGCTTTTGAGTGGCCCATGGATCCTTGGGGTTCTGAAGTCCACAGACAGGCTCTGAAAGGTTCACGGACCGATCAGTGAATTGGCATTTCATAGGTTCCTGGTTTGACTCTTCAATCGGTGGGAAACATTGAACCTTGGGCTCGGCTTGGTCTTAGGCACTGGTTGTGGTGCAGATCGTGGAGTGACAAGGGAAGGAGAGTTGACAGAGGTACTTCCACGAAAGCGTTTGATCCCACGTGGTGAACGGTTTGTTTCTGCTTGGAAGATAGGTTTTCCTCAGTCATTGGCGGTCGCTGTTTTCGGATGTCTTGCACCGCGACCTTTATCACATATAACGTGAAAAAGCCTATGTCGGATGTCGGGAGGTTTTAGAAACACGTTAATGAATAAGCCAGTGCACCAACTATGGAACGAAACATCTCAGTGGGAGCACTGAAGTGCATGGGTATTATGTCCAACAACTTTCGAACACGAGCCACTAGTAGCTTGGGACGGTATCACGAGGTAGAACGAATCCAAGATGGAGGTTACAGACTGTAGTTGGTCCAATCAATGAGATCTCCGGAATAAGCCAAAGAATACCAACCAAAATTTTCACCAATTGGAAAATACATCAAATGATTATTGGTGCCCAATTCATACAGAAAAACACTTGTAACACAGTTATCCGAGGCAAAAGTACTATCTTGCACAATGTGGTTCAAAAATTTGCGTCGTCCGTGGGTACAGCCCGCACGATATGTGTGGAACCGGAACTACCTTGACGTAATTTGTGTCCAAAAATGTTCATGGGAGGCCATGGACGATGAGGTTAACACAGGTGAATGTGTTAGCAACCGATCATCATTCAATCGCAAATTCCTAGTGTCATTTGGTGGGGAGCTCCTATGGCTGTACCGCACTGTTGGCACTCGGCACTTGTTCGCACATCCCTCGATTTCTTCGGAATCACAAACCCCTAACTCTTATCTGATAGCCCGTAACTCATGGAATTGCGCTATGGGGGCCCCGATGGCCAACCTGCTATTTAGTTCGTGCTACTGGAACAGGACGTGCGTGTGTGTGACTTCCGCAGTACTGAGTTTATTAGCGACAAATCTGTGGGAAATTCGAATCCCCTACTACTACCTTTCCAATAGTAGCGTGCTTCATTTAAGAAGGCTAGTTATGACAAGCACGTCTTCAGCAAAGCTGATTGCTAGCTTCAGTTACAGAAAACATGAAAAGTTAATCGGAGAACCAATTCTCAGATCGCCATTTTGGTGAACATAAGTGACACAATGTAAAAACTTGTGAGGAGATCAAACTGAGGTTGTTAAAACATAAGCCGTTGAACAGAAGCCTCAACTGCTGATAGAGAGTAAGTAGGAAGTCATCACACGAACAAGAGATATTATCGATTGCTTTATTCAGCAAGGTGGCACATGCGGTGACATAACCGGTAGGTGTGCTCATACGGAACCACAGCACTGCACTGTGGATTTCATCTGTTAGCTAACTTACAATTGGCGAGATAGGAAACAATTTCGCAGTGTAAGCGACCATAAGTCTAAAAAATCCAGTAGCTATAGGTTCCGATGTGTCGTGTTATAATGTACAGTGAGTATTATTCGTCAGTGTTGGGTTTTCACTTATGCGCACACACCGTGAGCATAACAACTTCTTCGTACCACATCACTTGTCTATTTAGGTGGTGCTCAGCGGTGATCGCCTGTCAGTTGGGTATGCCAGTGGAGCAAGTGAAAGGCCAGATTGCGCTATGTCATCCAACTAAAGAGGTCCAGTTGGACCAGGACTTGAACTGCAAGGAGCTCATGCTACAGGAACATTCCATCATCTACGTCCAAGCCCCGCTGAGTTGACCGAAGTCAAGCAACTCACGCAAAGATGCGATGAGCGAACACAAGGATATCTTCTGTTGCCATGTACTTCCTTCGTTTTCCACTTTTCAATGTGTTACTGCGGATTGAGTTTCGGTTTTGATTACCTTGCTAACTTCAATTCTTCAAATCTCATTATATTATGCTGCCTAGTTAATTTCAGTATACTACCTATGTTACGATTATTTGATAAGTTCACTTTTTCTCCGAACATTGTACGCAGGAAAACCACTGACTTGAAAGTACCCATAAGTCCCAGTCAGTCCTCCGACGGATCTGGTTTTGCTGACTCGTAGAACTGTGGTAATAAAATAGGCAAACCAATGAAAAAGCTACTAGTAGCATCAATTGCGCGAGATAGAACAGTTAAATTTACAAGTAGAGGCTGAATGGGGGGGAAGGAGGATAGCGTTTATTAACATAGATGAGGCCAACCTCGAAGCTTCTAGGCGCGAAAGTGTATTAACAGCACAGTTAATTGTTGAATATACTCAAAGCTTTTAATGTACCCCTGACTAACAACCCTGAGAAATGGTGCTACTAAACGCAGCGTCGACAAAATTAATCATCATTATCCGCTTCCGAATGTAAATATCATTGCAACCGTGACTGCAAACAGCAACAGGACACCTGGGAAGACGAAGTGATCAAACGTTGCTTGCGTTGAACCATTCATTTCCCTTTGCGCTTGGCAATAATGATGGAAATCAATGTAATAGACTTGGAAAGGAAGATAAGTGGAACTAAAAACCTGCAGAACTGGAAGAGATCTAAAAATGCCAGCGATTGCAAACTTTAGGTTATTGACTCTGCACGAGCGTGTGCACAGTCCATAGTGAGTGCGCTCTTCTCCATCAAGAGTTTTCCTGCTGCATGTTCACCAAGCACAGATCTCATACACTCGTCGAAACGAATTAACTTTCGTATTCAGTATTTGCTTTCTCACAGACTTATTTACTGATCGTGGTTTCTGTAACGTACGCATCGGCCGTCTCGATAAATACACCGGAGCTCCACACTTTGGTACATCTCCGGTACAGAACACAAACTGGGTGACACAACTTTCACTGTCAAACTCAGTGGAGTCTGGTAAACAGCCAAAATTACCAGCAATAACTCTCAACTCGACACTGGATAGAGGAAGCACCGTTCGTTAAAGCTCGTGTGTGCCAATGGCAGCGAGTGTAAACCTAGCACAATAAATGGCAGGTTTCTGGGTGGTCGCAACCAGCGGGATTCCATCTCGACCCTATCGGATTCCAGTTGGGTCCACTGCTGAGACCCCGGACCCGTAGGTTCGGTGTTCGATTCCCCTCGAGGCAGATTAGTGTGCGAAGTTTATTCGTGGCTTCTACTTTATACGAATATTACAATTCTGACAAACTCTTTAAGTAATCTATCATCGCCATTTGAACATCAGAAGGACAGATACTTCGGTTCATTGAGAACTGACGAGTGCGTGAGCCAATCTGCAACACCAGGACAGATACTGAGCTCAAAGGTATTACATCGCGAACAAAGCAGAAGTCATGTATTAAATTGCGCACCTGATCGTCAGCCCTCGTTAGCTCAGTGATAGAGCAGCGGACCGGTAATCCGTGGGTCTGGGGTTCGATTCCCCGTGGAGGCAGCTTGTTGGGCAAAGTTTAATCGTGGCTTCTACTTTCTACGAAAATTACGCTACTCAAAAAAATTCACAAGAAATATTATCGTTAACGAGAATTCCTTCTTAAGTTAACGAAAAGGGATGCAATCCAAGATTAATGAAAGGGATTCTATACTTAACGTTCGGCTTAAAGCCAAAGACGAATTTGACATCAGTGTTGCACTCAGAACATCCAAAACACTATCCTGATGGCACACCAACGCACAAGACCGTTTAAGTAAGTTGGTCGAACTTAGAGCACGCCGTGCCTCATAACCGAGTGGCTTCATCACGATTACAGAGACTGAAACCATCCAGGATATGGCGCGCAAACGAAACCAGTGGAAGAGCTGTAGAGATACTTGTTTCGATGCAGATGCTGCATGCTTAACAATGGAAAAACGGAAAGGTGGTACGTGAAAGAAATAAGAAAAAGGTTTTTTCTTTTTGCGGCTCAGTAGCTGAAACGTGTTGTTCATCTTCAGCTAATATGTCATGGTAATTCGCTGGTTAAACCTTGGAGGATAGCCAGTAGCATCTGCACCAGTAGGAACCTGCGTGGTAGTTCAGTTGCCGTCCCCCCTTGGCTCAGTGGCCTAAGCTGCTGGCTAGTTGGCGTTCACCTCTACAAGGTCGTGGGTTCGATCACCAGTAGGGGACCGAAGGAATGAACGCCACTGACGAGCTTCAATAAGACAAATCTAGCCTGGTGCTTTTACGGGTTGTGGTTGAGCTATGTAGCTTGTGAGTTGTTGAGACGAATGCATTAAAATTTAACCTGTACTCCTCCAGTGATAGTCTCACTGTCTCTTTCGTAAACTGTTGCTACTACTACTATGAATACCTGGTAAATATTAGAACTGATTCTCAGATAAATTTACTCGGTCTTTCGCTGTTTCTGAACAATAGAACTGGAAGGGTTGGTCGTGTGATTCTGTATTACGTTGCTGACCTCTGAGGTAAAGTTATTGATCAACCAGAAATCTGCTCCCGATGCTCTTTGTTGCCTGTTCTGGTTTCAGAACAAGGATAGAAGTCTAGTAGCCATAATTTACCGCCCACCAAACTCCACCTGTGAAGTGGATGCTAAACCGAATCACGTTCATATGATTGTTTTGAACAAATCATACAGCCACATATTCATTGCTGGAGAACTTAATGTGCACGACATGGAAACGCCAGCAATTAAACTATATTGTTCAAAGCTTGTTTGCAGGAGCTAATTTCCAGCTACCCTGTGTACAACCACGTAACCTCTCCCACCAGATTTCGGGATGCTAACGGGCGTTGATACATGATCTTGTGCTCACTAACGAAGAAATCATGGTCACCGGAATAAATACAAGCACGTCATTGGGTCGCAGTGACCATGTTACTCTACTGTTCGACTATGTATGCCATGCTGAATATCCTGACGAGGAGGACGACGAAGTATAAACTGTCAAGCACTACGACGTGCTATCCACGCTAGTTAAGGATACCCCTTGGCACTTCTTAATCGAATACCCCAAAAAGGTTGCCTGGGAAAAGCTCACGAAGACTTTTAGCACAGTGGTAGTGCATGCATCAGCACAGAACTTATTTCACCGTCAAAAGAAAAGCGCCGTTTCTGAGGAACCTTTCCTGTTAATGTATATCCCCGAAGGATTTAGCATAGAGAGCTCACAATATCTGCCCAAATGCCGAAGCCTGGACTACCCACGTGGCACAGTGTAACTACCGTGTGAATTTGATCCGCGAGGATAAGGTGAGGCATCATCAGGAGTAAATGAAGCGCACCTTCACTAACCGTAAACTCCTATACAGTCACGTAAATGGCCTTCGTAGGGTGTAGCCCGGATTCCCAGCACTGGTCACGACTGATGGGTGCACGCAACCAATAACGGAAGCAACCCATCTCTTACGGTTACATTACGGCCATACGCTCCAGCGGATAACGAGCCCAAATATTCTCCTTGTTGCTACTACTCGATCGTCGAGTTTCTACATCAACTCCACTGCCGAGGATGGGTTGAAGAAATCGTTATCTCTGCGTATCTAGATTTCTTCTAGAATAGCTAACATTCGACCGAAGTATTCAGTGACCTAGCAGAACTACTGGCAGCTTTCAATCAACGCTGAATAGAGGAGAACCGAATTCCACCCATATGGAAGAAAGAGGTCTTCAGCCCTTTTCATAAGGGAGGCAGTAGAATTGACCCTACCAAGTACCGTCCAAGAAAGCTGCTTCCTGTGCTTTCCAAAGTTATGAAATTAATCAGCCCAGATGCGGTAATACAGTACCTGGAATATCACAGACTAATAGTGCCGTCAGAAGCACTCGTGACTACAAACCTACTATTTGCACTCAACAGCTGGATTGAAGTAGTCGATGATAGAGCAGGAAACAAAATCATTTTTCTGGACTTTTCAAAAATATTTGATCGCGTAGATCACCGATTGCTCCTCTATAAACTTCAGACCTATAGCATTGGTGACCTACTCCTGCGTTAGATAGACAACTGCCTGCACGAACGTCGGTTGTAAGTGAGAGTACAAGAGTCCCTGTTCGACGCAACTGAAGTGGAGTGCTGCGTAGCACAAAACTCAAGTCTCGTCTATTCTTGGTTTTTATAAATGACCTAGCGAGATCAATTGTTTCTGATTTCCTATTCCTCGCAGAGGATATTAAGGTATAGCGAGCGACCCGGGGATGGGACCACCAAGAAGAGTTCAGGCGCGATGTTAATGCGATTTCGAACTGGTCAGTTCAGTGTACACAGCGTCCAAAACAGCTCCCAGTTACGTCACCTTGGTGTGTTCATACAAATGAATTTAACTGTTGAAAACAGTCTGTGGCAGCTGCGGAAAGTGGCAACCAGCCCATTGATCTGATGCGAAGTGCATTCGGGAGATTTAACCCATCAATCTCCCCGGTGCTGAACAATTCCTACGTGCGCACTCGCATGGAATACGCTATCCAAACTTGGAAACCTTGGCTGAAGTGCGACCTGGAGGTGCTAGAGTCACCGCAATGCATAGCAACAAATAATGTTAAGGGCCTACTTAATCACTTTTGTCAGCGAAGGTTGAAGTTGTTGGGAGTTTTCAGTCGACGCTACCGAAAGCTGCGGGGCGATCTCATAATAGCATAGCAAATATTACGTAATCCCAATCACATATGCCGAAATCTGCTGAAAATTAGCCACAAAAGCAAGCTCAGAAGTAAACTTTTTAAAGGTAAATGAAAGATAAGCCGTCTGGTATGTTGACGAAACTACTTTCTCCATCGCGTTTGCCAACCCGAACGCAAACATGGTTCTCACCTCTATTTGACTGTATGCAAGAATCAGTTGGTTTTTGCTCTTGGCTCCCAGTATTTTGTGACACATAGTGCGCTCTTGTAGGCCCTATTAACCATCTCCTTCTACTAGAATTATGTATCATAATGTAGCCAGAAAGAATCTAGAGAGGAGCAGGTGTATTGCTACAAACATGCGCAAACTGACAAATCACAAAATCCTACAGATGTGGACCGTGTTTCATTCACACGACGCACCGCCGGTGGCGGGAGACGGGCCATTCCCTGTGTCTTACAAACTTCAGCCTAGGGAACAATTGCCCCATGTTACATCCATATCTCCGCTCCGGTATATCCGATTCTGGCCAGCCAGAAGTTGTTCGAAAGCTAGCGATTTGCTTTCATGTGAGTGCATCTCTTGGCGCGTGTTCAGTCCTGTGGACTTCGATACGGCGTATTTATCTCGACAAATACATCCGTTGTTCTGGGTCCAGGCTCGTTACCAGACTTAAGTCGCGATCCGCTTTCGGCTCGATCCGCAAAGTTCGCACTGTCTTGTCTTGTCTCATTAATTGCGCCTGTTAGCAATTCTCTGCTATCCCGTTTTTGTTGCCTTTCCGTTTCCCGAATAGTCCTTGGTTTCCTCCTCCCTACAAGATGGACATAAGGAGGCGGCGCATGAGCGAGCACTGATATCTCGCTTGTCTCATGCTTTGCATTAGCTATCCCTGCAGTATGTGTTCTTCTGTATAGTTACGTACGATTTCTATTTTACACTGAATAAATTGACCAAGGCAGTTAACTTGTTAGACGTCCGGTTGATGACTCACATACCTTTTACTTTGCAGTATTCACCCCAACCATCATGTGGACTTGTCAATCACCTGTTTTTAACCGGATTGTCAGTAAACATACGAATTTACATAGTAATTGTATTTATTCATGTGTGGGTTTTTGCTAAAATCCAGTGGAACCGACAAGTATGATTGAGACAGTTTGACTCTCAGCGCTTATAACTCACCTTCCGGTTTTCTCTACTGACATCCTGCAACATCTTTTACAGACATGTTAATGGCCTTTGTAAGTTGCGCCGCGGAATTCCAGCACTGGTCATGACTGACCGGTGCACGTGATCAGCAACGGAAGCAACCGATCCCACATAGGTTACAAAGATTAATGGGCTCAACGATTATCCATATTTCTTTTGTTTTTTACCGTCAGCTTTAGCCAATTTCACTCTTACTGCAGAACCTGTATATCCGCGCGGATCCACCACTCTCCTGGTGTCGATAAGATTCGACCGAAGGTTTTACAGGTAGCAGCCAGTGACCTGGCAGAACCTCTGGCTATATTCTATCAACGTTGTGCACAGGAGAATCAAATTGCAGCGATATGGAAGCGAGGGATCATCACCAGTATTCGTAATGGAGGTAGTCGTACTGACCCTACCAATTACCGTCCGATAACGCTGCTCCCTGTGTTTTCCAAGGTTATGGAGTCTAGCATCGCTGATGCACTCGCGCAATAGCTGGAAAATCACAGCATAATAGCACCAGGGCAACATGGATTCTGACAAAACTACTTATGCACTACGGACCTGCTAATTTCACGTAATAGCTGAACTGAAGCGGTTGATGTTGGAGTAAATAAATAAATAAATAAATGTTATATTCCTCGGTGTTTCGAGGTGCAGTCCAACTATGTGGTCTGATCAATGGAGTCATTGTTATGAACCTGGACTTCTCAAAAGCGTTTGATCGCTTAAACCACGGAATGCTCATTCATGAACTTCAGCTCCATGGCCCTGTCGACTCACTGCTGTGTTGGATAGGTCCTTTGCTGCACGAACGTCTGTGGGAGGCGAGAGTACGAGAATCCGTGTCCGACTCAGTCAAAGTAGAGTGCGGTGTACCAAAGGTTCCGTGCTAGCCCCCCGCCTATTCCTGATTTTCATAAGTGATATAGCGAGGACAATTGCTTCCGCGTTCCTATTCTTCGCAGATGATATCACGATATGGTGAGCGATCACGGGACCGAATGACAACGAATGGCCCTAGCTTGATGTCACCACTTCGAACTGGCCAGTTCAGCATACACTACCGTTTAATGCGGCAAAATGTCACGCTGTTAAATTGTCCCATAAATATGACTGCATGTATGGGTTTGGGTCACACCTATCGCAAACCACTTCCCAAAAACGGGACTTTGGTTTGCTCATTCAAACTGAGCTTAATTGTTCCAAGCAATCAGAGGCAGCTGCCAAAAGAGCCGACCAACACGTTGGCTTGCTGCGGACAGTATTCGGATGTTTCGACCTATCCATCTTCCCCATGATGCACAATTCTAACGTGTGCTTTCACGTTGAATATGCCATCCAAGCTTGGCAATCTTGGTTGAAGCGCGACTTAGAAGTGTTAGACAAACCACAACACATGGTTAAAAAATACGTCAAGGGCTTATGAAATCTGTCCTACTATCAAAGACTGAAGTCATTGGGAGTTTCCAGTGGCCACTGCCGAATACTGTGCGGTGATCTCATATTAGTCTACCAAATCTTGAGTGACCCTAATCACGTATGCTCTCACTTGCTAAATCTCAGCCATAACACCAATCTCAGAGGCAACCCTCTGAAATTGTGTGCGCAATATAGCCGCCTGAAATCCAGGCGGGATTACTTTTCTCCTTGGGTTTGCCAACAATGGAACTCTCTCCCGCAAACTTCGTTGTTTCCTCCCCCACGTTGGAACTTTTGAAAAAACGAATCGATTTTGCGCTTGGGCCCCATCACTTCGTTACTTTAACCTTATACTTTGGAATCCATTAATTATCGCTTCAAACCGGATTAACATGGCAAATAAACCTGAGGAGGCGGTGCAGAAGTGAGTATTCTTGTTCTTACTTTTCTCAAGGAACACACCAACTATAACTGTCTCCATGTTGCCTTGTCGTTCGCATTCATTGCCCACTTACACTACTATTACTCAGCGGCTTAGCTGCTGGGTAAACGTTCAGACCGACAATTCACATATACTTTGATATGGTAGTTGTACCCTTACCATCCTGCGGGACTTGTCAAGCAACTGCTTTTTTCCCGGCATAAATCATGCTTCATTGTTAATTGGTTTATGGAGGAGGCACGTGTTTTTAAGTCTTTCTGTAACATGACTTTTTGATCAGCCTCAAGCGAATTACAAGAAGCCCAGTAAACAGAATATATTTCAAACCACAAACAGAAAGTCGCGACAATGGGTTGTGACAGGTACATATTTGAGCTTAACATGACGTATTTGGGTGCTAATTTGCTCATCTGAAGACTGCAAAAGTGGACAGAGCAAAATCTGCATTGGTGAGGTGACTTGGCTACGGTATATTAAAAGCAAGATTGCGGGAGTGAGATAGACCCATGCGAAAACGGAACAAAAATTAGCATGGTTAATCTTCATTTTAAAGGACAATCGGATTGCTCAGCTGCTTGCACTGATTTGACCGGAGTACACTCCAGAGCAACTGTTGAGATAATAAAGTATAGGGAAATGATCACGATGGTCAAGCCTTTTTGAAAATGGCTGTGGGGACACACAGGTGTGTTTGGATGGACGTTATAGAGTTGATAGACCAGGAGAGAGAAGTAAGTTCGCCCACAGTGTAGACGCCTGTATTTTAGACTTAATCCCAAGGTATTGCCTTTCAGGGTGGTGTTCAGATTGAGCTTCAAAAAGTGGCGGCATACGCGGCTGGGCTCGCTCAGTATATGTTACACTATCCTGAGACCTCCACGTAGCCCTCGGTAGCGTCCACTTAACACTCCAAGTTAATCTAGCAAGTTAATCAAGTTAATCTACGGAAGATGACGCCAGCCTTGGACATTTTTCATTGCTCAGCGTTGTGAGTTCTAGAGCGCTGCGACGTCATCATTTACCATGTTTGCCAATCTTAGGTAGTCTATTCGCCATGGAAACGCACGTAGGCATTGAGCACTAGCAAAAAGATGGATGAATTCATAGTTCTGTGTGCTCTCCGTAATAGATCAACATGCTGCTTTCCTTTTTGAAGCAGAATCATACTATCAGAAACAACTGTATGAGCAGATCAAGGTCGCGTTCATGAGGTTTGTTCTGCAGGTAGTGCGACCCAAGCTTGTTGATGTAGACTTGTTGCAGGCGGACGTGATCATCTCGGCACTAGTCCAAACAAAATAGCAACGCGTCTTGCGCCCATCAATTCGATACATAGGCAAGGCCGCGATGGAGGAGCTCGTAAACTTAAGATCCCTTTATCGTACGCCAAACGTTCACTTTGTCCGCCAAATGTAAAAATTATGTGGCAATCACTCTAGAGGAATCATTAATGAAGTCTAAGAATATCTAAGGCCCAAGTGACGAACCCTGCGGCACGCCGCACTTCACTGGCATTATCTTGGACAAAGATGTTCGAAACCTAACCTCCAATTAACGCTCACAAAAAAAGTTACCGGTCCATCTCAATACTGAATCTTCGATACCATAGTTCTGAAGCTTGTGAAGCAGGATACTTTCATCCAAGCAACCGAACGTTTTATAAACTCTACGTAATTGAGTTCGCTTCCTGTACCCCAGTAAAATATTGCTTTCTAGTTGTCCCGCACATCAGGTTTGTGGTACATGATCGATGTTGAGGTAACTAGTGCCAGTCCGGCGCAATGATACCGCAGCTTTCCAGGTAACCCATCAGTATGTCTGCGATAATTGATTCCGTATGTGACTCGGCACTAAATAAAGTCCCTGCCCCTTGCTTCACCTCGCTGGAGTGTTGTGATCATTCAGGTTGACGCTGAATTCCTGGGAGTATTGGGCCCGTGATTGGCAGCCTGCCAAACGAAAGGTGCATGGACCGAGCAAGCAGTCACCGGCTCCCAATGGATGCGATTCCCTGAATTCGCCCCGTTGCCTTGCGCGTCAGGTCCCTATGCCCAAAGGCCCCGGCTGGGGCTTCTTAAGTCAACCCCCTTCCTCGGCCTGGGCAATCAGGAAACTGCATCCCACACAACATATGAAATGATGGGTACACAATTTCCTGCTCACGTCTCTCCCTTCCTGAACTCTCCATCTTTGGCCGGGGTGCTGGCGGCCGGGCATGCTAAACCCCACTCAACCGCAACGCAAACCACCTTCTTCGTTCTACGTTTATTCAAACAAACTGTTCTTGCTAACCCGCCTTCAATTTCGAGTCTTCATAAGTGCATTGCAACTAAAAACGATACCTTTGGCCTCCTCAATGAACCGCTCAAACTCGATCGCACACATTGCAATATCAACATCAAAGCGTTTATTTTATCCCGCTCGCTCTTCAAGCTAGCCACGTTCACTGTTCGATCACTCATGCAGGTTGGTTCACAAACTGCTCTTACGCGAACCATAAAACCCGCTCAATCGACGTTTGCTGCGTAACCGGAACCCGTTTACAAGAGTCCAGCACAACGATGCCATTGCTCTCACCATCCCCAAGTTTCAGTTACACATTCACCTTGCGTATATCTGGAGATGTGACAGCGGCATCCTCTGGTTGCGCCGGCGTAGGAGTTGCGTTAAGCGCGCATGCTGTGACAGCGCTGATTGGCTGGTTCCCTGTCAACAGTCGTCTTTGTGCAGTCCGTTTGGAAAACTCAGTACGATCTTCGAGCCACGGGACCAGTAGGCGCTGCTTATTCATGGTGGCAGCGTATGCTTCAACTGACTGCAACCCGATCGAAGCTAAAGGCGCGTTCTAACGCCAACTCCCCGACCTCCTCCGCAAGAAACGCCGCACGGACATCGGGATACTCACCGGTGACCTAATTGCGCAGGTCCGTAGAGTAGAGATTCATGTGCGCGAACTTGGGGGTAAACACACCACGGTACTCACATGACAGACAACGGCGACCGAGTCCTTCAACCGTGCGCCGAACACGGGTTATTCCTCTCCAGTACTAATTTTTGGCGTTCCTGGCTCCAAGGATCCACCTGGCGACCTCCGGCGCCTAGTCAAGCTTGGACGCAGGTTGACCACATCGCTGTTGATTACCGTTTGCGAGGTTGCAAAACGGACTGCAAGTCAATTTAGAAAGCTTACTTGACTTCCGATCATGCAGTCGTGTGTGCTAAGTTCGTTCTGTGCTTTGGAGGCACCCAACAACGTCGCCGGAAACGGCTTCACACAGACAACTTCGCCGTTCCGAAGGTTCTCGACATATTTCAGAACATATTAGACTCCCACATGAATTCTCTATCCTCCGATGTTAAGACACACTGGGCACAGATTCATAACACGAAAGTCCAGTACACTAGAAGAGCTGCTGGACCTTGGATCTCCGTACAGTCTCTCCAACTAATGGAAAGGCGTCGACTAATTCCCACCGGCGTTGACTACAACATACTACGCAGAAACGCAAATGCTGAGCTTAGACAACTCCTCAGGAAGGGCCGCGAGGTTTGCGATGCAGCGACCAGCCTCATCAGGAAACTCAAGCAAACGCTTTCAATGCATTTGTTCCACGGGAGACAAAGGACCGGCAATGAGTAACTTTTTGCGTGAAAATGACGGTGAACTAATTTAGTCTTCACCGTCGTCTGATACGATGGGAAGACCATATTGAAGCGCAGTTCAACTGGCCACCAGCACAACAGAGTACATCTTCTGTGGTTCACAGTGCTCCCTGGGGTGTGGACATTTCTCCATAGACTGAAGTTAGTTAAGAATACTTCTCATGCCATATGTGGGTCGCACTCAGTCATGAATGTCCAGTTGGTGCCTCCATCGAGTGTGGTCAGTGCATTGTAGTGAGGACTAGAGTGCATTTTTTCTGACTCTGTATCGAGATTTCGGCGTAGCAAATACAGTAGAACGGCAGCATTACGTGATTGGTTCGACTCAAGGGAACGCACGCATCTAGCATATCAACCACGAGTTCCTCGTTGGCGAGCAATTGCTCCAGCATCTACGACGTATTTACTGTTTCAAACCTGGTTAGAGTAGTAAAGTGATGGTACAACGGTGTGCTAGAAATTGCCTCTTACAGTTAGGCTTTGTTCAATACCGTTTGCTGGATTTTCCAGACCATAGATGTTGCAACCTCCTGTAATGAGGCTATAGCCGCATTTCTGATTTACCACAACAGAGAAAGCCAATATTAGTCCTTGGTCCATTTCCGGAGTTGAGTTGGGACGTCGGCAAACTACGTACAGAAGGCATTTATGGTCCTCATTCGGCCTTATCGAGCACCAAAGGTAAGCAGTTTTATGCAGTTGTAGTTTAGTTCACAGCAATGGTTTGATCGGCGCTAGACGATCCATCGCTCACGCTTACCTGTTCTGTCATTCTGAATAAAGCGTCTTATAGTGCTCAGTAATCTCACAGCGCAGCCACCTTTCGGTTATGATTATTGTATCTCGAGACTCTGAATCCTGAGTGACGTAATTCAACCAAATAATAAAGAGTTTTGTCCATTAGCGTACCAGCAGGACCGTTTCTCAGTAAGAAAAAGTGCGTTAGTGGAGGTTAGACGCGGAATGGGATTGTGCGGAATGTTGAAGAGACCGCCGCTAGTCGAGTTTTAAGAGTCGTTGTTCCTTGAGGATCAATTGGGACATTTGAGGACGAATGTGCTCAACATGTTTGATTTGACTAGCAATTTTAACTACCTATGGAATAATGTGTTATGCGCCTTAGCTCTTTTTCATGTTTTAAGTGTAGATGCTGCTCGGAAGGTATCGGATTGGACCGATACATTGCTGTCACTGCCATACGTCGCACTTCCTCTCCCCGTACGCTTCACTCGTTCTGGTCATTCAAGTTCTCCACGCACATTCTTGCGCGTGCACTCTTTCGAACCAGTTTGAGGAGCTCTACTCAGTGCTTTCCATCTCTTTAATCTAACTTGTGTGGATCATGCTTACTCCTGTTCTCAATTTTGGCGCATTCTTTGTCGAGTTCTGTTTGTGAAATCACATCACTTCCAAGCTTATCGAGAATTATTTTGGTCACTTTCGATTGAAGCTGCGGACTCTCAACCGACCCTGTAACAATCCCTATAGTTGGTAACATAACAAAGTTACGCGATATTTTGCGTCGTTTATTCACTAAAAATCGCATCCAAAACACTTAGAGAAGCTTGTCAACGCCCTGAGCGCGTCGTCGCCTAACGCCACCCGGTCAATACACGCTGCTCTTCGCATGCTTGTGTGTGCACTACTGAACCCAGCAATCTGCGCGCGACCGCGCGAGTGTGAGAAAGGTGTTTTGATAGGCAGCTGTCTCGGCAGACAGCCTTGAGGTCAGAAAAATTGATCCAGGATCCTGGGTCGGACTAACCAGCACACGTGCACGTGCCCTAATGGGCGCTACTAACCGATCCGCGGTGCCTACAGCCGCCTGTGGAACGTGTAATAGGATGGTAAAATAAGGATTTCCCGTGGACATTGCTCGATTTGTTGAAAAATCAAACCAAGCGAGTGTAGGCTGATCAGCATCAGGCCAGATTCAATTTGGTTCTGTGCGAAGTGTACTACTGTCCCAGTAGTTAAAACCATAATTTCACTAGCCAAGAAGTATGATAGGCTTGCAGACGTAGTTGGCCAGATGCTGGACACCAAATTAGTTTCGGTAGGAACAAGCATAACGGAACGTCTGACACTGGCCGCAACACCTAACTCCGTTGCAAGACAACTCAACAACACCGAATGTTGCACTAATAAAGTTGCTCCTTCAAACACTGCCAATACTCCAAATTGCCCAAGCGTTCCCGAACACTGCACCCCCAGCCCATTTACAACGATTTCCCCCAAACCCACCTCCTTCCACCAGACTTCACCGAGACCCAAGGAACATGTAAATACCAGTGACAGCTGAGCTGTTGTCGCATAAAAGTGCACTCAAAATCAGATGCTGCTGTTTCGATTGCCACACCCATAAATAATGTGAAAGGCAACGTTGCGTGGATGGATAGCAAATCGATCGGTCACCAAACTACGGTCCATACACTTAGGAAGGACACTCAGAAGCAATTGGATGTCCTACCTATAATATGTACCGAGGTTCCGGTGTCTAAAACGAATTCTTTGAAATGGAAACAGGTGGATGACTTGAATCAATGGAATACCATAAAATCTCTCCTAAGTAACCTGGATAAACCCTCCGACTTGACGAGGAGTACGCGCCACCTGACTTCCAAACACTATGGTGAGGCCAGGCTACTTCGGGTTGTGCTAAACTCTGTCAATGAGATGGGAGCAGACTTGCTTTCAAATGTTCGTCTCCAGAGCGGGTCCCGTTTGGTCCGCGTCTTTCCAGACATTCGATGGGACGAATGAAAGCAAGCAAAGCAGCGCGTAGAAGGGTTTCGGCTGAACACCGCGGCCAGAATCGTTTATTTCGACTGAGTCCCCAGTCTCATGAGCACGATGAATGCGAAGCAAATACTCATGACCAGGAACAGTGGCACTATATTCATGAGACACTGTTCTTGAATGACATTGTAGCTACTTCTCTCTCGAGGGTGCAATGATCAGATATTTACAAAGCGTGCACTACCAACTAGGCAGGTGGCACTTACGCTACTGAAACGCCGACATTCACCCTGGCACAAACTGTCACCCGAGCTCCGGTTCAAAGCGAGGAGCGAAATTGTCGTCCGACTTAAAGCACCAGCGCAGCAGGCAAACCAGTTAGTGACCTTATCCCAAATGCACAACGGAAGCTGGTCTGAAGCAAGTGAGGATCTTCCTGTTCAAGCCTGCAGCCACTCCCCATGCACTGGGTAAACAGAGTTGTCAGAGATGCTAATCACGATGCCACTGAACCCAACTCCAAGCGATTCGCTGACAATATCACAAAAAATGCTGGCGGCCGACCATACAATGGTCGGCACAACCTCTCATTTTAGCCACCTGATTTTAGGACCGCTGCTGAGAATCTAAACACATTCCTGCATCTACACGAATGCCAAAGACCTCCTCTGCAGAGTAGCCGCGCTTCGGTTGCGCCAGGCAACAAACGCTTGGGATATAATCTCCATAAGTGAGACTTGGTTGCACTCAGGGATTACGGATGCCAGGATCGCGATTAAGGGAATGCCACTGTTTCGATACCATCATCCCAGCATGAGAAGTGGTGTTATCCTATATATCGTAACGGCGCACCATGTGAACCACTGGATGATCCGGAGACGCGGGTCAACGATTCGCTATAGTGCCATTTGTGTCTCAGACACAGTGACAGCTGCTGCATGGCAGTCGTATATTGCCTCCAATCGTATATTTCAGAGATGGATTTCGTCTAACATCATCACTGACGGAACGCTTACTTCCAACCTACAGCCGTGTCTTTATCTGCTATTTCAACGTGCAAAACTTGGAATCCTCGGCACCATCAGTGAAACATACAGGGTCGAACTGCAAGAGCTTATCACAAGTATTCCGCTCTACAAACCCATCACCACACCTACCAGGTAAAAAGCAGATAACAAACCATCAGTACTATACCTCGTACTTACAAATGAGGAACTCATGCTCGACAGGCCATTTATGTACACCCCACTAGGGGTAAGCGATTATGTCACCATACTTTCTAACCATCCGGAGGAACACACAGTACAAACACGTATTATCAAGCATTACAACATGCTGAACGACCTAGTTAAGATGACCGATTGTGAATTCTCATAAAGTAGCTCATCTGACAGCGCCTGAATTCAGTTCGTTGGACTCTTCAGCAATCTAATCGTAACGGCTTTAGAAACGAATAAGGTTCGCTCCACTAATCGCTCGTCTTTCATCGAAAGCAGAACCCAGAAATGCATATCACTAAGGAATACAACTTGCCACATTTACAGAGCTCCTCCTGGTCCCGAAACTTGGAGAGATTAAGTGACCCAGCGCAACCACTGTAACATGCTTTAACCGTGAGGACAAATTGACTCACCAAAACCATTCGCCTTTTAAATTTGCCAACAGCAAGGAGCTCCTATATAAACATGTAAACACCATCCGGAAAGTGAAGCTCAGTATCCCCCCACTTAACACGGCAGTCAAAGTGGCACAGAGTATTAAAGAGACAGATAATGCCCTACCGAAGCAGTATGCCCCAGCCTTACAACAAGAAGTCCGCCACTGTTACATACCTACATCCCTGGCTCCAATTTCGAAACGCCCTAACACAGATTTTACTGCCACAGCAGTGCTGAAGCAACTGCACTCACTACGCACCTACAGGTCACCCGGAATCGATTATATTCACCAGATAACGCTAAACGTAGCAGCAACAACACTGACCGGGCCATTATCGTATTTCTTCCAAACGTGCTTGGGTAAGCAAATTGTGCCTACCATGTAGAAATATGGCCTGATCACTCCAATTTTCAAAAGCGGTAATCGCACGGAACCCTCCAACTATAGCTCAGTGGTCCTCCTTCCTATGTACTCAAAGGTGGTGGAGGACATCATCGCTAAGACTTTAGTCGACCATCTGGAACGCCACATCATAGCACCCGAGCAACACTACTCCTCTGTAAAACGGTTTCTGCCAACACCGTTGCTACACTACCAACCTACTGATTGCACGCAGTAGTTGGACGGAAGCGACCTATAAAGATAGAGGGACAAACTTCTCCAAAACGTTCGACCGACTAGACCACCGCATTCTGTTTCACAAGCTCGAAAGCAATACAGTTGGGGATCCCATCCTTTGATGGATCAAAAATTACCTGCAAGATCTGCAACTACAGGTCAGAGTTCGAACTGCGCTGTCCGATCCCATTCATGTTGAAGGTGGAGTTCCAAAAGCTTCAGTTCTGGGGTCGCATCTGTTTCTGGTGTTCATCAACAAACTTACGCTTTTGATTGTCGAAGATTTCTTATTGTTCGCTGATGATGTTAAGATGTGACGGACGATCGTCGACACAAGAGATCACGATGCAATTCAGCCGCACATGGACACAGCGAATGAGTGGTTACTGCACAATCTGCTCCAGTTCCATTCGGGGAAGTGTAAGGTTGTTCACATTCGCCACCAGCCGAACATCGCATTCACGCTTGGAGACCACATTCTGCAAGTAGTCACCCAGGTGCGCGAACTTGGGGTACTAGTCCAGGCTGATGTACGCTGCTCAGAACAATCTGAGAGGGTGTCAAAGAGAGTAAACTTACACCTTGGCATGTTGCGGAGGGCATTTGGGCGGTTTGATCCCTTTATCTGTGGCAATTGCTTAGCACCTACGTGCAGTCTCATGTCCAATACGCAATCCAGGCCTAGCAGTACTGGCACAAGCAAGACCTCGTAACAGTCGAGACTCCACAGCGGCGAACCAGTAAGCAACTCAAAGATTCGTTCAGTTTTCCTTATCAACTTAGACTGGGGACCCTACAATTATACAGCGGCCGGTACCGGCGCCTAAGTGGTGAACTTGTTATGGTTTACCATATTCTAAGAAACCCCAACCACGTCTGTCACCACCTAGTAAGACTGAGCCACAACACCAATTTGAGGGGCAACCAATTCAAGTTAGCCACGCTATACAGTCGGTTAGAATGTCGACGGAAGTTTTACTCACCATACGGAACCTTCTCAGAGATTCACGAAAATCACCAGAGGCAAACAATTGTTTTCACTGATTCGTCTACGGGCCGATACAATCATATAGGTTAAACTACAAAAGGAATGGATGGTGATTGGTTCAGTGGGTTGTTCTAAAATGACTCGGTTAATGGTTAGACAGCGAATAGTTCGCCGCTGCCTCATTCCCACCAATTGATTGAGGGTTACGTAATCACAATGCTTGAGCCGATGTCAGAGTGATGGCTAGACTGATGGCTGTTCGGCACATTGGGAGCTGGAATATGTGGATCGCATGGGCTTCTGCCGTGGCGAGCAACTTTAACCGCGTACCTTTCGCTTTACTCATTTGAACCTGATAAATCCCAGTAAAGGCATTCGGAAGGTTAATCTGGTGACCTGATTCGAACAGTTGAGAAAAAATACCGCTTGTAATAACTACAATGCCCCCGTTCACCAACCATTTAGGGAAATGTTTCTTAATGCGACATGACAGATGACGAGCCGTCCGACCAATATATGTTGCCCCCCAAGTGCATTCAGATCGCTAGATAACGTAAGAAGTTGTCAACTTCGGTAGTCTGTCCTTGTTACACACAGGAATTAGCTGGTTCGTGGCGAAGATGCATCGTAATTCCGTAGCAGGAAAGGTGTTCCTTATCGATTACGTCAGTTTTCTTGTGAAAAGCTCACCAACTGTATCACCTTTAAAACCAAGGCGGATGAAGAGGGCTTTTTTCGCGACTACGTCCTTAACGACCGGTGTTGTTTTGGGCTGCATGTTGCACTGAATGAATCTTTCTGGATAACCATTTTAGCGCAGCGTGTTCTGGACGGGTTTCATCTCATGTTCCAGAGCTTCCTCTGAGCATATCTTTCTCACCCTTGAGGTGAAACAATGTACCAATTTAAGCTTGTATTTAAGTGGTACCAACCTACTGAAGTTTGTATAATAATCGGTCCACGTCTTCTTTCTGATGGTCTTCCTTAATCTGGAACCGTCAGTTCGTTTACTAAGGTGCACATCCAGAAATGATAGTTGACCATCTTGTTCAAGTTCGTAGGTGAACTTAATCTCTGGGTGCGCACCATTAAACTTTGCCAATATATCCTCCAGAGAGATATCTTTATGGGTTACGCAAAAGATATCATCTACATAGCGATAGTAATGGTCGAAACGAAATATAAGTGGACCCCATGATTCGGTTTCTAGTTTGGCAAGAAAAAGATCTGCCAGCACGGGTCCGAGTGGGGACCCCATTGTGACGCTATCTTTATGTCGGTAATATATGCCGTCGAAAAGAAACTGAACGTTGGAGCTGCATCTCAGAAGTAATTCTTTCAGACTTGGTAAGTGTATAGTTAAATGAGTGCTGAGCTTGTGCACATAGTTGCATAGATATTCTATTGTCTCTAGCACCGGGAAATTCGTGAATAAAAAAGCTACATCAAGTGCGAACCTTTGCTTCGCCTTCAGGTTCCTATCTCTAATGTGCTCTACGAATGTAAAACTATCCGGAGCACTAGGTTGGCCAATTAATCTTCTTATTTGTGCCAGCAATTCTGCCAACCACTGGGTTATAGGATGACATGTGGAGTTTATAATGGACAATATTGGGCATAGAGGTACAGCTTCTTGGTGAACTTTTGGCAGTTCATATATTCTCGGGATAGATGTTTCAACTGGCCTCAGACTTACAAACAGACTAAGACAGATATAAAATCGCGGGTGCATAGATCTTTCAAGCATTTCATCAGGTTTTGTTCCGTTTCGCCTGTTTGATCCTTTTCGCCTACCTTTAAACAAAACTTCGTTTCGTCTCGGAGAATCTGGTTTACTTTCGAGATGTACTCTCTTCGTGTGTGCCAGCCATGGAACGCCCACCTAAAGTGCGATGTTTATGCCACCATCTTACCTGTGTTTAAAAAGCACCTTGACGTTGAACAATGAACAATGATTTATCACGGGATAAAAGCAAGTGCTTGACACGACCCGTAGGATGGTTGAGGTGAATATGATGAAATCAAAATATGTCTGGGTCATCTATCGAACGTCTGCCGAGATGACTAGTTTGATAAGTAACATCAGTGTAAAATTAACATAAATTATTGAGCGTAAACGCTCAGAAAGACACTGGGGTGCAGTGATCATTGAGGTAAGGAGTGAGAAAAGTAAAATACGGTCGCTCACTTAGGTCCATTTGATACAGAAATCCTGTTGAAAAGCATGCTTGACGTAATCCACAGTAGGGGAGTTTAGGTAACAAAATGTTGGGAGCTAAGAGCAACATCTAATGGTTTTTTGAAAACATCCAGGATAGGAGAGGATACAACTGTGTTTGGGAGTGCGTTCCAGGGTTGGCAAACCCGAAGGGAAAAGTAATTCCGTCGACACTCTAGACGGTTGTATTGTTCCTTCAACTTTAAGCAGTTACCTCTGAGCTGCGTGTGGTGGCTAAGTTTCAGCAAATGACGGCATACGTGGTTGGAGTCACGCAGTACCTGATACGCTAATATGAGATCACCGCGCAGTCTTCGATAGCGCCCGCTGAAAATTCCCAGCAACTTCAGCCTTCGGTGGTAAGAGTGATAGCGCAGGCCCTTTACATTCTTTGTTGCTCTGCGTTGTGGTGCCTCTATCGCTTCTAGGTCACGCTTCAACCAATGTTGCCAAGCTTGGATAGCGTACTCAACATGCGGGCGCACGTAGGAATTGTGCATCATTGGGAAGATTGATGGGTCAAATCTCCCGAATGCTCTTCGCAGCATGCCGACGTGCTGGTTGCCTCTTTTCGCAGCTACCTCAGCCTGTTTTGAACAGTTGAGGTCGCTCTGTACGATCACACCAAGGTCGTGTTCCTGGGATCTATTCTGCAGTCCGTTGGTTCCAAGTGAATAGGTGTAGTTATGTCTATGGCGCAATTGTACGACACGACATTTGTCTACATTGAACGGTAGGGCGTTTTGAACTGACCAGTTCGACACTGTGTTAAGATCGCACTGGATCCGTTCATGGTCGTCCGGTCCTCTGATCCTTCGCCATATCTTGATATCATCAGCGAAAAATAGGAAATCGGAAGTAATTGATCTCGCCAAATCGTTAATGAACACCAAGAATAGACGAGGTCCAAGAACCGAGCCTTGTGATAATCCACACGCCACATCGATTGCATCAGACAATGATTCTCGGACTCTCACCACTAGCCGTCGTTCTTGTAGAAAATTGTCAATCCAACTCAGGATTGGGTCGCCAATGCCGTAATTCCCAAGTTTCTGAAGGAGAATGCGATGGTTTAAGCGATCAAATGCTTTTGAAAAGTCCAGGTAGATGACATCGACCCCTACTCCATCATCAACAGCTATTACGTGCAATTAATAGGTTAGTATTACACGAATGCTTTTGACGAAAGCCATGTTGCTCTGGGGCTATTAAATTGTGGCTTTCCAGGTATTGCATCAGCGCGTCTGCGATGATTGATTCCATCACTTTGGATAGTACTGGAAGTAGTGTTATTGGACGGTAGTTGGCAGGATCAGTGCGGCTACCTCCTTTATGAATATGAGTGATGATCTCTCGCTTCCATACTGGTGGAATACGGTTCTCCTCTAAACAGCGATGATAGAAAATAGCCAGTGGTTCTGCTAGATCACTAGCTACTGCCTGTAGAGCCTTTGATCGGATGTTGTCAGCTCCAGGAGAACTGTGGATACGTAAGGATAACAACTTCTTTAACACAGCTTCCGTAGTGAAGGTGATGTTGTCTAAACCCGACGGTGGAGTATTATAAATGAGGAGAATGTTTGTGCTCGTGACCTCCTGGAAAGTTTGGGAGTAATGAAGTCGTAGGAGATCAGCTGCTTCCATTGCTGATCGCGTGCACCCATCAGCCGTGACTAGTGCTGGAACCCCTCGCTTTACCTTTCGAAGGCCGTTAACGTGCCTGTACAGGAGTTTGTGGTTCGTGCAGAATCGCTTCATTAACTTCTGCTGATGAGTGACCTTGTCTTCGCGGATCAGTTTCACACAGAAGTTACGATGTGTCACGTATGCAGTCCAGGGTTCGGCATTCGGGCATTCCTGGTGATCTCGCCATGCCAAATCCCTCCGGGACCTACATTTACGTGTCCTGCTCCTCAGAAATGAATTACGCTTGTTTGTAGGTTGGAAGGACTTCTGCTCTGATGCGTGCGCTACCAGTGTACTAAACGTCCTTGTAAATGTTTCCCAGGCAACATCTGGGGGGGGGGCGTTCGGTTGTTCTAACCCACCTACATTATGAAATATAGCCTGTGTGTCTCGACTGACGATATCATGTGACAAACATTGCACATCAAAGTAAACCTACACAACAGAGGTTGGCCTTTTCTGCATGCTTCTGTGTTAACACCTTGGTGAGTCCACCAAAACGATTGTCCCTTCATCACTGTTTGCTTTTCACCATGATGTTAATTCTCATTCTGGCCATCCTACGGGGCTTGTTATGCATCTGTTATTTTTTTACCCGTAATATAGTGTTCCATTGTTCTACTGAACATGGGCAGCTGCATAGGAATAAGTCAGTGTTATCGGGGCCAATGAAAATGCAACTAGGCCGGGTGTAGTCTGTTGCATACTTGCGTCCTGGCGTTTTTAAGATCATTGCAATGTTCCCTTCTAGTCCAGGGTAGTGGGGGATTCCTTGATATCTATATAATCAATGGTCACTAGTATATCGTGTTAAAATAGCTGAAGCTTAAAATGTCCCACTAGATGGTCCGTGAGTAGTTTCAAGATAAACAACTGTAAACAGTGAAAAACTGAAAACAACGAACTTGCCGTTCAAAAAGTTACCCGCATTGGCCGTTCACATAGTCATATGCGACTTGAAAAATTGCCGCCATTGGTTCTGCCATCAAAATGTAGGGTCTGAAATAACTGCTTATGTGAGCGAATCCCACGTGTGCCGAATACACAGTGAGAAGCAATTCCGTTTACAATTCAGCCGGCTCCATTGTTATGGCAGTTTTAGGCTGTAACCCTTCAGACTGATTTTATGGCTGAACTGTACTAGAGGATACCGTGTGTGATTACGGTTTCTTGAAATCTAGTACGCCATGATAAGGTCCACTAAAAACTCCTAGAATACTCAATTGCTATTCGTATGTCTACTGGTATATTCCTCGAAGTTATGAACTCGTCAAGACAGTGAGATTCCGCTTTTGCCATGGATGCAATGTTTGTATTGTATGTACCATTTGTGGAAAGTATATATGTTGTAACCAAAATTCTTTTCTAGGCGAACTAACTTGTCGCTTCTTTTTAGATTCTAGTTTAGATTGCTCTGAACAACCAAGGTCTTCCTGGACCAACACACCGAGATGTTCTTCACGAGAACCATGTGGAGAGCCGGGTTACCCAGCTTAGAGCTGCGAACCTTTTGGTGTTGTGCGTAGAGAACACGACGTTTAGTTACGCTACATTCGAGACGATTCTGGGCTGACCATCCATAAATCTTGTTGAGGTTGTTTTGAAATCGCATGTGGTCGTCGGACACCTGGATCGGCTGCCAAAATTTGCATTTGTCGGCGTAAAGCAAACAGTGTGAAACGAGCAAGCTCACCATGTCGCTAAGAAAGATTAAGAACAAAGTCCCGATACCGAACTTTGTGGCACACTGCACTCATCTTGGATAGGAATTCACACGGTTACCGCATTTTAACTTCTAGACACCGATGCAAGCAGATTTTACTGATCCACCCTGGCAGGTCACCACCAATGTCGTATCTCAGAATCTTGGTTAGAAGGATGTAATCGTTCAACAAAGTGTATGCCTTAGAGAAGTCAAGGCAGACAGCATCGACTCCAACACCAATAAAAACTGTTTCGATCCAACTGTCTCGCACTAACAGTAGACTAAAAGTGCACGAACGATTTGAGAATGGAGTAGTGGTTCATAACGGGTAAAAAAGCGAATGCTTGGCATGTTCCATGGTATGGTTAGGTTGCAAATAACAGCGTCGGTAAAACGGAGTTTGCATTCCCACGTGTGAGAATTCCTGCTTGAAATTTAGGAACATTATGACATTGTACATTATTTGTTCTGTACTAATGCCATCATCTGGTGGTCATGAGCTACATCACGTAGTCTAAATGTAACAGAGCATCGTCAAGGTGTTTTTTGAATAGGGTCAAGATGGGAGCAATAATTACATGTGTCGGGATGACATTCCTGTGCTGTAACACTCGAGGGGTGAAAAAGTTTCGCCGATGTTGCAGTCAGCTGTACTAGGTGATTAAACTTAAACTGATGACCCCTTAGACATGTGTTCTGATTTAGTATCAAAAGATACTGACATAGGTGGTTAGAGTTTTTAAGATCTGATACACCATTTCAGGATCGCTCTGTAGACGCCGATAATGTCTGCTGTACATTTTCAGTGATTTCAACCTGACTGAATAGGGAAGGTTGGACAAGCCCCTCACATTCTTCGTCGTCCTGCGTTGTGCTTTAGCGAGCGCCATGACCTGGTGCTTCTGCTAGGGCTGCCAGTCTTGAATAGCATATTCTGCGTGTGGCCTCACATACACGCCAAGCATTTTCGGAAAGACTGAGGCGTCAAACTTCCCGAAAGCTCTACGAAGAAGGCCGAAGTGCTAGGTTAGTTTCTTTAATCTCTTTTCACTCTGCCTAAGTACCCAAGGTCATCTTGTACGAGCACGCCGAGATCAAACGCATGAACAGGTCGCTGTAGAATTTGTGTCCCTAACAGGTAGTTGTGTGAATTCTGATGGCGTATGCTGAGAACTTTGCACCTGGTTGGGGTTGAACTGCAGCATGTCCTCCATGGACCGTATATACGCTTTATCCAGATCATTCGGTAGGGCTGTGGACTCCCCTAGTTTGGCGATAATACTCCATTTCTTTAGATCATTGGCACATAGTAGACAGTTGGAAGATAACACGCCTGTTTTGGACAACAAACAGGAGACGGAATACCGAGGCTTGAGGTACACCACACTGAACTTCGATTAGTTCGGATAGGGTGTTGCGAACTCTCACATGCAGGGGAGGTTGATTGAGAAAGTTGCCTATCCAGCCCAGAATAGCATTGCCAATTCCATACTTCTGGTGTTTGTGCAGTAGAGTGCGATGGTCCAGATGGTCGAACGCGTTTGAGAAATCCAAATAGACAGCATCTACTCTTACACCAGAGTCAACTGATTCAATCTAGCAAGTACCAGCTAACAACATGCTTTTAGTACAGGACCGATTTTGGCGAAATCCGTGCTGCGTCGTAACCGGAATTGTGTTACTCTCTAGCTACCCCACGAGCCTCGCAGCTACATTGGACCCCATGATCTTGGAGATTACCGAAAGTAGTGTTACCAGGCGATAACTAGCTGGTTCTGCAAGGTTAACAATTCTGGAGCGAGCCATGTAACTCTTGCGCGATGTTGCTAAATTCGTCATAATAAGACATGAGCGCACGAGCAATGATGGCATCCATAACTTTCGAAAGATCTGGGAGAGTGCTCGCTGGACGGAAGTTAGCTGGATCGGAACCACCACCTGCTTTATAGATGGTAGTTATTATTCCATGTTTCCTTGCCTCTCTTCAAGGCATTGCTGGAAGAATCTTGCCAAAGTTTCAGCCATTTGGCAAGCTGCCATGAAAAGTGTCTCCCGGGGGAATACCGTCAATTCCGGGAGAACTGAGTAAGCGATTAGATAACAGCTTTCGAATCACAGCATGTGCCGTAAAGTCGACGTAAGTATTGTGGGTAACACAAAACATTCCAGGGGATCGGAATACCACAGAACACATGGAAAACTTATCGTGTGTTGCTGCTGCAGAGCATTCGCCGCTTCCTTGGCAGTCCGCGTTAGTCCGTCCGCTGTTAGCAAAAGAGAAAATGACTGTTTTACCTTGCGAACGCTAACTATATGCTTGTGTAGTTAAAGACTGGTGAAATGCTACTTAGCCCTTGTGCACAAGTTGAATGCAATGATTACGGCGGACAACGTGGGCCTTCCAGACGTTCTAGCTTGAATCGGTGCTGTTAGCATGACATACTGTTTTTCCATTCGTAGTCAATTTATGTGTCCTCCTCCATACAAATGAGGTCAAGTTGTTCTAACCGACAGCCATAATATCCCAAGCATCAGCAACCAATACGCTAAACTTGGTGACGAAACTTTCCCAAACAATATACAGTATATCCTCAGTTAAGAGATGCCAGCAACTTGCGTCGACCAGCCTAGTAAGGTTTTATGGTCTATGTCACACGAGCATTCTCCCTGGGCTATTTCGCATAGCATGGGTACATGGAAAGCAAGGCGCATGATCACTGCGGTCCACGAGTGGCCCTGGCTTGGCAATGTATCGATAAACTGAGCAGCCTGTGATTGGTCACGCAAACAAGTGGCCAATTATGGTGTAACGTGGAAGCCAGATCGGAATATTGTCGGCTTCCAAAACCAAAGCGTAGACGAGTGGAAGGCAGAAAATTCCCCTACGGACGTATGATTAGCCAATAAACGCAATCACATTCATAGAGATAAAATTCCAAGAAGTTGGGTTTGGTCTTTCGTTCATTCCGTTGGTGTTGCTATCGTCAACAAAAGCTGTACTGTATGTGTCAAAGAGGACAATTTGAATCCGTGATGACAAATTGTTCTGACTTAGATGTTCACAGCTGTAACGACCTAAATGGACCAGTACTGTCTACCGATGAGCATAATTTCACTTCTAAATGTGTGAATCGTGTACACCTTAAAGAAGTGGATCATTTTTTAAATCTCCTAAGTTGAGTAAAACCGTATATCCAAGTGTCGTCTAGTTGTAAAATGGCAAAAATACTTGGATGTTAGGTCGTGAGGCACTCTCGATAAGTGCAGAGTAGGTAGGATAGTCGGTGGAAACTGGTGTGACAAAAAATACAAAGGACTAAAAAGCGTTCGTTAGGTTAAATCGATTTATCCCGGCGGAAATACAGTAGCAAAATGCACACAACAGCATCGTCGGTGCTCAAAGTGTCCAGAAGACGATTCAGATCCCAAAAGGCTGTACGAGGTAGTGATGTCGCAGAACTCAAGATGGCTGACTCCAAGTATTACTCTTTCCGTGTCTTCGTCAGATGTACAAAACGCCCCATGGGTATCATTACCTATACACTGGTGGTTGCCAAACGCATTTGCCATTTCCTTGATTGCTGACCAGTCAAGCCTTATAAACCAATGGATCAGTCAGAGAACAGGTTATCTGACATATGCAGGGCAGTTAGCCTGAGAAGTGAAGACCATCTAAAAACCCCAAAAACCAGCTGCCCGTGCTGCCCAACGCAAGTCGAACTGTTGAAAGGTAAATTTCTCTGCCCGCGGTACTACAACAGTGACCGGCCAGCCCCGTTCCCATACATGTTGCTCAATATCTCTTACAATTAGCTAATGTGCGGTAACGACTGCTTACGCAGTCGCTGGAGTGTAGCTTGCTTAAAATTTCTATTGCGAAATTCTCCAAAGCGGTTACTGCACTTTGAAGGCCGAGAAAGCTACCCATAACTATCAAGCAAATATTAATTGCAAGCGCGCTGGAGTGTTTCCGAATAAGTCATGTCGGGAGTGGTTCGTATAATTGGTGTTGCGCTCCGCTGCCCACCAAGTAAGGATTAGGTGCGCACCAGCGCGATGCAGTATATCAATCACATACTTTGTTGGACTGATTGTCACGGTCTACGAGTTCCGCGGTCGGTTTTCTTGTGTGGTATTTCTGTTTTCGAATCCACGCAATTATAGTTGGTTCTGCCATCTTGTTTCCACAAGAAAAATCCTCATTTGTCTAAGTTCTGGAATTATATTTTTCTTCTCTTTTGCATTAGTCCTTTAACCTCTTACTCTGCCCCAAATACGCCCATCCCGAGCTTCCCGATATGCACGAAACATAAAACACTCAATTCTTGCGTGTTTATTCTGGGTCGCACCAAGGCGTCGAAAGTAAAAGTGGTGAACCCCCGCTGTGAAGCAATCCTATTTTGTCTTGCATAAACTCGGTCTGAACAGTGCCTTGCGAGACTTTTACCATCTCTCTTTTCCTTCCTTACTGTTCTCTTCTGTCTTCCTGATTAAATAAGCGCGCTTGCTAACGCAACAAATGCAGCCGTAACTCAGTTAAAGTGACTTGACATAGACTAACAAGCTGTGGCTTCAGCAACTTTGCAAAAATGTCATGCTCGCTAGTTGCGGATTACACTTTGACAAACAATGAATTAGCTCACAACTTGATCCATTATGGCTGCGCCGAATGAAACTTAACCTTATCCTCATTTCTGATACCCTAACTAGAAAAATACCTTCAACAAATCAACTACTGCAACTAAGAACCAATAGTGTATCCCACTAGAAACAACGACAACAAGAAAGTATTAGTGAAAAGATCGAGAACAAGACAACATTCCCTTGACGGATACTCAGTATTATGGAACAGGCTTCCAAGTGAGATACGTGAACTTCAGTCAAGGATAAATTTCGCAAGGCGCTGCATCCATTTCTCAGTAATAAAGCAGCTATTAGCGTGTTGAGAGCAAATATGACAAATGAATGCCCTTACGAAACTGGAGCAAAGTGCATATGACTTAAAGGGCCTGCTTCTACTTTTTCGCCAGACCCCATTGATTCAATCACGGTTAACAGGGGCGTTAAGTTATATATATATATATATATATATATATATATATATATATATGGCAAAGTTGCCGCCGAAAGTTACAGCTGACCTTACAAAGCCGAAAACCCGTCGCAGTTTCCTTTTTATTTTATCTTTACATTTGGTCTACACCGCTAATTATCTTCTATTCTTCCTGGAGGTCACACGCGAGTAATACGCAGCAATTGTCCGTATGCCACAAAATCCAATTCAAATCCAATTTCTATTCATTTCGATTGGCTTAACCCGATGAAACCATCTGAATATCCCCCAGGAGCATCGTTGTTTATAAATACTTCGAACGCACTGCCGAAAACAAATGTTTATCTATTTATTTACTTGCTCTCTTCGATTAATTGTACAAACGGACACAAAACCACCAGATCACCTCCCATATCAGAGAAATATGCAACATTTTTTCATTGTGGTTTTCATCCCATTTCATTATTTTTCTTTAGATGGTTGCTCACGACCGGGTCGATCTCCATCACGGATTGAAGTTCTCAAGGTAAATAATTATACCGACGCAAAGCGAATTGCCACAAGCACACAGGCGTGAAAAAATAAGCTATACTCAAAAGTGAGTCTACATGTTGATGCCTACTGCATCTAACAGCAGCTATAAAAAAGGAATCCTCATAATACTGGCCTATTGCTTACAACAGCGGCCAAAATTTCCAGTCAACATAATGATGGCTCATTAGCCTTTATTTTACAACAGCACATAGCCGGATGAGGAGTGGAAGTACAGATGAAAGCTTTCAAGGAACTACATCGCATGGAAGCCGGTCCACAGAAAACGGGTTCCGCAGACTTTCGTAAACTTTACTTTCACTGCTTGTTATGTCTACATTTATTCCTACTCTCGACTTTGCATTTTTATTACTTTTAAATGATTGACTACAGCAAAACTTATCTGGGACCTGGATATCGAAAATCAAATAAAACGCTCCGCCATCCATGTACGCTGTACATAATGATAAGGCAACGCGTTTGGTCTCTGTATAACATTGTTGAGAAATGTATAATTTAGTTATATATTTAAGCAGTTCATATACCGATTAGTTGCTGATTTAACGAAATCCACTGTATACCAGCATAAAGTAGTAAGAGGAGGACAGCAAAAGGAAACCACTAAGAGCGACCCAAGTTGTCCACCTGAAGACATATGTGACGCAGCTTCACACCCAAATACCCAAATGTTTAAACATTTAACTGCAGTTGAATGGGAATTAGAAAAGTCAACGGGGAAAATAGAGCCTATTTTATCGGCTACGGCTGAATCATCGTCAACCATCTCTTATCAAAACTCCGGATAGGCCAAAGCCTGGGTATCTCAACTGGTTTAAAATTATTATTGCCTTGGTTGCATTTGAAACGCACGAGCGCAATAAAAGCATTAACATGAGATCGCTTTCTAGGTACCAGATAAAAGAACGGTTTGCCTATAAAGACGAAAACGTTCCGCATTGATGGCCTACAATCTACTTGTCTAAGAATTAAGAAAAGTCTCTGAAACTTTCCTGTTCAATGCTATTTCAATTTATTCACGAATTACTAACCGAAAATTTCTTTCACTGTAATTATATAAATAAAGCGTTTATTCCTCCACGGTGCGAGGTACAGTCTAACTGAGTGGCCTGATCAATCTGTACAATTAATCCGCATATGATAGTTAATTAGGCATTGTTGTACAACGGATCCCAGATGGGTTCTTGAAGTGATTGGTAGTTTGAAGGTATCAGAGAGATAAATTGGGAACAATAACAGATGCAGATTTAGCCAAAAGTTCGAGTAAAGTAATACGGCCATCCATGGAACCGTCTCCAGGGGAACGTGCTTTCATGTGAGGTGTTCCCTAGGTGGGTTTCACCCGCATTTCCATGCCCCAACTGGCAGTGTGACGGTGTCGAAAAAATACAACGAACATTCACAAAAAGCTTATTAGCCACCTCATCGAAAGTAGAATATTTCGATGTGAGAAACTCAAACTTGATCTCCTTTAGCTGATGCGCATAAAACAACCTAATCATACACTTAAACGTGCTGCACAAGAAAATATATGTCTCCAATAACATGACAATAATGCAAAGTTAAGCTAAGTTAGCAATACGCCTTTATGCAATTATGACAGGTGAATTTTCAACCTTGGCACATATGCTATCGATATGAGAAAAAGGCAGTTCAGAGACAGAATAAACAGCAAAAAGGCGCAATAAAAATTATCCTCGCTTGCAGAATTTACTGGACAGTTCCTTAATATAGGTAGAAATTTGTGACATCTAGACTCACTCGGACAGCCCTCATTCGTCAAGAAAAGAACTGTACACGCGTTTCATAATTTCAGGAAACGTCAGCACTGCGCATGTCATCGGACTCTGGTAGGGTTCGAACCCGCAACTCGACTACGGAAGCTGTGTTGAAGACGTTGTTATCCTTGCGTATTCACAGTTCTCCTGGAGTCAACAACATCCGACCAAAGGCTCTGCAGGCGGGGGCTAGTGATCTAGCAGAAACACTGGCTCTTTTCTAACAGCGATGTTTAGAAGAGAACCATATTCCACCAGTATGGAAGCGAGGGTTCATCACTCCTATCCACTATAAGCAGTTTGGTCTTCGTACTGATTACAGAAGAGTAGCAGGGGAGTTGCATGATATAGGTAGAAATTCATCACATAATGTCATGAGTTAATTGGCGGCTTAAGTTTGGTAAGCTCGTCGCTTGGTGAGGTGGCTACCCAGTCCTCCGCACCGCAGTAACGTGCAATTCAGTGGATAGTGAGCGGCACTATATCACACACATGGAATGCGCACTGTTGACGTACCCCGAAAGGAGAAACCCCGCTTACAGTGCTTTTCCGGGCGTGTGATGGCTCTCTGAGTGAGCCTAGATGTGACGAATTGCTACCTATACCATTCATCCCCTATTACTGCTCTGTAATTAGTTCCTTAATAATAGCGTTTTGGTCAAAAAGAAAGCCGGCGTAATAGGGAATGACCGACGAACCATATGTGTTCGTGCAGGCGTATATTGCTCTATGCTTTTTTTTCTGGCCGACGAGGTAGATATGCAATTGAACACTGCATTTTGAAGAGGGTCGCTAATATCATTGATTACTTTCGAAGCAAGTTCGATGCATGAACATTTGTGCGTCGATATAACTGCTTTTGCCAAAGTTGACTTTGGAATACCACTGCAGTGAGACAAGTGCTTCAGTGACCAATCAAACAGCTTGAAATGCTTACACAGTATGTCTGGAAAGATCACAAAAGAACGGTAAGTCTAGTGTGGTAGAATGCACGCAATAATGAACTTCAGCATCAAATTGTATGGTACAAATGATGATCGCAATTTAGTGACGTATAACGAAAGTCGCTTGACTTTTGTGGATATATGATTCACTTGGAGTCACCATCACAAATCGTGGCTCAGTCTAACTACAAGATACCTCAATGAGGTATATAAGCTTAAACCTTCACCTTCAATCTGAAGTCTGAGACATTTCGTGACAAGTTGTTGGTAAGGGGTTGCTTTATTTATTGAATACGGCATGTCATTACACTTGTATGCGTCCAACATCAAGCAGTGCGAGTTTGACCATTGAACTAATTCGTCTAAATAACTTTTCACCTGGGCTGATGAGGCTGAGATTTGACGGTTGACGCCAATACATCAATAATATATGAGAGATAAAGAACATAACTTTACAAGACCCACATGATGGAAAATGCATATGAAAATTTAATCAAAAAATGTTCCAATGTGGAACGTAAATCATTAGTAATAATGACAACGTAATTTATCACAATGTTGTGTAGCGTTTATCAATATGATGGAAGTCTAGAAGTCGCTTGAATTTCGCGATGTTTGGTACGTTAATCGTTTGTGTTGGTAATGAATTCCAGTAGATACAGCTTCTAAGAGTAAAAAGACTTCCCGTAAACCAAAAGGGGTGTTCCATCACAATTTCAGGTGATGGCCTTGATATTGTTTATAAGAGGCTAGGGTCAACAGAGATGCACATGGGTGCTCGTCTTCAGTTATTATCCGGTATGTAAGTACGAGATCTTTGCGAAGCCGTCGGTATTCTGAACAGAAGACGCCGAATGAACAAAGGTACAGTTCGTAAATGAGACCGGACAGTCCACGTCTTGCCTTGGTGGCTATTCTTTGGGCTTGCTCCTGGAGCTGAATATCACGTTTTAACCATCGGCGCGAGACCTGAACCGCAGATCCAATATTCGGCTGAAGATATGTGTTGGTCAGCAGTGGTAATAGCCGTCGCTCAAAGATGCCGAGAACTCGCTTCAAAAGCCACGAGTTAATTTTGCCACCTTCGTTGCTTTCGAGCTTCTGAGCGAACTGCCAAGGCTTTTTTGGACGATGATACCTGTCTCGTTCAGTAGTCGCCTGTTGCAAAACGTGCTGTCTCAGAAGATATGTGTTGCTGAATCTGCTACGCACTCTCGGCAGATGGCACTTTGTATGTCTCAGTGGGAAGAACATTTGAATTAAAAGAAACCATACTCTGTGTCTGTTCATCACTTTCACCTCTCCTATTGGAACACTGCTTGAGGCGCATAAAACACAAGCTAAGCATATTATTTAACGTGTTGCACAAGAAAACATTTGTCTCTATTCTTAACATGGCAATAATGCATACACCAGTATACAACACAAGGAATAAGGAAAATTCTGTATTTGAATGCAGGTCAAAGACCACCAGATCCACCAGCTTATTTCCAAACAGGTATACCAGAATCCGTAATGAAGTACAATTGAAATAGGTGCTTGCATTTCAGAGCAGGAGTTTAGCGTAAGAACCTGCAAATATCTGACTATGAAAAAGGTCATGCACCTATTGGGATGTCACATAACAAATAGCCAAACATACGAACAAGGCCTGGGATTTATTGGAACAACAAAACAGTCTACGGCAGAGAGTGAATATTGAAGTGGGAAAATCTTAACACACACCGTCCTCAATTTCTTTCCTCCTCTAACACGGTTATGCCAACCCCAAATTTATGATCCACAAGTATGTACTGATGGACGAAGCCAACTGAAGACAGCTTAACATTCTCCGCCTTTATCGTAGCTACTACGTTTGCCGCCCGAGGCGGACGTAAGATTGTCGCTTTCTCTTGCAGTTGTAAATCTGTATACCCACACAAGTGCGAGCAGCCCTTGGATATTTCGTTTCATAGAACAACAGTCAATGATCTAACTTTAGGGTAAGCGCCTTAAATGCAGGACGTTGTATTGATACAATACTTGTAAACAAAATTTACAGACACTTTTCGTGCATTACTTGATACAAAGTATCGATAACCCTATCAAAATTCACTCTATTGGCAAGACACACCTCATCTGCCTTATCAGCTTAGACTGAAATCTCTAAGAATCTACAGCAGTCGAGATCGGCTTTTGCAGGGGGATTTCATAATGGTTTACCAGATTCTGAAGAACCCAAACCACATGTGCCGTCCGCTGCTGGAATTGAACCACAACACTAAACTACGAGGTCACCCTCTGAAACTGACAATCCAGTATAGCAGGCTTGAATGCCGTAAAAATTTCTTTTCCCTCCGCGTGTGCCAGCCTTGGATCGTCCCACCTAGTTATGTCGTCTCTGCTCCCAATTTGGTGATATTTTAAAAAACGTGTTGACGAGGCATTGTCTCACTTACATTTCATTTTATGACTTGTTAGCCAGGAGCTACAAAACGCAAGCAAAAGGTGTCTTGCCAAACGCCTAAACATCTCCGCTGTTCCACATAAGTCTATGGTGAGTCCACCACAATGCTTTTCACTTTCTCATGCAATTGATTTTCGCAATAATTTCCATCCTACGGGACTTGTTAAGCAATGCTTTTTTACCCGTAATAAACCATTGTTCCATTGTTCCATTATAAGAAAATCTGTTAATCAGTGAGCCTTTTTGGTTTCATTGCTCATAGAAGGTAGTTCGTTACGAGCTTTCCTTTTGAGAATGCGCTCTACCAGCTTACAACGCTAATAGTTCGGATACGAACGATGCGCAGCAGGTTCCGCAAGATAATATTTCTGTATGAAACTGAAAAGTTCAGAAGGGTCATTAATTTTGTTGTTTTCTGAAGCTTTCACAAAATACTGCAATCTTCAGTAAAGAATTACGCCTTTTATATACTCCTCAACTTCGCAAAGCGGACTATCATACTTATCAACAAGCAGATTTGACAGTGTAAGAAAAACATGTATGAAAATATTTCTGAATTTGCTGAGATATATGACGTTTCAGTAATCAAACTGCCTATGACAGACGGCATTTTCCATTTTAATTCAGCATCAAATCCCGTTGATATATCAAACAGTCTACACCGTCCGTTCATTTTTGGCGGATTAGACACTTCATACTTAGTGTGGTGGATTAAAGGTAGATACTACTGCGCCGGGTATAAGTAGTTTGGTTGTGCAAGATGACACACCAACAGCAAGCCGTGCCGACTTCCCCAAAGTTGAAGATGACATCAGGATTACAGTTCCATGCGCACGAGGAGTGAACACAGAGGCAAGCACCAGTTGGGGAACACTCCATGGATATCACGCAGAT
>OX104069.1:39685577-39814188 GCA_944474145.2 Dicrocoelium dendriticum
CCTCTTACGGTTGAAGAATGGCTGAGTACACCATTTAGGATTTAGTTTCCACCAGTTCCTGGAGCCTACATCAGTTGAAAAACTATAATGTTAACAACATCCTGTAGCCAAAACAAAACAGGGCATCGTTCGAAGGAGGATACACCGTCCGTGTTCCCAACTTTCGCTTACGATTTTGCAAATTTTGATAAAACTAATTTTTTGTTAGCTTCGTTGCCTCGACATCTGTATTAATTCCAGGTAGCACAGCTTATACACGACAGCAGATCTGAGCCGGACAAGCATAGTGCGAATTTCATGACCAACGTTAACAGGCGAATGACAGACATCCAGAAAATCGGTTGATGTGCGTGTTATCGAGCCAGTGTAATGGCATTTCCAAGTTTTCAACTTCCCGCATATCTTCTGCACAAGTATTACAAACATCTCCCTCTGCACCCATTATGTCAATATTGCATACTGTTTGTGGTATTAATTACATCTTCGGTCTGTTGGAGTAGCACCCTGCACGTTCCCACTTCAGCCATGTATTTTGGTGAATTTACACTTGGTATGAAAAATTATCTGCACTAAAATTGCCGCCTGCTACACATGCCTCAGGAGGGGCGGACAGCCCCACGCCTCCCCCTATGCTACGCCTCTGTCCTATTACCTTTATTGTAATCTACTCTTGCACTTCCCTTCTCTAGACGCCTCTTTTGCTTCGGACTTCTGTGTTATAACCAGCATTTGATATTCCTGTATAGATTAGTGCAAATCAACTCTCATAATGTGCTATAAAATGTATCCATACTTTATACTTATATTAAACCCACTTATTATCCGGAATCATATTTTAAGTGTTTCGTATTTATATTCTCAAGGGGGCTACCAATCCTGATATAGACATTCTGTGCAGCATCAGATAATACACTGAAACATCAATCGACCCTAATACCCTGTTGTACGTTTTCGATCAGTTGTAGTCGTAGAAAACGCTTTTAATTAACTGAGGATGCCGTAACAGGCGTCTTGCTGAAAACGAGAACATACTAGTTATTTATTTACTACGACTATGCCGGACACACATTCGTGTATCAAGCTACAACATTATCCGTAATGACCTTTCCTCCACAGAAACTGGTCACTGTATGGTGAATAGTAAAGAAAGTTATTCTGCACTATCCCAAGATTATCCAATTCTTGGAAAGATTCCAGACACTGTGAACCGACATATCCAGCAATTCCATTAATAAGCAGTGTTTACAAGCCTCCATCGGCCCATGCTTCTCGAACTACAACTTTTCCCTATTGCTTGCATCCATAGTGCAATTGAATTGTCCCACAGGGATCTGACTTGCATCCGTAAGGAAGTTGAACTTGTTCTTAAGGCACTGAATTTCATTCAGTGTCTTTGTGACGCACTAAGCGCTAGCCCAAATCAGCCAATGGTCAATGGAATATTGCAGATAAAAGAAGCCCAAGCTTAACATGTCCCGCCGGATGATCGGTTAGGGGTGAGCAAAATAAGGACAAAAATGGTAATAGGAAACGGTGAACAATTGCAAATTGAGAACTTGCCGATTACAGCGTTCCCGTTCGTTTTATCTACTATCCAAAGTTATCGTCTGTGGTTTCCAGACAAAAATGCAGGTGGGTAGGTTTGACTTCGTTTTCCCGCTGTTTTTATGGGTCGTTTGGAGTACGTGATATGGTGCAGTATGGCCAGTGCACTATCGACACGTGCATTGAACACGGCTAACCTGGGGGTTTAAATATTAGTTTCTGAGAGGCTATTCCACCTGTGGCAACCACGCAGCGAGAAATGGTTTCGTCGACACTCCAACCGACTGTATTGTTCTGCCAATTTGAGATGATAACCTCTCAGTTGGCTGTTGTTGGGCGGAGACTTGGATACTGGTCGGTACTCAATGACACTTAAGAGACGTGTCAAATACGGGACAGTATAGAAGTTGGAGGCGACTGAGCCCAACGTATATTGTGCAGGCTACAAAAATAGGAAGCGAATAAGCCAGCGCGAGAAACGGTGCAGCAGTGTACTCGCCAAAACGGTTTGTGTCAACGGATGTACAGTAATTAAACCAAATGGACGTTTAAGGTTAAAACAAACGTAAAATCCAATGTTGCGAAATACTGAAAGAGCATGTTTTCCCGTAAACTACACTGTTGTGACTCAGCTTCAATAGGGGATGTCAGAGGTGACTAGTGCTGTTTAATACTTGCTAACTCATGGCTAGGTTACCCCGCAAACGGCGATAACATCTACTGCAAATGCCAAGCACTCTGAGACGCTGTTCGTATGACAAGTGGCGCAGCCGCTTGACATTTTTGGTCGCCCGACGTTGTGGAAGCTCCAAGACCGTGAAATTCTACTTTAGTCATGGGTGCCATGCTTGAATTGCATATTCAACAGGTGGGAGTATATAAGCGGGAAGTATTTGGCGGAAAATTGAAGGTTCGAATTGTCCGAAAGCTCTCCGTAAAGCCCCACGATTTGGATCCCTTCTTCGATGCCCTTTTGGAGTGCTCCGAGTAGCCGAGCTCTTCCTGGACTAACACACTGAGATTCTTTTCGTGACAACAGTATTGCAGATCCCGGTCCCACAGCTTATATCTGCGAACCTGACGATGTCTTAAATTGAGCACTCGACATGTAGCCACATTGAAAAAATACGGTTTTGGACCGAGAATCCACAAACCTTGTCAAGGTCGATTTGAAGCTGGGTACGGTCTTCTGGAGCTCTGAACACTCGCCAAACTTTGTTGTCATCGGCGTAGAGTAAACACTTTGACACATTTGGACTCACTAGATCGTTTATGAAGATTAAGAATAGATGCGGCCCCAATACCGAACCCTATAGCACACCGTATTCCACGTGAGTTGCATCTGACATGGATACATGTACTCCCACCTCCAGACTCCTGTACGAGAGGCGACAACCCATGCACGGATATCATGGGTTGAGGGTGTGCGTTGGAGACGCATGGGCGTTCTAACCCCTATACATTGACGAGTGGCTACTCTGAAGGTAGTTACACACAGTTTATCTACAGAGTTGTCCAAACTCAAGTGGCGAGACTGAGTGGGGTTGAGTGGACTAGAAAATACTAAAGGCATGCTTTGCACACGGCACCAGTAGGCTGGGGGAGGATAACATGAAATGGGACATCCGATTAGTGGTCTTAACCCTATCAGACCGATGCACCGATTTCTCGGTAATTACTGATACTGCCGCTATACCGATGCTTAATTTTCGGTCGCTGAAATGTGTGAAAATATTTGCTAGGGGTGACAATCGCTACCTAGGTCAATCACATAGTTTCATGTAACTAACATTTTTCTATATCATGTAGATTGTTTCTATCTTATGCTCGAGATAGTTAGGTTCAGGGTCTCAGATCTGGTAGAGTTAGAACTTGTGTGGTACAGCGTTTGATCGGGGTCTGTGCTGATTAAATGTTAAGACATGCCTACGAGTAAAGTGTACAAACGGACCTGTGCAAATAGCTAGTGAACTGCAAGTTGGAGGTAACTGTCTTGGGTAGGAGGGACGCCTTAAGCGGCACACTGATGAGAGGGCTAATACCGAAATACGACTGCGGCAACTTTGTTACAAGGCGAGTATGCAAGGCTTTGTTACAGCAGATGTCACTTACTGTTAGAGTGGCTGCAGTACACCGACATGCTGGTTCCTGTATCCAATGAGAAACCGTGACGGGGCTGTCGACATTTTACATCGGATGAGCTGCATGCACATGCACAAGTGGCCGGACATCAATCGACTGGCGGTTTACACACTGCGGACTAGTGCAGACCTAATGTAAGGGCAAGTGATACGTAAGTCGGTGTGCATCAACCGAATGCCTATACCGTACCCGTTAAAGATGTGGCATGTTTGCCCATCGGAAGCGCTGCGTCGTTGCTTGTCAGCTTTGTGTGCCAACTTCATGGTCCCTTCTCCAGCAAGGTGAATTGGTTCGAAGGTCCGAATGCATTTAGTTAACCAACACAGCATATAGGAGAATAATGCCTAAGTTTTTGCCTACGGTAGTTGTACCTGTCCAGGATCCCGCGAGGTCGATAGCACTAAATTCCCTAGTTAACGGCATGTGAGCACGTAGTCCACAATCGCATTTGGCAGTACAGTGGTAGACAACGGGTAAAATAGATAACGATTAACATATCTCATAGGACGGCCGTAATGAACAGGGGGAAATTAAATTAGGAACCTATCAATAAAATGTAGTATGAAGTGGTGATTTCACATGGATATTTTCCTGATAACTAGTGTAGGTCCTTTTGGTTGTTACTAAGCACTGGGCACAAGTTTACATCATCGGCACGAAGCGGGAAATTTGAGAAAATAATTTAGCAACGCTAATGATTCACATTAACAATAATTATAACCTCTGCAATGAACTCTGTGTAACACGGTATTGCACTTCAATCAGTTTGGACAGTGAGCTTATAACACGCACTTGCAGATTGTGATTATGTCTCGCACCTCGTGGTCGTGCTGATTCGAGGCTCCTCTGTTTTGGATCTGCCACCCGCAATTATCGGGACAACCTACTTTGCTTACACTTGTCTAACTCGGATTTGCCAGCGCTATCCAGTGGATCTACCGCTGAAGGATCGGCTAGCATACACCATCACTGCATCGGTTGTTGCAATTTCAACGGGATTTCCACAGCTATCCAGTCGTGCAACAATATTTTCCAGTGCATACCCTCATTTATAACCCTATTCAATGGTGCTCTTAGCGCGATTCTTTTACCACAAGAATCGGACACTCCGTTTGATAGCTGCAACACTTTTAGCAGCCACCATCCTAAAATTCGTCAAACTAGAGTGAATTCTACCCCACACATCAAAACTGTCCGCCAGGCCTAAGTCCAACCTGATCGATATCTAGTTGGCCACATCCCACACAAGAAAGTTCGCGCACTGACCTCAGCCGGCTTTGTTTGCAACTGTGGACGCACTCGTAGAATACTGCTACTGACCTCGTGTGGCTATCGCAACACGTTCGGCGCCCGAGAGCTGGGCACGTGGCTCACGCCTCGGCAATACCTAGCAAGAGTGCAATAAGGAAAGTCATGTGTACACGGTCTACAATGACCCAGACGGAAGATTTGGTGATTCGAACTTGTGCTCTAAGACTATTCGACTTGGAGTTAAATGTAGTAAGTGCAGTAGGAACTACCATCCCACGTGTGTAAATTTAGGTGTAGCGAAAGAGAAAGAACTACAGTGTACACCAGACTCTATTTGGTTGTGTGCAGTGTACGAAGGACCCATTAGTAAAGTGCATCGCCGCGCCGGCTCAGAAAGGTGACAAACTGTCAGCTATTGTGTAGAGTGCGACGGCTGATCTAGAGGTCACGTAGAAAGCAACTGCATCGAAACTCGATTCCCGTTGCCAAAATAATGTTCAAACGTGGAACAGAACATCCAAAACCAGTGTGTAGTTAACAATGTAGAGCCAACAATCCTAACAACGAAAACTAGCAGACAGAGTCCATCAACCCCGGCAACCCCAATTTTGCAGAGAGTGATTTCTCCCGGGGATGTGTCTGTCTCACATAACGCTCTATTACATCCGGGTTTACCTAACACCCGAAAGTCTGACAACTTACACATCTGTCGTCGCTTCATGCAAACCCAGGGCAAGGTTAGTGGGCATATCTGCAAATACTGCGTACCTGCAAGCAGTGTTAACGTTATTGATGAATTTCTGAGGAGCGATCATCGCGTGATCAAATGCCGCCTAAGACTACGCATGGTCGAAATGCGGAGCCGGTGTCAAGCAGATAAGGGGTCAATAAAACAGGTTCACGTTTGAGTGCACACGGAATATTGGACGCGAAATGGCTGACCTCACCTTGAACCCATTTGGTCCGGGATTCGTTCACTTTGGAATTCAAAACCCCCCTCATTCTTGCTTATCTAACTAACGCAGCTGGGATAATCGGATTAGTGAGTATTGTGTGATTTGACGCTGATAGGTTCAAGTTCCTATGCTGTTTATTACCACAGCATCTGTAGCACATTACATTATCTGAGTGCCGTAGAGGAAGCGCTTGGTTGCCCTCGTTGAAGCGGGGTTACCCTTAAATGGGAGGTCGAGGTATACATTTTCCTTAGGTGTCGTCAACACCGTAACAAGCCAACTTTCCGGGGCGCGTTGTCGGTCTTAAGGATAATTAGATTAAAGTCGGCATTGTTTACTGATATTGCATTAAACTTTACACACCCATCCGTGAAAGGCACAGATGGATCGCTCGATTAAACCATCAATTTGTTCATTTTGTAGCAGCAGACTCCTCCCCCTGATACCTGGCCCTTCATTTCCCACTGTGAAGTGACTGTTAATATTCCCTCCCTAGCCTCACTGTGTGATCTGTAAATGTTGGGCACATGTTAATTGTCGCCAGATATGGTTGGCACTGCGTTATTTCCTTTTTCGTATTAGATTATGAACTTTCGGTTACTGCACCTGGGTCACATGCACTTCAAACCTGACTATTGTCTATGTCACACTTGTGCCAATTATTGTTGCATTATTATTGAAACGTTTGCTTCCCTGAGTGCGCTTTAACAGACGATAACTATGACAGCAAATCGTGGATGCTTCTTCATGACTATACTCCTGCTCATAACGCTCCGGGCACCCGGACATTACTGACCGAGAAAAAATCACTATAATAGAACAGCCCTCATACTCAATTGATATTGCTCTAAGCGACGCTGGTATTAAGGAGCATCGTGGAAGAATGCTTCCAGCAGTGCGTCGGAGCGTGGTAGAATGACGGAAACCCGCATTAAACCCGAGGGGATTGTGCTGAAGGTGAAGTTATACAGTTTGTTGTTTTCGAGCTAATCGATTTCCATCAGTAATATAAAATATCACTGATAGCTGTTGCTGATGTTCATGCTGAATTAAGTCCCCGTTCCACTTGAAGCCTCTGTACAGAACACAATGCATTATCGTCTGTTCAGTTCTGTCAACTGAGACTCTTTCAAGGACCTGGTTCGTTCGATGAATTGGGATAAATTCTTTCTCTCATCATGTCCTCAACGTGTGACGGACTTGTTTTATAGTATAATTGGCTTCTGCATCGATTCAGCAATACCACTGAAATGTGCTTAACAAACCAAACATAAACCCGATCGCAAGGCGTTGAAGGCAGCGCGAAAGCTTCATAAGATTCGGCAGAAATACAGGTTAATTGCTGACGTTGCGCTATTATTAAAGCAGTCGAAGCTCGTCGAAGAACAGAGGCGTCAACGTGACAAAACTCTCATTCTAGAAGAGTATAAAGCTCTGAACGGCCCCAGTAAAACAGCTGAGCTAGCCAAACTATTCCGTGCCCGGGGTTCGCGTTGCAGTGACAATTTCAGTGTTATCACTACACCTGATGGAACATAGTACGACGCACCAGGTGATATCTGCGAAGCTTTCAGTGTTTATTTTGCCGAATCAATGCTCAATGAATCATCAGACACACCAACACTTATCATGCCGCACAACAATGAAGTTCTATGCTCAGTGGAATTCACTATAGCGAAAATCACGGGTCAAGCTTCTCGCTTATACTCCTCAACGTGCGCAGGCCCTGATGGGATCCCCCTAGTTTAATAAAAAGCAGTGGTAGTGACTTCCTTCTGCTTTTGCTTAACCTCTTTACACTCTCTTTTAACAACGATACCCTACTCAATGGAAAACTGCTATCGTTATCACGCGACATAAAAATTGCGCTGCCCACGAGGTTAAAATCTTTCGTCCCATCAATCACACACCCATCGTATATAGAATAATGGAAAGAATAATGAAAGAGGAACTATTTATATTCTTGAACCACGCTAACATCATCAGCAATTCGCAACGCGGCTTCAGGCAAGCTCGATCCTGCGCAACATGCTAGACTGACTTTTTAAACCACACAACGGCTGTCATTGACAACGGAAACGGTGTCGTAATTCTGTTCCTGGATATGCAAAAAGCGTTTGATAGTGTGTAACACAGGTTACTAAACAAACTAATGGCTATAGGCATTGGAGAACCGATGTTCTCTTGGCTGTCTTCATAGCTAATTGGTAGACAGCAGGTGGTGCGCATGGGCGACCATTTCTATAAACCCAAAGCAATCACTAGTGGAGTAACTCAAGGGAGTGTTCTTGATCCTCTTCTTTTTCTAATTTATATTAACGATATATTCCACAGAATAAGAAATGGTGTTGCATTTATCTTTGCTGATGACATTAAAGTTGTCTACTCACAACCACGTGCAAATACTCAGGAAGCCGTACGTCTTATTCAGGATGACCTATCTGCCCTTGACTCCTCGTGCCAACTGTGGCAGATGTCATTTGCCGGGGACAAATGTAATATTTTGTCGTAGAAATGCCAAGTACCGCCAGACAGTTTATTACTACAAGGCGCATATATCTCGTAATGCACGGCAGTTCGCGATTTGGACGTGCGATATTCAGTCACGTATAACCTTTCTGAACACTGTGATTTTCAAGTTTCGAAAGCCATGAAGACCATCGGTTATATCTGCCATCATTTTTACCTCACGGAATCGCGTATATCGCTTTAAAAAATATATGTATTGCCGTGTATGGATTACTGTTCAATGATACAGTTTAATCTGCGGAAATCTGACCAGCACGCTCTTGAGAGGGTCCAGCGACGCTTCACGAAAAAGTTACGTGGATATTCCTCAAAGTTGACATATGGAGAGCGATGTGCTAAACTTGGGTTTGACTCAGTTTGGCTCTTTTCTTTACAGAATCATAAATTGTCAAATTCGCAGTCTTGAAAACGGTGCTCACATATCTGTAAACAGCAGATGTCCAATACGTAACAGAGAGGTAAAGGTCATGATTGCAAAATTTACTACGAGAACCAGAGAATGTTTCTTTCTAACCCAATACTCAAAAAGTTGGAACAAATTTCCAAGTGATATCAGAATATGCTATACACTTTGTAATTTTATGCTTGCGATTAGTAAGCATTTAACCGTTCAAAACGTGATTAAGATGTCCGGGACATCACAGTCCCTAGATAACACATTCGAAAACGGTATCTATGGTGTCTGAATCAATTACCGAAACACATACACATAACATTTCGGACAACAGCCCCTTTTATTACATTTTTTGCTCGGCCCAAACATCTGTCATGTGATTGTGAAGAATCCTGATTCACTGGAAGGGAAAATGGCAGATCGATTCTGATTACGCTGCATTACCTAATTTGCAATTGCACCCATGTTTATCTCTGAAAATGTGTTAATGAAATGTCATGGAAAAGTTGCACCATTATTTGATCTGTTCCTTCTAGGGAACAGCTTCTCGCATCGTCGAGGAATATACAACTATTTTTATTTAGTTATTTACCGCAATTAGTGCTAGAGATAATACAAATACCAACGCGCCTCCGAGAAGACCACCTACCACGCCATCAGTGAAAGGAGGCATTATCTTATTCAAAATTACGAACTCCAAGAAGACACAGAACTCGATGAAGATAATATGCTCCAACCTGCTTGAGTTAAGGCGAACTCTATTAAAGACAAACTACTGGACGACTTGGAACAATGGGAAACCATATGCCAAGCTATAGGAATCCAGACCAAACAGGCTAGTTTGTGTCCTATCGTCTGTCACCCAAATTCAGTTCACTATGGCGAGCCAAGGCTACTTCAGGTGATATTTCAGTCGGGTGACGAAGCGGAGACCGCCCTCTTGTCAGCTCACCTTCTTCGTGATACGCCATGCGACGTTCGTGTTTTTGTCGACATGCCTTGGAGTGAGCGTCAGCAAAAGAAGCAAAACCCAGGAGAATACCGCAAGCAAACCGACGAAAGGTCAATATTTGTCCATGGTGTCCCTGAAATCCAGTCATCCGACGAGTCGCAAGCCCAAGCTCATGACTTGGATGAATGGCGGTACATCAGCGAAGCTCTCTCTATACATGAGGTGATTGTCAACTCAAGGTTAAGGTTGCCCGTATCACCCAACTACAAAGAAAGTGGTCCAAGGGTGCGGGAAGTCATGTTATACACCAAACAAACGGCTGAAAAGGTGCTCCGAAGTTGGCACAGGTTACGCACATGTGCACATGTGCATCTACCAGCCGGCCGGCCGGAATTCGCTGCTCCTACCTTTTCGTCGTTCTTGAATCCAGTTCTTATCGCATATTCACCCGAGTACACTCATTCGATCAGGCTTGATCGGGCGTACACAGTGCGCAAATTTTCTGGACTGTATTCCTAACGGATAATCGCCTACTGCTGATTCCCAATTTCTGCTGCGATCAGGTGTAAACGGAAGTGGACAAAATCAACGCTTTTGTTACTTCGATCGCGGTTCGAATAATCACTGGAAAGCATATCACGAGGCCCATCCATCAAAACCGATTCCAGCCAAATCGGTAATTTTGTAAAGCGGCTACCAACACTTGCATCTTCTCCCTGCTTTCGCCAAACGACATAGCGAACCCGTGGACTATCACCCAAGTCAAACTTCCGTGCGGACCTATCCTACCGGTCATTCGCCGCACCCTTTGTCGGATTGAACTGTACGTGTGCGCCCACCAAAACCGACGGATTGACGCGTCGGGACACGGCACAGAGTGGACGTGTGCACAGGACGACTGACTAACAAAGAACGCCTTGGAACACTTTGTGATTACCGACCTGGTTGGTTTGTATCGACCTTGTGACACAGTAACCATTTTAGTCCAGTCTAATAACCGGTTTACCTTAACTGAGATCACAAGCCCTGAACTCCAGCGGCTAATCACAAGATGCTCGTTAGCAACGTTAAAACGAGAAGCTCCACCATTAGTACAATGAATGGAGAGAAATGCATTAATAAGCTCGCAAATCTCCCAGCTTATAACCAATCTGTAAGCAATGATGAAATTAATGCCTCATGTTCTGTTAGTATACCTGCCATCAAGTGTCGATTACCAAAGCGTAAAGTGACTGTTAAAACTCGCAAAGCACCGACAACTTCTAAAACTGCGAGACCTTATAATTCAGCAGAAGGAAAATTATGCCCAGCTGCTCTGCCGTTTCAGTCTATTAACTTGCAAAACATCCAAGATGAAGTCACCCAGCTTAAAGTGAAAATGTTGTCGATAGATAGTTCTCTGACTGTCCTCCGTGAACTGGAACCTATAACTGCCCTAATGCAAAAGACGTTGAGTCCCAAAGTAGAGCATATGTTACCCGCAGGTTCTCTTATCGATTCCATCGCAGCAGAAGTAGTCTCTAGGATGCATCGTTCTAGAAATGCAGTTGTTTTTAATGTCCCGGATAATATACCGCCTGCAGCCTTGCGAGATATATCACTTAAAGCTGCTAACATGGTTGGCACGGAATGCAGTTGCATAAGACTCAGAAAGAAAGTCCAGCGCTACTCGTGTCCAATCCTATTCAAATTTAATAGTGCTTTAACCGCTAGCGAGTTTATAAGCAGACGTGATCTAATTGCTGCCAACACTACCTTTAAGACCCTGAGAGTAATCGCTGACAGAACACCTTTACAAAGATTACTCCTGCTTGGAGATTCTGACCTTATCTCTCGACGCGACTCGTTACCCTCAAATGGGGTCACATCTACAACTGTTGCTAGTCTCGTTCCCAAGTGCCAAACTGACACCCCAACATTAAGGTTACCTACACACAATGACACCCATAACCAGTCCATAAGTATAATATGCCCCCTCGACTCTCCACTAACAACGCTACGTGCAGCGGATAATTTAGAGCCTATGATTTTTAAAACAAAGCACCACCGTCGCTATCAACCTGCGATATCGCATACAGGGGACGGTTATGTACAGCAGCCACAGATCACTAACTCCCTTGTCGATTTAGACTTGACCAGCATTGTGACCAGAGACCTGACTGCTTTCCTTGGCGACGAAAGACCTAGAGCAATTGATACGCAGCAAACAAACGAGCCACTAGCTGGAGATAAAAATCCGATATCTAGCAATCCATCTTCACTGAACGAGGGTTCTTCTGATCCTACCACCCAAAATCTTGACTCGGCTGATACTCAGGATCACCCTATTTCCCACAAACTTACAGCCACATCTGCAGTTCTCGTGGTTAAACCAGTTAAAACCCCATCGCCCAATAAAATTGCCGCCTGCCCCATAAGGCCAAAGAAATCATTAGCTTACAGTCTCCTTGCTTTCAATATTCCTGACTCTACTGATCTCATTGAGGTCGTTACAACTTTAGGTAAAGTGGCTAATGTGAAATCTCACATGTTTAATGCTATTAGAGTGCCCAAGAGGATACAGGCCTACCCAGCACCAGTCAGATTTACCTCTGTCGACCAGCCCACGTTGGAATCGCTTGTTAGTAAGCTAAGTGCTATTCGAACAGTTCCTTACTTATCAAACATTTACTTCAGTAGGTTGCATGCTCGACCCTATTTTTCTGTCCACCCGAAAACGTCTGCTGCATCCATTCTTGGTGCACCATGTTTACCTATTGACCCTTCCCCCAATGGCAATCCTACTTATATCCCTGATAGACTGAATGATCAGTCTTTTTTTGTAGACCTGGGGAGGAAACTCAGTGTCATCCCTCCCCAACAAGCCTTCAACCTTTTTCTGAACTTTCTCAAAAGTATTCAGACTTAAATTTGGTAGTTATTCCTGCCCTATCATCTTCCATTTCCATTCCAGCTCAAAATTACCCCACTCCTTCCACTTCAACTTATGATGACACATCGTCAGATATTTACCCCAACTTATTCAACCAGTTAGCGTGTTTACATATCCAGTCACAATCCACCAAATCGCTTCTCTTCAATGCTCGCTCACTTCGAAATAAGATGCCCACTCTTCGCTCCATGGTGTCTCTCTTTCAACCTGACTTTATCCTAGCTACAGAGACATGGTTCACAAGCGAAACTCCGCAGTCTTGCTATCACATTGATCAATATCATAGTTTTCTCGCGTGTCGAACTTCAGCACCTGGTGGCGGTTGCATCATTTACATATCAAATAACTTCCAAGCATCACTGCTGTGCGCTTCCCTTCAAGACAGCGATATTGACAGCATAATTGCACATGTTACTCTAGGTAGAACCTCGATGGTTTTGGGTTGCATTTACTCCCCTCCGAATCCCAGTACGGATGACTTACGAACATTGGAACGCTTGTTTTGCTACTTAGCAGAATTACCAGTTAAATGTAAAGTATTAGGAGGAGATTTCAATATGCCTGATATTGACTGGAGATCGTGCGCCGCACCTACTAAATATTCGAGACTGATGTCTTCTTTACATATATATGGATGGACACAACATGTCCATTCACCCACCAGGGGAAACCACACTCTCGATTTATTCCTTACACTAGGCCTATCCAACGTTTCTGCTGTTGTTCTAGACAATTTCCCTGGAAGCGATCACAAGATGGTCCAACTCACCTTCGATAAGCCATTTTCTGATCCTACCCAGACTAAACCTGCCGTCCTCTACCGACCATACAATTTGTTACACATGGAATCGCTTTCCGCCCTTCTGAGATCCTTGCACTGGGAAAATTTCTTCCTAACCAATGATCCACAAGTGGCAGCCGATGAGTTCTACAAGAACATTGAGATGTGTCTAGATGCTCTAATACCACTGAATTATTGCCGTCATTCCAAAAAAATAAAATTAGAGTCCATCCCCGAAAATTTTTCACGCAAACTTGCACGACTCCGAAATTACTACATGAAAACAAATGACTTCTCCCTAGTATTGCTACAACAAAAGATCCTTGCTCAACTTGACAGACTTCGGCATATCAGCCTTATGGACGTAGAAAGACGGGCGCTAAATAGCATGAATAAAAACCTAGAACTCACCAAGCTGATGAAATATAGAAACAAGAATACAGAAACCCCATCCATCCTGATTTCTGGTAACCAAATAACTAACAATCCAGCTAAAATAAGCAGGGATTTCAATAATTACTTTTGTTCTACTTTTAACACCGCTGCTGCGGCTCCGTCGCACATTATCCCTCTGCTTACTGATGACAAGATCTGCACAGTTGATTTTGAACTTCGTGATATAAATCGGCTTATCACCTCTACGAAGTCATCATGGTATGCCGGACCTGATAAATTACCACCAACACTTATAAAATACGGTGGATCTGACTTCCCTGTATTACTTTTGAATCTTTTTTCTCTATCCATGAACACCGGTACCGTGCCATCACAGTGGAAGACGGCTGTAGTCATTCCTCGCTACAAGTCAGGCTCTGTGCATGAAATGAGCAACTACCGCCCAATAAGCCATACTTCTATCCTCTCAAAAATGATAGAGCGTCACATAAAGTCCAAAACTGTGGACTTCATGATGTCGCGAAATCTTATCAACACCTCACAACACGGCTTCCTAAGCACGCGATCCTGCATAACATGTCAGATAGACTTTCTCAGTCTCCTGACTACTTCGCTCGATGACGGTTCATCAGCGATAGTCATCTACCTAGATATGCACAAAGCATTTGATCGTGTCCCTCATAACCACCTCTTATCCAAACTAACTGCATATGGCATAGACAACCCTCTGCTTTCATGGTTTGATTCTTACCTAACTAATAGAACCCAGGTTGTTCAGATCGAGCACGAAACAAGCACGCCAAAGCCTGTCACCAGTGGTGTGATACAAGGTAGTGTTCTGGGACCCTTTTTATTCCTACTTTACGTAAATGATATTTTTGATGTCTTTGCTTCCGGCAAACCTTTCCTGTTTGCCGATGACATCAAAATTGTTTACACTTTTAATCCAACTGAGGTCAGTGATACGCTTAGCGAAATCCAGCGTGACTTACGTACACTAGACTCATGGAGTTCCAAATGGATGATGACATTCTCTACTGATAAATGCCACGTGGTATCCTACAGATGTGACATCACACCAGGTTCGCTAACTATAGATGGTAAACCATTGTCCCACTGCCACACCATCCGTGACCTAGGGATCCACTACTCGAGCACCCTTAACTTTTCCGAACACGCAGGACACACAGCAGCTCAAGCCCGCCGAAGCATTGGGCTTTTGTTCAAAACATTTAACTTAAAAGAATCCATTAACACCATGTATAGAATAAAAACGCGCCCGCTGCTTGAATATGGCTCCATCACCTACTGTAATTCTAGAGTGAGTGATCGTATGGCATTGGAACGTGTTCAACGATCATTTACTAAGCGTCTTCTAGGCTATTCCACCACCCTATCTTACATGGATCGTTGCGTTGCCTTAAAACTTGATCCACTGTGGCTGCGAAGAATGAAACTTAACCTTTTCATCTTCTTTGACACAATTACCCAAAAAATACATTCTTCACGCCCATCGGTACAACGAGCAGAATTATCAAATTATCGCACCCGAAATAACAATCACAATAAAGTAAAAGTGAAAAGATCACGAACGAAACTGTCTGACAACTTTTTCCTAAATCGATACTCCATATTGTGGAACAGGCTTCCATCTGAGATACGTGCAATCCAGTCAGGGATGAAGTTCCGACACGTTATACATTCCTTTCTAAACGTCGAAACAGCGATCGGTATATTGCAACCTACCTTGACAAGTGAATCCCCATACGAAATAGGAGCAAGATGGATATAGTATCAATATCAGGGGATCTTTTTATTCTCCTGTTGCCCGATCTTACTGCCCTCCCCAAATTTATCAGTAGCAATAACGTGTTTTCTAAAGGCAAAATATCCTGATTAACAATGAAGTTCACACTCACCAAGACGGAAATGTGCCCTAGAGTTCCTCTCGAGCAAATTATTTTGCGTTTGTTCTGCAATGCTAATTATCTTCTACTTATCTTTTCCCCTGGACCCCTCCCCTAGGTACGAGCTGCTGTGTTACGTGCTCAGCGAAATCAATGTTGATTTAATCCTTCTGCTTCTGGACTGAATCCATTTGATAACACCTTCCGAAAACCTACCATGATCTTCCACGCTTACGTTCACTCTGAACAAATCCCCTCATCGAAATCAGCTTCTCCTCTTACCGCACACAGCTGAACAGTTGGAACGACGGTTAACTTACTTTACTTTGCGTACAGTCTTCTCTCCCTCCCTGAAAAATACCATGCGTACATACAACATTTCCCAGTACCATACAAAATTATTTCGCATCACAAATTTTCCCATTTTGATCTCCGACAACTGCTGGAGCTATCTTACTATTTCCTCCGAAAATTCTTCTCCTTTTCTGTAAAAAACATGTATATTCCTGAGGTTGTCAGTTACCAGTGAAACTTGTACAATCTGAATCGAACAACGTCGGACAAAAATCTAGCATTTCACGTTACTGTACGTCCACCCACTTTTATTTGTGCACTACCCGACTTTGTTGTACCACATGATCAGGCTCGTAGTCTGCCTGTGTCTCGCATGTCGAGAAATATATCATTTATTTATTTATTTATTTAAGCTGTCATCAGAGATACGTCTGAATGCGGTCGTACCCAGGCTAATATTGGGTGAGGGAACACAAAACCAGTGAGAAGTTGTCGCTAGCCCCGCTGTCTGCATTTTCGAACAGGAACGCAATGAGTCCCCGGGCGTCCGAAGAGGAAGGAACAGACAATTCGTTGCAAACCGCTTTTAAAGAACTAGGTAGTGGGTGCTCTTATTGCAACAGACCGAAACCGCCACGGGGTGTTGGCAAGAAATAAATTCAAAAAACCACTGTCAGCCGGCCCTACAAGGGTCGGCGTAAATTCGCTAGAAACCTATGTATGTTCAAATACTCTTCTGGCATCCGTTGCTGACAGTTGTTTGTATACAAACGCATAAGGATTTCTCAGTAAATTGGCATAACTTCGATCACGTCAAACGTCAATATGTTGGAAATTCATCATGGTAACCGAGACATGGTTGAACGACCTGATTACCAACGCCGAGATCGCACTACCTGGTATGTCACTCCTACGCAACGACTGACCCACAAAGGGAGGCGGTGTAATTCTGTTACCTCTCCGACCTTCTCATAGAGCGCGTAAACGACGTTGGGATTCAAACTGTGGACGCCCTATGGTGCTGTCTACACCCAAGGCAGGGTGATAGATGCCTAGTGGCCATTGTATACCGCCCACCAAGGACCACTTTAGTAATGGATCAGCATCTATTTTCCGATATGAAGAATTTACTGGAACGATCTTACAGCCACGTTCTCCAGGTAGGGCACTTCATTCTACGCAGCCTAGAAACCCCGACCACTCTGAGTGAACAATTGAAGGTGGGTCTGCAAGACCTAATCGCTAGTTCTCCATCGTACAACCACGTCACTTCTCCGACGCGTTTAAGGACAGGATCCAAACCGGCCATCTTAGACCTGGTTTTTACTAACGAGAAACTCATGATCGACGTAGTAACGACGTGCGTTTCTTAAGACTGCAGCGGTCATGCGACATTGGTGTTCCAATACTTGTGCTATGCAGCATATCATAAAAAGGTAATGAGGAACCAACTATGGTAACCTGTCCAACTCATTAGTGCGACAAGCTGGTCTTTCCTAACTGAATTGTCCTCTGAAGTGGTCTGCGGAGAATTTGTCAATAGCTTCAACAGGCTCGTGGCAAGCACATCTGAAACCAAAATCCACCGACTCAAAAAGATGAACTCGTTCCTAAGGAGCAGGACCCGGAAATACATAGCATTGAAGGACTTGGCATGGCACGCCCACATAGCCTCTCCTATCGAGGATAGTTGGAGCGTTTATAAAACACTAAGGAACCACTAAGTCAAACTCGTCGGGAGGATAAAGTAAAAAACCAACAAGATCTTTTGGTAAAGTTTTGCTCTAACCCAGAGCTGGTATACACACATAAACTAACCTGGACGTGTTAAGCGCGGAATTCCGGCTCTACACACAGTATGCGGGTTAGCACAAACGGCACAAGAGGCGGCCAATGTTCTTGGACAACAAGTTGGCCGTACCTTCCAGTGTGTGCAACCATCCTGCACCACGCCTACGGAGCTCACGCCGCCATCAGGCCTTAAGCAAATATCTTTCGCAACCGCGGCTGATATCCTTGTGCGAATACAGCTCCCTAGGTGCGGAAGGCATTCGCCTGAAGGCATTGAAAGTTGCCGCCATGAGCTTAGCTGAACCGTTAGCAAAACTCCGTGATGTCTTAATGAGATACACGTCCCAAAGATGTGGAAGCAAGGGATCATCACTCCAGGCTACAAAAATAGTAGCCGTGCAGAACCAGCGAATTATCGTCCGAGTGCACTACTTCCGGTGAGCTCCGAGATCCTGGAGTCCATTGTAGCTGAGACGCCCATGGAGAACAAGATGCTTGTTCTGGAGCAGAAATTCCACAGCAAGCTTTCCATGAGTACGATCTTGGTGTGCTTGTGCAAGACGACCTTGGGTGTTTAAGGCAGACTGAAAATGCCTCAAAGAAAGCAAACCAACACTTCGATCTTCTTCGTAGAGCGTGCGAGAAGTTTGACGCCTTAATTTTGCTGAAAATGCTTGGCGCGTACGTGAGGCCGCACGCGGAATGCGCTTTTCAAGCGTGGCAACCCTGGCGAAAACACCACCTCACCACGCTAGATACCGCACAACGCAGGGCGACAAAGAACATTAGAGGCTTGTCCCGCCTTCCCTACACACTCCGGCTGAAAACCATCAAAATATACAGCAGATGTTACAAGTGTCTAAGAGGTGATCTCATACTGATGTATCAGCTCCTGAGAAACCTCAACGACACATGCCATTCTCTCTTGAAACTCAATGAAAACACATCTCTAAGGGGTCAGCAGTTTAAGCTGGTCACGCAATACAGCCGATTGGAATGTCGAGGAAACTGCTTCTCCCTCCGAGTGTCACAGCCTTGGAACGCTCTCTCGGAACATGTAATTAATGCTCCTACTTTATCCCTTTTCAAAAAACGTCTTGACGATAGTCTGACACACTTACACTACGTGAAATAGCCAGTGCCACTCCAAACCCCTTAGTGAGTCATGTACTGCGCACGATTTTTTACTGACACGGATTTTGATTTCGGTTTTTACCCTCACCATCCTACAGGACATGTGAAGCATTCGCTTTTATACCCGTCATAAACCATCGCTCCATTCCTCCACTACACACTGATCATGAAGTTTGCTCAGACAAGTACGTATGTAAAGCAACTGGGTGACTTACAGTTTGCTGGATTAAGTATGGCACATAGAGGCACCCGTACACCTCACTCTGCGGAAGTCAAGAGCAAAATAATGAAAACCTATGACAAGGGAGACGATTGCATATTTACCTGCATGTTTACTACAGGTTAAGCTGAAAACCTGCCGAAGTTGGATAACAAGGCTGGAATCAATCGAACAAAGAGGGAAGCATGGTGGGGATTGACGACGACCTCTGGCAGAAAACCATATTGATTGCCAGGTAAAAAGGGAATCGTCAGAACCCGCGGTCACTCTCCAAACACACTGTCTCCAAGTGAACAGATTTTATGCTTGTTAGCGCTAGCGAAATAGCGCGATACTTAGACGGACGGCTGATAACCATGAAGAAATCACACGCAATTCCAGAACCCGGGAACATTAAAGAGAACAAGAGGCGAAAATAACTCTGCGCCTTGGCACTTGTGGAATCGGATGTCAAGGGGGGACGAGCTGTGTGGATTGACGAAACGAACTTCAATCTTGGAAATTACTGAGAATACCTTCAGTTCGGGGTGTGGATGAGAGGGTTGTCCTGTTCTCCGAGCAGGGGGTTTATGTTGCAGACGTTTCGTTACCAAATTAGGCAACAACTTCAGTGCGGCTAATCAGTCAGGATTCGCTGAGTCTCGCAAACCAATGCCACATCCGAATCTGGCAATCCTCTCAAACTTCAATCTTTTTTGTGCTCGCACCAGAGGCCGTGAATCGCGTGGAACTCGTGCGTTGTGCCCAACACTCGAGCACAGAGCCTGAGTCTCATTGGAGCACCGATGATCGATAGCCTGGTAGAGTATAGCATCATGAGAGGAAGTTTCAACAAGTTCAAGTTCAAGTGGGACTGGAACGATAGGGTGAATCCCGTAAGTGTTCCTTCTTGAGCGGGTTGCCGATCAAGGAAATGTGTGGAGAGGTTACGTGGAATGCGGCCTCCTGATCTGTGATAACGCCCCCATGCCACACGAAACTGGAAGGTGTATTCCAAGAGGAGTCGTACTCTTCTGGTAGCCTCCTACGTCTTGCTCCATTTTCTCCATCACCGAACCAATGATTCATTGGGTACTCAAACTGGGATCCACTATTTTAAACTTGTTATGCGCACATAACCATTGATGTGCGCGTTCGATTCTGTGAAGTGTGTTTTATGCAATAGTTGGTAGCTACCCATCTTAGACTTTGTTTACCTCAGTATTGATTTTGTTTCTAGGACAATTTCCTTTGTTCGCTCAGTTTTACATGGAGAGAGGGCTGACGGTGCGTTCATAGGAAAATGTTCACTAAGACAGAGCTGAAAGTCGCATTTCTGATTATTCTCTATGTCACTGAGAGCAGGGACCTATCGGGGGTTTACGCAAAACATAGGTACCTCGGTAGAGCAGATAAAACGTACTTACTCGCTTACTTCATTTCCAGTCAGTTCGTTTCTCGTCATTTCGACTTGGTCCCTCGTTCTTTGTTGTTCCCCTATTCTCCATTTTCAACAAATGCAACCTATATAAAAAGTACGGATAAAAGTATGCTCAGGGTCACCACCTAGCCTCTGTTTCGGTTGGACCTAGATCGTCTTTAACTCACTCTCAGAAGTTATAGTGTGTCAGTGCTACTAACACTTCTCAAAGCAATGATCGATCATTTATGACGTTGTATCACGCGTTTATTGATTGATACTTTTACTCTTGTTGGTAATCTTGTTCTCATTTTTGGTGTAATTTCAGTGCTTTACAAATATATGCTATAACCAAGTTTTCTATCTCCGTTCTTATCACATACGTTCAACGGAATGTCCACTGAACACCGGAGAGCTATTATCATGGTCTGAAGCCTTCAACGTATCGACAAGTTGCGGTCATCTCCATTACTCCCGACGACTTATCCAAACTGTCTGTAAAATAATCTTCCAATTTGAATCTGATAAGGCTTTCATCCCAACAGTTCACAAGCTACATAGCACAGCCTAGTCCGGAAAAGTGTCGGACGCGTTTCGCCCTCTTGGGGCTCTTCAGTGGCGCGCATTCCCTCGGTCCTCTAAGGAGGATCGAACCCATGACCGCTAGAAGCAGATGTCAACTAGCCAGCAGCTTAAGCCACTGAGCCATGGAGGACGTTGGCTGGGCTACATAATTTGCAAACTAGCTGGAATATAGCACCACCTATCTACCACTGTCACTGACAGCGGTTAGCCTGCAAGGTGATGACGTCCTCTCACTAGACGCTATGTAGCTTGTGAACTGTTGGGATGAAAGCCTTATCAGATTTACAACTAAAATCCTGCTACTAATGAGTACTATAATCTTCCAATTATCGAACTGCTCATTCCCGTAACAGCTTATCTGTTCCACGTAGACAGTAGAATCGAAATTCGAGAAGTATTGGTACCAAAAGAATGTAATGGGAGCCATGTGCCTGTAGCAACCCGAAAGATATTTCTTAGATTTCTTTGTCCAAATTTGTTCCTCAATCGTACATTATTGGTATTTCCTTTAACGCAGACCCTACGGCCATTTGTACCCACTTCCGGCTCATCACTTGTGTTCACGGTGAGTCACGACACTAACGTTCGCTCTCATCGCCGTACTCGTTTTCGTCCGTTTGTAGCCTTCCTCAAATACAATCCGTCGTGTCCGCACTTTCGGTATTCGCACAAATTGGTGACAAGGATTCGCATGCGCGAATCTTCAAAAACTTGTTTGGTCGTTTTGTTTTCGGTGATCGTTCCAATTCGTTTTTTTCCTAATCCCTAGTGGATTATTTATCGTCCATTTGTTTTGAAACTTCACTCGTATTACTCGTTTATCATGTCTAATACCGATGTAGAACCTGAGTCGTCCGGTAGTTTTAAGATGCTTACTTTAGCTATTCCGGAGTTTATGGCACACAAGCCCAGTCTCTGGTTTGCCATTTTTGAGATAGAACTAGAAAACAGAGGGATCCCTGCCAATCAAGCAAACTACAGCCAACTCGTCCCCCGTCTTGCGCAACATGTGGTGACACCGGTTGAAGATGCTCTGCTTCATATACCAAAAGATGGCAAATACGAAGCGATGAAACAATTGAAACTAAATGAGTCGCTTCGCGATATTCAGCAGATAGCTGGCCCTTCGCACATGAGCGAAGCAGCTTTAAAAGAACTGTGGCTCTCCCGCCTACCTGATCCTCTTCCTTTAATGCTCGTAGCGTACCCAGATAAATCACTCAAAGAGCTGACCATAAACGCGGATGCAACATTTGAGAGAATGCCTCAGCGCACCAAGGCATTCGGTAACATTTGTGCCATATTAGTTGATAGAGACCTTAGTACGAAAGCGTTCGCGCAAGCAGACCCGAGACACGAAGAGATAGCCGCGCTTCGCCGTGAAATAGGAGCAATGCAGTTAGGAAGACAAGGCCTTATGAGACCGCATGCCGACCACGAAGTAGCCGCCATTCGTCACGGCGCCTATCAGTCCCGACCTCCACCGTACAGATCCAGGTCACCGCTCAGACGCAGTCCATCATACACTCGCAGCCGAGCCCGAAACGCCAATTTAATCAATGATCTGTGTTGATATCATGGCCAGTATGGTGAGAATGTTCGATGTTGTCGTTCACATTGCGCCAAGCGTGGTTTAATGGCAAAGGGAAACTAGTCCGCCGGCACCTAAGTGGAACCCACGCGTCCAACAGCGACAAAACAGACCGTACATTTTACGTCACGGATAGCCCTTCCCGCGTCACTTTCTTATCGATACAGGAGCAGAGGTGAGCGTCGTCCCTGCCACCGAACAAGACAAGCATTCTCAGCCCACATACAATCTGCGGCTCATCGATTGCTTCAAATGGTCAGCACATTCTGAACATAGATTCAAATATTCGCAGAGATGTTCAATGGGTTTTCACGGTTGCGGCAGTACCTTTCACAATTATCGGCATCGATTTTCTTCGCCATTTCGGATTGCTTGTCGACGCGGGTTGGCAACGAATTTTAGATGATCATGCAAAACTAGGTGTTCATGGTGTCCTTTCAGATGCCTCGATAGTCAGCCCTGATTTTCGGATCGTAGACGCACCGTCCGACTACTTAAGCCTCCTTTTCGAATACCCGCTACTGGTTCGACCGGCCGCAGAGCTTCCACCAGTCACGACAGAGGTCGGTCACCACAAAGTCAGGCGCGAGCAACCAGCTAGCGCACGACCAAGACGGCTTGCTCCAGACAAACTACGTGCAGCACGAGCTGAATTCGACCACATGCTTCAGCCCCGTATCGTCGGACCGTCCAACAGCCCATGGGCATCGGTTCTTCACATGGTCCCGAAGGTCATGGAGGACTGGCGTCCTTGCGGCGACTATTGAACCTTGCATACGGTTACCAAACCCCGATTGCCATCCGATCCCACACATTCTGGATATCACCGCCAGTCTGGCGGGTAAAAACCTCTAGCAAAACCGACTTAGCACGCTCATACAACGAAATTCCGGTAGCGGAAACGGACACCGCTAAAACTGCCGTGACAACTCCATTTGGTTTGTTCGAATTCTTGCGCATGCCATTCGGTCGGAAGAATGCCGCGAAAACTTTTCAGCTCTTCATCGACCAAGTTTGAGGCGGTTTAGACTTCGCTTATGCTTATCTTGACGACATCTTAATCGCGGGCCCTTCAAGAGAAGAGCACTTGCGCCACGTCCGAAGACTTTTTGCTCGTTTATCTCAACATGGGGTGACGATCAACGCAGAAATGTGTGCATTTGGTGTCGACTCAGTTAATTTCCTCCGCCATTTGTCTCTTCTGCAGATGTCGTGTCATTGCAGGTTAAAATCCAAGCCAACATCGAGTATCCTGAGGCTTACTCTTTCAAACAGCTTAGGCGTCTTGATGGGCTTGCTAACTTTTACCAACGATTCATACCAAACTGCGCACCGCTGATACAATCCCTCACGGACCTTTACCTAAGGGAAACACAGGAAATTCGAATTTTCTGCCGCAGCACGCGCTCCTTTCAGGTCACTGAAAGAGGCTATCGCTAAAACACATCACGACCCGGCAGCCTCACTGTCCTTCGGTACGGCCGCCTCGGACGTGGTAGTCGGCGTTGTTTTGCAGCAACGAGTAGGTGACACGTAACAGCCCTTAGCGTTTTTCTCCAAGCGCCTACAACCTATCGAATCTCGCTACAGCACGTTCGGTAGAGAACTAGTAGCCATACACCTAGCGATACATTGTTTTCGACTCGCATTAGAAGGCCGGACATTTGCCGTCTTCCCTGACCATAGGCCACTAGGTTACGCGCTCGGGTCGACCGATACTACCCTAGGGAATCCCGCCACCTAGACTATATCGCTCAGTTTACAACCGATATACGACATGTCTCAAGTTTGCACAACGTGGACTTCGACGCACTGTCTCCTGTTCAAGCGATCTCCGCTGACTTCGACACTACTATCGACCAAGCAGCCATGGCATCCGCACAGCAAAACGATCCCGAGGTTGATCTATTTAGGTAGGTCTGCTTAACTTGATATACCAGCTGTTCCCTTAGCATCATCAGACGGCACTATTCTATTCACTGAACACGCCGCGCCGTCGTACCAAACGAGTTCCAACGGACAGTGTTCGAGGCGCTGCATGGGTTATCTCACCCAGGTGTTCGTGCATCTGCTAAACTGATAACCGTACGATTCGTTTGGCGCAATGTCTATTGAGAGGTTCGTACTTAGGCGATCGCTTGTCTTCCGTGCCAACGCGCGAAGGTGCATAAGCCCAAGAAAAGTCCAAAAGGAAGATTTCCCACGCCAGATGCACGTCGACCTGGTAAGTCCTCTACCACCTTCGAAAGGCTCTGCATATCTACTGACCTGTGTTGATCGATTCACTAGGTGACCGGAAGTTATTCCCATACCTAATTACTCTTCGGAAACAGTAACGAAAGCTTTTCTGGAGCGCTGGGTAGCTCAATACGACTGTCCTGCCATTGTGACCACCGATCGAGGGTCATATTTCTCAGCTACTTTTGCCACGCTGCTTAAGAATTTAGGTTGCCGCCACGTCCAGATGACGGCGTAGCATCCGGCCGCTAACTGCATGGTGGAGCGTTTTCATTGCCAGTTGAAAGCAGTGCTACGTGCGTACGCAGATCTTTCATAGTCCGAAACCCTTACCCTCATCCACCTAGGCTTAGGAAACAAGGTTAAAACCAATTTCGATGCAAAACCAGCGCAGGTAGTCTGCAGTTGCTCGGACAGCTGGTAACACCAGTATCGATCACTTCCTTCTTCCACTATGGAAGTTACATCCATCGGTTGACTCACCAGGTGCGTGAGATACGCCTGTCCACTTCACGGTTGTAGAAGACACCGGTATACGTGCCTGGAAAACTGTCTACTTGCTTACACGTACTGCTTCGCAAAGTCGGTGTTCGACAGCCTCTGCAGTCGCCGTACATCGAACCCTTTAAAGTAATCAACTGAACAAGTAAGACATTTACGATCGATCGCGGTGGCCGACGAAAAATCGGCACCAGCATCCGCATAAATCAAGTCTTTATAGAGGAAACTACTTCGCCTCCATCGTTTAGCAATGTTACGTGCGACGTTACAACAAACAGCATCGATTTTCAACATCCTAATGTGGTCGAACCAGACCACGATCCCGGTCTACAAACATCAGCCGTCCCGACATCTTCCGAACCTAGCCTGTCGCCTCCCATGACCAACCGCCGTGGTCGGGACGTTCGTAAGCCGGCTCACTTTTCCGATTATGTAGTGTAAATACTTTAAGGTTTGTAAATATTATAAATGTTGGCGTCGCTTTTGGTCGGTTAACGTTTTGGAAACACAAAATTCAAAAAACCTTATTAAAATATCCAAAAACCAAAAAAACTAAACATTTTTGAATGTAGATCATTCGTTTGCTCTTTCTGGAGTGTACTATTCTGCTTTCTCGGCTTTACATGTCCAAGCCTCCCCTTCGATCAACTGGCCTATATGAGCAACGTTTCGAGGATCACCGCTGTCAACGAGGAGCTGGACATGAACGCGGGTCGTTTCTCCATGGGATGAGGGTCGTTTTGGCGAGGGGGGGGGGTGAGAGACCACTCCCAAGTGCATCGTTTGGCAGCAGCGGAGGTTGAGGTACTGTCGGCCATTTTTCTGTGCTAACTAGTTTTTTTGGAAATCCGACAAGGCCACACCAACAGCTGGCCGAAATGCACTCTGACCCGCAATCAATAAATAACCAACGGAACAGCGGACCCTAACTGTGGGCTACATCCATTCGCGAACAAGAACAGATATTCCTTTGTTTACGAATACCTTTTACGAACTTCGATTCACAACCACTTTTGATTTCGAAGGCTTCTTGGTTCGGAATTCTAGGGGAAAGCTTTGTAGCAACCCCAAAGATATTTCTTAGATTTCTTTGTACAAATTTGTTCCTCAATCGTACAGTATTGGTTTTTGTTTTAACGCCGACCCTACGGCCATTTTTTTACCTACTTCCGGCTCATCACTTGTGTCAAGACACTAACGCACGATCTATTCGCTTCATTCGTTTTCGTCCGTTTGTAGCCTTCCTCGAATACAATCCGTCGTGTCCGCTCTTCCGGTTTTCTGGTATCCGCACCAGCGCAAGTGCACTACCTCGGAGTAGTATATACTAGTGCTACAGGTCCGTAAGTTGATGTGACCTGGTATTTGTTGCGTTAACCTCCAAACTCCACTGTGTAGAAATTAGCGAATAAATGATAAACATGAAGACGGATTTGTTAGTGAATGCGATGGAGCCATATTGGACAAGATAAGCACATCGCCGATTGGTACAGTTAGAAAGCTCAACAATCCCGATTCGATACAGCCGCCAAATGGACATCATTATCATCAACAACAGCAGCATATCAGCCACTTGAACTGATGCTTCGCTGGCATACAACCATAACGAAAAATAGTGAGAGGGAGACTTACCGGAAAATTTTAATGCCTAAACAAACATACAAGGTCAAGGCACCTACACCTTGTTGCAACAACGTACCATCATAAACAGCTGGTTATCGTGCAAAGATAAGGCGGCATCGGCGAGACAGCTTCCTTGCGGCTTTCACTGCCACGCGTCATAATCAGACATTACCTCGCAGATAACTCAGCACCACCACACACTTTAAACAGACAATCCGATTAGGAGACGGCAGCAGACGCGCCACTGGTGTCGGTTGCGAGCCATATCCTGTAAAGTCTCAAGTCAAACACAAGGTGAGTCACGTGGACTCCAGCCCGGAAGACGACACGGACCAACGGCGCCCAGTTTGGTCGTCAGTAACATTATATCCCTCGGCCAAGTCAACTTCTATCCACCTCGAGCCTTGCGCCACCGTACATCTGGTAGACAAAACAAGACCCTGCTCGGTAGGCGGTGACCGGGCATGCGTAGTACGTGCCCAATTTAACGCAACTTATTCAGTGCTATCTGTTGTTCTAAAGAACTAGCTTGCACATCATTGCCTAGTACTCGCCTACGTACATCATAGTTGGGAACACGCTGGAGTCATTCGAAACCAGCAATGCTCCGTAGACAGTGATAATCAGACTTGAAGGCGCCTGAGATTTTCAGACCGAAGGGGCCAAGCCCACTCCCATAAAGCAGGACGACTGTCACTGTGGGAATCCCCTTTCTGTCACCAAAGATGTAGCAGATTCAAAAAAGGCAGATCTGACTTTTGCAATCGGTGAACCGACTTCCGTTGCTATGCGCCCATCGTTGCTGATGCAGCTTCAAATGTAAGTGAATTGATAAACTACCTCGAGTTCCTCGCTATCAAAGGTCAAGGGGTCATCAAGTGGCTGGTGATCCTGCAGTAATACCTTGAAGGCGTGAAGCGAATACAGAATAATGGGACCACTCTAGACAAGCCATTCAGGGTTGATTGCACTGCCCCAATCTGGTTAAACAGCAATACGAAATCGTCCGTATAATCAGGAGTAACTAGCATGTCATCAAGCAGCACCTCAATGCCTGCATCGTGAGAAACCGCAAGGGAACATTCCAGGATGGAGTCCACGACGAAATTGAAAAACGATGAATTGGGCAACCCTGACGAACGCCACTTGTGGTCGAAAAGACATCCGACAAGTCATCGTAGACCCTGACACGGCCTGTAGTGTAGGAGGAGAGAACACGTAAGATGTCCACGTATTTCATAGGAACACCTTTCCGAGCAAGTATTTGGAACGGAACTCATCGATCGACTGAATCGAACGCACCCCTGGAGTCGAGAAACACAGCTATTGTCAGTCTGCGCTATGTATGGCGCTGCTCTAGCACCTGCCGCAGAGTGAATATGTGGTCTATACAACCTCGTCCTGGGCGAAAACCTGCCTGCTCATCCCTAATCCGAGATTCCCGTTCCATAGTGAGGCGACGAACGAGAACTGAAGCCAGTAATTTCGTCACAACTTGTGTTAGGCTAATACTCCTGCGGTTAGCAGTCGGTGCGACTACCCTTCTTGAATACTGCCACTATAATCGATTCACTCCAGCTAGCCGAGACAGTCTCCACCTTCCAGACATGCTCGAACAGCGAGTTCAGTGCTGAGCAGAAGACCACACCTCCATCCTTAAATAGTGCAGGTGGCAGGGAATCCGGGCCTGCAGCACGAAAACGATTGAGGCCTGTGATCGCGTTTCGGACCTCAACCGCCGATAGAGCCTCTTAACTAACCGTCCATGGCTCGTCCTGCATCATCTGGGTAGGAAGAGGTCCGGGAGCTGAGGGCCAACTGAACTGTTCTCGGAAGTGTTCACCCCAACGAGTTATACGGCGCTCTTTATTGTGTATCAGTGCATCCGCGCTGTTTCGGATTGTTTCACTGAGGCCTGGTTTTCTGGGACCAGTGATGCGAATCAGGTTGACGACCTTGCGATAGTTCCCAACTGCTCCCGCCCACTCCATTTCTTCAGCCCTACTAGTCCACCAGGCTTCCTTGTCAGCACGCAGGCTCAGGTTCAGTTCGCTTCTAATGGTCCGTCTGTTCACATTGTGCTCAGAACCAGTCGGGAGGTTTCTTCTGGATTCCAACAGGTTCACCGACTTCTCGGAGATCTAGTGACTGGTGTGGTGACGATTGACAGTATCAGAAGCAGTTGCGCCTGTGTCGTGCATGGCGGCCGAGATGCTATTCTACTGAAGCTGTGTCATTAGGACAAGGAGGCGAAAGTTCGGTACGCAGTGCATCCTGGGATGCCTAACTGACCCAGGGCTGAGATAATTTCTTAGTTGCCAATCGAGGGGGACGCTTGGTGCGCCTACCGGTGGAATTCACGGAAAAGCCACAGCTTACGAAGACATGAACAGAGTCGATGCATGCAATCCAGAAAGAGCGACAATCCAGGATGGAACCAGGCCACTTGTAACTGGCAATATAATCTATTTGGATCGATGGCTGGCCAGCTACAGGACGCCAAGTGGCACATCGGCGCCACTGTGTCTGAAAGCAGTGCTAGTAAGAAACAGCTAGGGCAGCAGTCTACTAAGCAGACATGGAGCCAAATCAGTGGTGCTCCGCACATAGCAGCAACTGACGCTTGCGGTTGCACGTACAGTCGCAATTAAGCCCATAATTACCACCTAGCTGAGCTTCTGAAGAGCCCAAGTGACCTACTTGTGCATCCATATCTCCTGTAAGTACTATGATAGCTGAGCTGGTGGCAATGCACTGTAACGCGTTCAGCCCTTCGAAGCATCAGAAGTGCAACCGGTGGGAGCAGAAGCGGAAACCACAAACAAAGCGTCTAGTGCTACTTCGTGTATCAACGTTGGTCGATGTCGTCAAACGGATTGTATTCAAGCGGCTGTTCATGGGAATCCAATCAACCAACGAGGATTCGGCTTTAGAACTAAGAACAATGCGCACTCCAGCCTGACCAGCGGTGGCCGCATCAAGGTCTTAAGATGTGTACTAGCAATAGCGAGAGGATAAGCCGGGTGCAGTTAATTCAACAACCCCCTGAGAGTCATTGATCCTAGTTTCGAACACACGTCAATACCCAGCGTGACTAACGTGCGTGTGAGTACAACCTGTTGATCTATTTGACTTAGAGTGCGAAGGTTGAGTGCCGCAAACGAAACGGGCAGTGTGGTCTTATAAAGGACTGTTGCCGATAGGCTTCCAGTGGGTGGTGCGGGTAGGTAGCTGTAGACGATTCGACTTCAGTGGCACCGCAGCTGCTGTCAATTAAGCTGGGAATTATAGGAGGGTTAGTAATGGGGATTGTGGGAGGAGCAAAACAGATGGAAAATAATGTAGGGAGACACCAGCAGTAGCATGTTTTGGCTTATGCGCCCTGCTGTATGCAGCAGATAAGGCGACCCTTGATAAGCTGCGATGCAGGATATGGTTGAAGTTTGAAGAAGTAGTCATGGTTGTACGTGGGCTGAGATACGGTCAGGGCGACCACACCTAGACAGGAGAACGATTAGGGTCCTCAACCAAAGCATTTAGCTCAAAAGCCTGTCCGCAAAGCAGCGGGAAGGTGGCAACGATTTAGCTTTACAGAAATGAACGCCATCCCATTTCAAACTCGCAACCTTGAGACCGAGTTTATTTGACCTCTAATCAGTGACCAATCTGATAAGAGTAGCTCACAAAGAGCTCGTGGAACCATCCAGTATAGCTCAGTGGGCCAAAGCGATACGCAAACCGTCGCACCACATTTAGGTCCAGTCTCGTTGGGACAGGTGGACAACAAGGAGTAGGGAAAAGTACAGTCTTCAAGAAAAATGTGAATGTTACAAAAGGTTAGAGTGGAAGGTGAGCAGGAAAAAGTGATGTATAGTTTATTCGAAAAACGGCCGGAATTTTTTTATCACAAAGGCCCTGTACATAGGCTTCGTTTCCAACAAAAATGACTGAGGAAGGGAAGACGTGATGGTGGTGCGGACGTGCGAGGTGAGACAAGGCTAAAGGTCAACCCGTATTACAGTCCATGGAAAATAGTTTCACCGTGGAATCGTCGGAAGCAGAAGCGACGAGCCTTGTTTCCACCGAACGATGTGCAGGCCCACTTGTTGTGGGCGCAGTGGGCACTACATTGGAGGACGGAATGAGAACCAAGTCCAAGATCATCGCTTGATGACCCCACCAAATGAATAAAGGAGCAGGGACAGTTGTTGAGGATCCCGCGTCAACGACGCTGTGGGTATCACAATGACCGCCGCCACCGCCACCACTCCAACCAATTACGGCACAGTGTGTGGTCGATGTGAAAAAGATCGGTTCCTGATGGCTCCAACGTAGAGAAGTAAATCCGACTTGATCAGATATCTGAAATAAGAGAGAGAGAGAGGGATGAAAATCCCATGATGAATAGAAGAAAAGCGGGTGACTCATCACTTCAAGTGAACATAACGGCAAGATGTATTGTCAACTTAGAGGAGAACATGCGAGGATCTCTAGCAAACGTGAGTACTAGTTAAGATAGTGATATGGACAGGTTCCCGACGATTAGAGGCCAAAATAAGGAGAATAATATTTCTGTCTACGAGATATTTCGAAGCTCAGCAACTGTACATCGATGACTGAGTCATATTTGCGGTATGAGAACCCTCACAACAAGAACAGTAACCACTTGGTGACTACATAGCTTCCTCAAGAGTAATATACAAGAATAGACAACTGTAAAACAACTGCGAATAGGAGCAGGAATATTAGAACTTCCTTTTGTAGACTAGTTGCTCGGTGCTCAACTCCGAAGATAAGTTAAGATAGAGGCGCGCAAGGTGTAAGGCACGTTGTTATCTGATTTCACATCGTGTTCGAAAAAGTATGTGTGGATGTCAAAACAACCTTCGAAGCAACCACCTAACAACTGTCAAACGCTCGAGCCTCCTCATTAAAGGAGTATCAGACAGCTGCTGGATTAGCTAGAGACTGTAGTTCTGAAAACGAAGTCGAGCATAAGAACATCGGTTGCGAATAAAAAGCACCTTACATCAAAACTAGTAATAAATCTTAATAGGTTGCCGGCGCCATACTCAGAGGCACGAGTCACTGCGTGAGCTTCGCAGCAGTAAGGTGAGCTGAACGCCAACGACGAATGCCAAGAACGGAACGGCCATCCAAAAGGTTGTGCCGGTGGCTGAGTGGCCTGACTTGCAATCATACGATTACCGGTTCGAATCCGTGTAGGAGTGGGCGTCCTCGTAGTATATTCAGCCCACGTATGACTGGTGGTGATCGCGCCGGCAGCAAAGTGCCATTACCGTGTACAGCTGACGATTCATTTCATTCATCCAGTTGCGCCAAAGAATGGAACAAACAGGTGCTCAGTTTCGGCCTAATCAGAAATAGCGTCTGGCAGAATGGAAAACAAGCCACAAACAGTTCAAGCGAGAGTATAATGACGTTCCGCATCGTCGACCAACCATAGTGATATTTTTGGACATTCGAGGCGCGTTTGACTTCGTTGACAGAGTGGCTCTTTGAGACCGCTTACTGAGAAGTACATCAGCATTCTCCGTGCCATTTACCATCAAACTTCGAGTCGCGTGCAAGTATACGGAGACTTTTCACCTCTTTCAGTACCAATAGTGGTGTTAGACAGGGTTGCCCAGCCTCAACATTCTTGTTTAACAGCCATGAATGAAATCCTAAACACTGTCTTGCAAACCACTGAGTCCTACAGCCTTAAACTGCTACCGGGTGACCGCCTTCGAAGCGTGGAGAACGCATATGACGTCAATGTGATTTGGGAATATTCCCAGGCCGCGCACCATGTGCTGCATAGTCTAGGGATATTCGCTTCTCGACTTAAGTTGACATTTACCCATTCCAAGTGTAAGGTCCTTTTACAGGACTGGCCAAGTATATCTTCTACTCTCACCCTTTCGGGGAATCTGCTGGAAACGGTCGACAAATCCATTTACCTTGAATGTTGTCTTAATAATAGCGATTTGACGGATGAGATCTCCTTACGTGTCTCTAAGGCTATAGTAGCATTCGTTAGCCACCGTCACCTGTGGCTTCATCGTGACCTCTGCCTCGATCTGAAGGGCCGAGTCTACAATACTGTGGTACGAGCGGTTCTGCCGAATGGCTGAGAGATTTGGCTCGCTCACAAGTGATGTCCAGCAGCTATCCGTCTTTCATCACCGCAGCCTGAGGAGCACTGCTGGTGCTCAACGGCAGCATCATATCAGTAATGAGGAAGTCCGACAGCACGTCTTCAAATCTGACAAATTCCGCCGACCGAGTGACAGCATCAACTCACTGCGGAGGTTTCGCTGATTTAGGCATGTGCTTCCGATGCCTACCCAGCTGCTACCATGACATGTCCTATCTGCAAGCGCAGGCGTAGGATGGAAGCGACGACATAGAGGGCCAGTGAAAAATTTAGATCCAACAAGTTAAGGCGCAAACGACAAAGCTGACTGTTGTTGGACGTTCCTGATACCCGGGTTGGAGACCAAAGGACCCTGAGCACATATGGCTGCAAACGATACTGGATATGGTCAAGGACCGTAAGCAATGGCGTACTTGCTGTGAGAAAGTTCTTCTCTAACTATCGTTTTCCATCTCACCCTAATACTGAATACTGAAATTAGAGAACGAAAAAAAGCTGTGTTGCTTCATCGTAGGTGGATCGGGCACATGCGCAGAATAACGTCGCTGATTCCTGTGCGGTGGCAACATATAGCAGCTGCACTGCATCTTACTCGGGTGCGATACGCTCCCTATACATGTAGTCCGCAAAGTGGGTATCAAGGAATCTCGTAAATCCCGACACAGATTTCACCTCGACTAGCGTCTCCGGCAACTTATTCCAATATGTAACCACTCAACGATCGAAGGGTGAACGATGCGCTTTAAACCTGGTACCACAAGTTTGTACCGGTGTCCGCATGTGCTGCTTGGTGCGCGAACGTGCAGCAGCGGCCTCAAGATAGGAAAGTGGCCCAGGTGAACTATACGGTGCATCATTATGAGATCAACTCGAAGCCGACAATATGACAGGGTATACAGCTCTAGTCTCCTACGTCGATCCTCGTACGACTTACCCCGTAAACTGGGGATGAGCCGGATAGCTACATGCTGGGCCCATTTCAGTCTGCACCACAACTGCAGTGATTGGACAATAGGCGGGTGAGCCGTACTCAAGCACCGGTCTTATCATAGAAGAGAACAGACGGGTGGCAATCTCTTCAGAGCAAGTGCAGAAGCTGCTTCTAAGTGTCCAAAGCAGGCGTGGTCAGTTTCCGTAAAGTCTGTTCGTGGTTTTAAAAGAGTTTAGATCACAGCATGACAGTACACCTAGATCCTTTACGGAGCATGTGGGATGCAGCGGTTGACCGGCTAGGGCGTACATATGCCCATTAACATCCTTCCCCAGATTCATAAATAACGACTTGGCCGACAGATCAACTCCTGCACACCACAGAGACAGGCGGTCGAGCTCCTGCTGAAGGACGTCTTATGTGTTGTAGCACTCAGCCAATTGTAAGGTTATTGGTAAAGTGGGGAGTGTGGATGGTGCAGCGCAAGCCACCCATAGTCCCTCTGTAGGCGCAGGCGTCCTGTGGCTGGCCACAGTGACAGGCAAATCCGAAACCGGATGCCGCCAACCATTATATATATATATATATATATATATATATATATATATATATATATATATATATATAAGTGCGTTTTTCCTGAGGACGATCATGACTATAGGCTTGCTCGTTGAGGAACTCGTTCAATGGTTATAAGGAAGACCAAAACATAGGTGGCCAGTAGGAGCTGAAAATGTTGACACAACACAAAGTAGCACGAATAGAAAGCAAATGAAATCTCGTATCCTCCGCATGTCACACACTTCTCATTCTCTACGGAGATATAACAGATGAACGTGCAGATACGGATTGGTTGTAGGCCAAACAACAGGATCCCACTGGGAAAGTATTGACTGTGTTGGTTCGCTACTCCATCTCTTTTCCCCTGGCATCAGCAGTAGGCCGGGTCGAAGCTTTAACGTCAAGCGAACACTAACGGATTGCATGCGGTTTATGCATACTAAAAGGTCGCTCGCATCTACGCAGGCTCGAACAAGTGACCGTTGGGTTACAAACCTAGTCAGATTCCTTCCATGCAATTAGTCGTCTACACCAATGATTTCTTCTCAATTGAGTGTTCATTGGACATTGGATGCAAAAAGACAATTTGGTACTCTAATGATCGTAACCTCCGCGACAAAACATATGAGATTGGTTGCAGGTTCACGAGTAAGAGTCAAACTCTTCAGCACACAGTGGAGAATTGTCCGGCCGAACTTTGGGGCTTAACTATACAGTCATGATTAGTCTATCCTGGATGTTTTCACTGGTCTGGCCTATTGCCTGCAGTGTGTCTCGGTGATGAACGAGTAAGTACGCCTGGATGTCAGTGCGGATCTCCACAAAAGAAGCATTATCTCACCGTGGAGGACGAAAAATAACGAAAGCAGAAACAAAGGTTCTTTTATGATGCAAAGAAGAATGGTAGTTCCGACATTTCTCGACTGGATACATGGGAGCGTTGTAGAGTAATGCACCTGTGCGAACATCCACCGATAATCTTCTTCAGGCAGTCCAGATACACCATTACTTAACAATTCACTATCCTGCCACACAAAGGAGGAGAACAAGCATAAGACCTGTATTTCCCATTTTAAGATACTACCTCAAAGTATTTCACATGATCTCACATCAATGGATCAGAATCCATGTCAATAAGAACGTTTGACCAAGTACAAAGGCCCACGCATGAGGTACTTGTGGGAATAGTTCCTTGTGCAATTGGGAATAAGCGTACAGGGTTACTCTTTGTAGAAAGGAAAAGACAGTCATCAGCAGTACGTCGGCACACTGTACCGACATGCCGCTGTCAAGCGAAAAGAAAGAGGCGAGCTAGGGCTGATTATGTTACGAGGTCATCCGCACCCAGGCGGAATCGAACCGGGGACTTCCGATATGCGTGCAATCCTTTCGGTCGTCTGTCTTGTGGGTTCGTTTGAAGCATGTTATCTGAATGAACTGAAACACGCCATCTTACTTAGGACAGCGATCAAGGTTGAAGTGAACCTAGGTCATTTCGAACATCAAAACCAACTAGGAGTGGTCCTTATTTCCAACAAAGAACCGGCTCCATAAACCAATATCCTAACTAGCACAAGATGGCGGAACTATGTTGAATACTGCCTCTTGAGTGAATCGGGTTTTCAACCTTCCGTAATTTAAGCCTTTAATTATTATAGGGACGTTGGGTCCCCATAACAAACTAATAATCGCTTGACGATTTGTCAACAACAGTGCTTTGGAGGATGGTAACTAGAACTTATAACAGATGACCTTGGGTTTAATTGGTTCCGATTGATAGAGCTGAAACGGCTATGGAACCGCAGTGAGGACAGGAGCATTACAGTGAGTAAAATGAAAATTGGTAGTGAAAGGGATGTCGTAAATGACAGTACACGCGCAGGCAGGAATTCTGAACCAACCTCGTCCGAGTAGGTCCACTTCTGCCGGAAGCGCATTTTAGTATTGTCCACAATCCCCAAGGTCCCATCGGCTGTGCCGAAGGCGAAGTAAGGGTGGCTGAGGAAGGGACAAGGTAAATAAATAAGACTGGTGTTGTAGGAATAAGTTTTCGTGATCAAGGGTGGGTAGTGACGAATAAAAACCAGGTGAAATGATGAAAGCAACCCCGCATACCTAGGTAAAGTGGAGTATGGGGAAGATATGAAACTGGGAAAGAAGGCGTGAGCTCAGCATGTGGTGGGAAGAATGATGCAAAAAGGCAGTAGGAAGTATGGTCAAAAAGTGGTAAACAGTGCCTAAATGTGGTCAAGTCAAATGGAGTCAAAATAGACTTCATACACCAGAATGGGCGCATTTTGAGCAACCATGTCATTATCAATGAGGAATAGGGATTTGGATGTAATTGCAAAGGCAGCTCGTCGCAGCCCCCTTCAGTCAGCAGGCTTCGACACGTCTGGAAAAGCATCAGACAGCTGTATTGACTTTCTGCGTCTAGTCAGTGGCGCGCCTTTCTCGGAACCCTCCGGGTTCCGTGGCATAAGCCGCTGGCATCTGGAAGTCATGGGTCAAAACTCGGCAGTGGTCCAAGGAAGGCGCACCACTGCCGAGTCCCAGAATGTCGAAACAGCTGTCTGGTGCTTTTTCAGACGCGCCAAAGCCTGCGGACTGAGAGAGGACCGCGACGAACCGACCTTGAAATTATACCCAAATCTCCACTATTTATTAATAATCAAAAATCTGTCAGTATAGCTTCTAAGTGCTGTGTCGTACATAGTCGCTATGCGGAAAGTCCTAGCTTGTGGGGCTAACTGCTGCCCTCTGCACAGTTCGTAACTGGGATGGCAGTGGAGGATGAGCCGGGCTATATCGTAATCAATTGTCAGTCCTGCAGGTCCGCGGCCGTCACCCATGGCTTAGTGGCACAAGCTGCTGGCATCCGGAAATTATGAAGGTAGAAACTCGGTAGGGATCCGACAGAGGGTGCACCACTAAGGAAACACATTTCGAAACAGCTGCCTGGTGCTTTTCCAGACGCGTTGAAGAACGTTGACTGAAATGAGACCGCGACGAACTATTACGAAATCACATCATTATTGTGAACACAACAAACTCCAGCAGTAAAAGGAAGTCATAAATCTTGAGTTCGAAAAAAATGATGACATTTTGGTAAATCACCGTACTGTGGGTAAGAATGCACATCGATAATACTAGGAGAAAACTGATGCACATACTAACTTGGTTGTCAGTCGAGAAATTGTCGAGAGAATCTCCGAATAAACCACCGTATCAAGAAATCTTTCGTTTCAATCAGCCATGTATTATTCCTTTTCTGTCCTTCCAAACGTCATTGTATGATCTGATTTTCAAGTATCCTGATCCACCCACCTATGGTCAAAAGTTCCTACGGGTATGCACTTCTCCGAACATGTCGATACAGGCGTGTCTGGTATCGTCGAGAAGAAAAAGTGCATTTATTCAGTCTCTTTACTTTGTCCACCATACAACCCAGGTGGGACATTTGATAGCAACGTCCATTCAGAGTGAACAGGGAGCAAAAGAAAGTAGGTTGACCGATTACGTCATTTGGCACAGCATGTCGAGTTGTTAGCCTATGTCACCTAGCTGATTGGCTAACGTTCGGTTGCGCTGCGGTGAGCTGCTCGTCGTTGATTGTACTGAGTCAAAGGAGCAGCCTAATCGGCCCCAAAATGTCATCGTCAATGCGTGGACAACGATTAATCCACAGCATGGATTCCTAAACTCCAGGTCGCGCACCAGTTGTCACTTAGAATTCCTAAATTAATTTATTGACTCACATGATCGTGGCTTATCCGCAATCGCCATCAAACTCGACATGCATAAAGCCTTCGATCACGTACTTCACATTTGTTTTCTAGCTAAACTCCAAACCGACAGTATAGCGGACTGTTTACTGGCTTGGTTTAGGTCGTACCTTACTGGTCGCTCACAGATGGTAAGATACCTCTACAAGGTTATCAGATACCATAGATGAATGGAGGTGCGATAGATACAGTTCCTTAAACTCACGTCACTAAGATACTTATAACCATAGCAACAATAATGTATAACAGACTAAGATGAATGAACAAAAAAGCAAAATAAGAGTATGAATATGTCAAGTGTCAAAAAGTAAGCAACAAATGCAAGTGTCATCGAAATAGATCCTGACCACTGGCGTGGACGACAACGAGGACCTCCTCCAGGAATATGGAAAGCGCCAAGCCCATCTAGCATTCTCATATTCACGTAATCGACTGACCATTTGGATGGCTGACCTAACTATCCACCAGGGTTAAGTGATACACTTGGAGGCAGTTAGCTAGCGGAAGAAAATGGCTTAAATGAATTTGGAACGCTATGCAGGAGTATCAGAAGCATGACTCCGGATTCCTTATAACCACTACATTCGTACACATTACTGGTAAGCAACGGAGTGGAACACATGAAAGCTAAACTAATTTATGTAAGCTTGATGATATACTGAGTGCATCTTTACAAAATCATCTTCTTAGTAGTGAGGTTCATCGTGTCTGCCCATAGCATCAGTTGTTTGGAAGAGCGTGAGTAGCCCACCTCCATTCGGAAGCGCCCCTATCACAATTCCAGAAGCAAATTAATAGTTCATAGAAAAGATCATCTGAGTTCATTGTTATAAGTCGTGTGGGTAGAAACTGCCCTCTATTTGCTTTCTCAAACTTGAAAGCGGAAGTATCAGAAATGAATCCGTCTTATGCGTTTCGTCTGCGATGAAGGTTATGTCAGATGACCGAGTGACAAGCCGATAGTAGGTCGGAGAAAGGTCTCACCTTAAGTCGGACCCAGTCTCCGCGCAAACGGCTCTAGGTGGACAAGAACACAGCGATGCTTGTGCTGGTGTGTGTATCGAAGCCTCCAAAGCGCTAGTCACTGCTACACAACTGACAAGAAGCAATCGAGTTCTTCCATCACTGAACAGCAATCGAGGTAGACGATCGGTTCACTCACACTGGTAGCTGCGTTACATCAAGATTTCAAATCACGGAGGCCATTGTACACATCAGCAGGAGCTCAAGGGATTTCACAGTCGGCCACTCGGCTGCACAGTCAAACGTAAGTGCACAAGTTTGAAGTCAAGTCAACGGTACCGCACGAACCAGGGTCGTGAGCAATACTTAAAGATCCGAATTTTCCGCGATGACGAGACATGTTCTTCGAGATCGAAATCAAAAATGCCGCGAAATTTTTGCCGTGCAAACAGCAAATTCCGCTACTTCACCTCGAAAACGAAAATAAACAGAAATTAAGACACCTTCATCCACTATATACATGTCAGTCATGATTGAAAACAGAGTAATTAAAATAAAGCCCAATAAGGTGTTTTGTGTTACTGTCTGAAAGGTTATGACGCTTGTCAGGGACATTTTTGTAGGCACTAAAGCTCCGTTCAGCGTCTACCGAATTCACAGGACTGCATAGATAACGGTCAGGGATGTCTTTTGTGCATCCCGCACCAGAAAGTCAGCGCGTCTTCACACTTTTCTCCTCGAAGTTCTTCCACCACCTTTCAATAGATTAACCACACGGCTGCCAGAGCTGGGTAGCTAATTAGGCCTGGAACATGCGCAGTTGCATGGAACATTGGACAAAGTGATGAACTGGTTGGGGTCGAGCACTTAAATGGTTTTCGAAAACGGCCAGCTAGTCTGTGATGTCAGCAACGTCTTGGATTTTATGGCAGCTTGGGATAAGCAGAATTGCATTTCAGTTTGGATTTTGCTAGACGCATCAAAAGTGAGGCCTTATGCTTACAAATGTCGCAGCCAGTTTTGTTCAGCGGCAGTTTTCAGCGACATGGATAGATCAGTACGGCTGTTATGAATTTTATGTGTTACCGGAGACTGTGATTCGACAGTTTTCAAGTGAAAGATGATGTTCTTCCCAACAGTCGTAACGCAACGCATTTGTCATCTCAATGATTTCTGTGTTGTTTTCTTGGTTAGAATATCCACCGGTTCACAAACAACAGCTGAGTCTCCAAACTCGCGCTGTACAGCTCGGAACATGACTGGGTAATGATAGGAATACTCGCTGTAATGTGTGACAGCTTCCAGCAGGAGTTCCAAAAGGTGATACCCGGTGCAGGCGGACTGTTTGAGTTATCCACGCGCTCCACTCCATGTAGACACGCCTGTTTTTTCCCGAAAGACGAAAAGCACTTTGCATTTTTGCAATGAATTCGTTGAGAGAGACGCCAGACCCACAGAATTTCTTGCCGGATTCGAAAATATTTTACAATTCAATGGCTTTGACGAAGAGACGAAAGCACGGTTAAGACATGCAGTTGTTCTAATTATAACCCACACCAAGCAACAAAATTATTTATCACAGCAAGAGAAGAAAGCAATAAGATCTTTAAAAGTTGTTGAAACTATCGTGATCCTGCCTGCGGACAAAGGACGTGTGTTATAATGGATAAAACAGAATACGTTGAAAAGACAAAGAATCTCCTGAGCGACCGTACAACATACCGCTGCTTGGAAAACGATCGCTTTCTAAGCAGCAGTACAACTGATAAATAAAATTAATAAGACCTTAAAAAGACTTCAGAATTAAAAACAACTCACAAAGGAGGAGCACAACAGGATGAAAGCTCATGACTCAAGCCGCCCGATTCTACGGACTCCCGAACGTGCACAAAGCTGGTGTACCGCTTCGGCCAATCGCGTCACTCCCTAGTACGCACACCTACAACTTACCTCAAGAATTATGGAGGCGCCTTAAACACCTGATTAGTGGCTCGCGGTATTCCATAAACAACGCTCAGCAGTTTTCAGAGAAACTCAAAGGGCTGCGCGGAGTGATGATGAAGAAATAATGGTGTCCTTCGACATTATTGCACTGTTCACTTCTGTCAACATACAAGTGGCGAAAGAAAAAATTTCAGAGAATGACTGAATGTTGGCGAAGGAGCAATTGGGAATCTGACGACTGATAGTATATGCGAGCTCCTTGACTTGTGTCTCACGACGTACCTTAACTTCGATGGAGCATTCTATGAACAAGTGAAAGGAGCCCCAATGGGATCACTTATATCTGGACTCAACGCAGAGGTTGTCATGCAAAAGTTAGAAGAAAGTCTACTCCCAGTCATGAATCGGAAATTGTGAGTCAGATATGTTGGCGACACGTTTGTCATACTCAAACGCAACGAGTTGCAGACCGCACAAAGCCTGCTGAATGATGCAATGGACGGTATTCACTTCATTATGGAGCCAGAAATAGAGAACAAACAACCTTTCTTGGATATGTTGGTTACTAGAAAAGCGGACAGAGAACTGCAAACATCAGTTTAAAGGAAAGACACGCACACAGATCAAATCTTAAATTGCAACAGCAACCATCTGAAATGTCACAAAATCAACTGCATACGCACCCTGTTCCGCAGGACAGAATTACATTGTAATACTGCAGAAGCAAAACGCGAAGAAGAAAACCATTTGTTTACATCCTTCATGCGCAACGGATATCTACGCAGTTTCACCCGAAGATAGATAAACTACAAGAGTAGAAATACCACCCCTGAACCAACAACAACGTAACGGATCGCTTTGCCATACATCAAGAACGTATCGGAACTGACTGCTAGACTCCTCAAGCCTCACCATCTGTTACTGGCTCACATACCCACCAACACTCTGAAAAGAAACCTTTCTAGACCGAAAGGGAAAAGGAGGGCACACGAAGGCAGGAATGTTATTTACATGATGCAGTGTAAAAACTGTGATAGGAACTATATGGGCCAAAGAGGGAAGAAAATTGTCTACAAGGCTACAAGAACACAGCCTGTCGAAACTATTACCCATCATCCTTAGTCTCGAAACACGTTGATGAAGAAGGGCACATGTTGGATTGGGAGAAAACGGAGATACTAGCGCAGGGAGAGACCAAAAAAGGGAGAGAATTCCTCGAAGCGTGGTTCTCTACAGACAGTTCAATAAACCAGCGCATCGACTTAGATCCGGTATACCGGCAGCTGCGAATAAAGAGTTTACGTGGGTCCTTTGGCACATGAGTCGAAAAGAGGCGGCGCCCGGAACTGTGAGCTAGCAATGGTCACGGGATGTGAGTCGAAGTTGCCAAATTCAAATGTCACTCGCTCGTTGGTAAGAGTCGATAAAACAACTCAGTTTGCTTATTACGCACTGAAGAAGTCACCACGATTAGGGATGAAACGTTTGCAACCAAACTGTTCAGCTCGGAGAACAGAACAAAATATGCGAATGGTCTATCCAATCAACTTGATGCAATGAGCAACACATCTAATGGGAAGTGAGTCCTCACAAACAGGCTAAGTGACATCGCGGTAGCATGCTCTCATCTAGCTAGCGCCATCGAAGATGAAGACCGTCATAGGACTCTATTCTATACCTATCACTGCCAAACTGCGCAAAAGAGCTCCCCCAATTGTGGCAGAACTGACTCCATATTGACCGCGTGGATGAGGCATGCTCGAGGACTGTTCTAGTTGGAGTTCAATGGTGCGCATAACAGAATGTGTAGTTCCACTTTCCCCTGCGATAATCAGTTGTTTCGTCTGTTATAACGCTGACAAAGGTATCGCGAAACATCTCTTTCAGTATCTGATTATGTTACCCGTAGAGTTGGGGAATTTTCAGACGTCAATCCCTCAATGCTTCCACCATTTCGCATGTGTCTATGAAGAAATTTCCTTTACTGGGAGTCGCCGGCATTCTCTACAGGAGTATTCGCAGATAACATAGCAAGTAGAAAGTCAGATACCACTGTGTCGCGGGCTTCCTGGGTAGTATTCGCAACGGCGATGGAACTAACGATACTTGCTTGTCGAGCTTTGTTCGAAGCTGGTTCCTACAAGGCAACAAGTTCACCTACTTGCTCCACCTTATAAGCTTTCATCCGAAGATGCTTCTGGTTTCGAATATGGTCAACCACGATTGATTTTCATGGTGGATCCAGTAACTTCACAGGATGAGCAAAACAATAGTATTTTATCCGCATCATTAACTTAGTATTCTCCAACAAACTCCTTCACCCTGTCTAGGCCAGTTTTTCCTGCTACATGCTGTATACTTTTCTAAGATGACATCAGCGAAAAATAAAACCCGCTGATTATTGTAAGCAACAGATTCGCTTGGTTCTCGAGTAATAGGTCAAAGGAAAACGAAGCCGAGACTGAACTACGGTACTATTCAAAGGAAGATGGCAATTCGGTAATGAAAACCGCAACAGTAACGCCTCAATACTGCCATAACAGTATCTTCATGAAGTACTAGACTGACAGATGACGACGAACTCAGTCTGTCAGCGAAGTGACACGGTTGCTTATATTGAGCCGCCGAGCCCCATGCAACGACATGATCGCTGTTCAACGCCTAACAAGTGACAGCGCAAAGTTCGCGGGTGACCGTAATGGGGGACGGTGTGTGCCGGCCAAATGTGAGCAAAAGCTGTGAACGAACAGATGTCGAACAGATTTAATGCACATGTGGGCAAAGCGTGTTTGAACAGAGTGTTTTATTAATCACGTTCGAAATTAGGAGCGGTTGTACTCAGGTGCTGACGTACCCCGGTACGCTGAATTGCTAACTATCCAATGGGGCAAACTGCCTTGCCGGCAGGAGTGAGATGGGGCCCAGAGGCACGATATGTGTGGCTACGATCGCAGGGCACACTGAGCCGTTCGGATGTGCGAAGTGAACGTTTGCCAGATACCACAGCCGCACTGAACTTGTCATGCTTCGGTCAATCGGCAGTCGGCCTTCACGCAGGTGAAAATGCCAGCAGAAGGGTTCCCTGCGAAGTGGTTAGTGAGGCGCAGTGCTAGCAACTGAGAAAAGCAGCCTGGCGGTATGTGATGACCGGTCGATGGGTGCCGCATTTCTATCGCCACAAAAGCTGTTATCGCCTCATGATTGGCTTCCAACAAACCCGCAAGCTTTAATTAGGCTGCTTTCGTTGCTAAAGGGAATCATACTGTCAGGAGCACATTGTAAAATTACAGTGTTGTTCAATATATCGTTTCGATCGCGTGTGTGTTACAGCTGCAAATTCACTCTTCATGAGTACATAAAAACGAATTCTTGACTTGACTTGCCGGGATAATGCTCTTAGATCTCAGTCTTCCCCGACGCACTGGTGGCATCATTAAACAGCAGACCAATTTAGTTATGAATACAACTATTACCCTCACAGTCAGACAATTGCTAGTTGTATGAATTGATCGGGTCTTCGATGGTGTTTCGCATGTACATTCTAGAATATACATTTATTCATTTCCTTACTTATATTTACATGGGATATGTGAAATGTCTGTAAATAGCAACGAATTAGATGTTCGAAGTGCCATCCGTCGATTTAGCTACAGAAGAGCATTCGCCGGATGATGTTGGCGAGCACTTTCTGCCATGTCACGAACGAAATCTGTCTACATTCGTTCACAATGTTCTCTTTCAGTTCATCCATGTTGTTGGGTTTCGTTCTATAAACTCTGCACTTCAAGTATCCCCCATAGGACAAAGTCCATGGGATTCAGATCTGATGGTCGCGTAGACCATTCTATCGATCCTCCGCGACCGATCCAACATCTACCGAATGTCTCGTTCAGGAAGGCACAAACTGATTGCGCCGAATGTGCAGGTGCGCCATCCAGATGCCACCAAAAGTTATTCATTAACCCTTCCGACTGTGGCTGCGGAATGACGCTGCTCTGCAACATCTCCATGTACGAGGATGCTAAGAAATGTCAGACATTGGTACTGTTAAACAGGAACCTGCTGGACATACTCCTGGAAAAGAAAAGGGCCCAATGATTTTGCGACCAGTCAACCCAGCCCAGGCCATGAGCTTCGCGCTATGTTGCACATGTGAAGCGCTACATTGCGGTGAGTTGGTTGTCGTCCAAACATGTTGCGTATCTTCGCCATGCAGAGGGCACACAGCCTAATCGGTGAATAAAATGGAATGTAAGTCCAGGATGTTTAAAAACAAACAGGCGAATTTCTGGTATCTCAGTGAAACGCATGCGTTAAACACTTGCACCCGTAGTGCACTGTACCGTCAAAAATATTTCCCTTTAATATCCGATACACAGCATACGGTGTGGTTTCGCAATGTTGTACGAGCTTGCCGAATGCTGATGGCTGTTACTGCATACCTCGCGCAACCGCGCAAGCTGATACCTCATCCGTGACGGTGCTAGGCCTTCCGCTTTGTTTGATGTTGCAAACGCTACCATATGCTGTAAATTTCTTTACCACTCGACGCACATACCGCTCGTTAATTGGCCGCGTAACACAGTGCATACTATAATAGCGCGTTGCGGTTTCCGCCGCATCAGCCCCACACTCACCACACAGCTGCACAATGACCACGCGCTGATGGACCGGCATATTACGTGACTTCGGTTGCTGATACATCGACGACGCGGGTGTAAGCTCCTGCTCCATCGCTAGCACATTGAAGCCCTAACAACTTCGCAGGGAACCCTTCTGCTGGCATTTTCACCTGCGTGAAGGCCGACTACCGATCGATCGAAGCATGATACGTTCAGTGCGGCTGTGGTGTCTGGCTCATATCCAGTTCTCACAGCCGAACGACGTGCGTTCCCTTGGTCTTGCCCTGCGATCCACGCATGACAGGTCGATTGCGGCTGCGGCGTTTGTCAATTTTCACTTCTCAAAGCCGAACGGCTCGGTGTGCCCTGCGATCGTAGACATACATGTCGCGCCTCTGTGCCCCATCTCACTCCTGCCGGCAATGAAATTTGCGCCATTGGACAGTTAGCAATTCAGCGTACCGGGGTACGTCAGCACCTGAGTGCAGCCGCTCCTAGCTTCGGACATGATTAATAAAACACCCTGTACACTGGACAATAGAGTGAGTGCACAGTGTGGGCAGACAGATGGGACATGGTTGCTTAATGGATAGATGCAGAGGCGACACTAGGGTCTGGGGTCAAGCAGACTTGGATAGCAGATGGTGAACAAACGGCAGCCAGCTGGCTACTTTGGCATTTCTTCTGAATACAAATATATTGATTACAACAAAAACGAATTCAAAGTAGCTTTCCTTGTTTGTTTGGGCAAGCAGATGAAGCGTCTGCTTGTCATATCTGTCCACCTATGAAGCAACTTACCTCGGCGTGTGTTGATGGCCGTTGATAGACCTAGTTGGGTGAGGCTAAAGTGTGAGCAATGGGTGATACAGTAAAAGGGTATGAAGAGATTGAATGGCATTATGCACCCAGATGATATGACATAAATCCAGCTACATTGCCTAACATGTAATAGCTGCGGATCCAATGGCACTTCCCCATGCTCGATAAAAGGCTTTCACCTGTGTTGATCTTTCACTTACAGGAGTGACTTTTTCATTTGGTTGCTATATAATCAACATCCACAGGTTTGGTTGCGCTGTTTGCTTCTATTAATCGTCGTTTACGAGTAGTACTGCTACTACGATGCCGGAAGTTAATGAATTAACTGAACGGAGAGGGACACGTATGTAGAGGAAGTTTTCAGGCGGCTGTATCCCGAGTTGCTCCAAAGAGAGTCTGAAGCCCTACTCCGAAAAAGCCAGGGGAGCATGTGGTCACTGGATTGGGTCGAGTCAAAAGCCAGAGTCTGTGTGACACAACATTGCTGTCGGCAAGAAAGGTCCCGCAAGAGAGAATGACGTTGGTTATGTGTATTTCACGGACCTGTGAGTTGTTTCAATTCTATTAACATATCCGTGGATGAAACCAACGGATGTTTTTGCTTCTATGTGTCGTGAGGCCACTGTTTCTACATGCTCCAGCCGATTGAGACAGACTGCCGCTCAAAGGTGCACTACGGTGTTCTAGCACAAATGGTGCCCGAGGGAGTTTTGCGCACGTGTCGCTGAGTTGGCGTTGCGGGACAACTTCGGGGGATCCCGACGGTCCGCGACAGCCATGATTTCGAAATGTAGCGTTGGTAATGAAGAGACATCATGCGTAGTGAGAAATTAACAAGTCCATGATCCAATGATTGAATCTGGTATTGAAACGAGGATTACCAACATAAATCGATGGGTTATCCTGCTGATTGCTGGACTGAGTAATCGAGTGCGAGTAACATAGCACTTTGGACTCCACATTCTTGAAACAAGTGCTAGTGAACTAAACGCTGTCGAGGTCCTCCAAGGAGAAATTTCAGAATTAGCGATAGATGGTTTCTAAAGGGAGTCGAGTGCGCCAGACATAATCACTGGGCTCGATGCATCAAATGAGATGATGTATCTTGAATCGTCTGGTAACCTGCTCATACCAGTGTTGCGTCTATCAAAAGAACAGGAATCGCCCATTCAGTCGTTGCCATCAAGCACCAATAATCTGCTAGGAACTCTCAATGGTCCAACCGGTCAAAATTAGGTGCAGGGTGCTGAAGAGTAGGAAGAGGAAAGAAGCCTAAACTGCGCATAATTCAGTGCCCGCCCACACATCTATAGCAGCATTACCACAGCGCGCAGGCTAAAGCGCCACCAAGCACAATTGAGTCGAGCCAAGGCACTAAGACCCGGCACCTTAAGTGATTTTCTGCTGGCATCCTATTTTAGGGGCACGTTCTAAAAGGTGATTTAAGCATTGAACTAATAAAAACAAACTTGGATTGGGCAAAAGGATTTCAAAATAATAGGGATTAGTGTCTTTTCTGAAAGGTCGATCAGAAAAATTATACAAATTACGATAATCTAATGCCAAAAATGACATTTTAAAAAGTGCGTTACTCTCACTGAGCTCGCTCGCGTGCGCACTGGTGTCCGCGGCGCACATCCACTCTAACATGTAACGACAAGCACTCAAAGTCAATGTGCTAGAACATCAATAGCTGTCCGAATGGCAGTCAGCAATTTGGTCACTAGATTCTTGTTACGGTGTTGTAATCAAGTTAAACTTAACGCCACTTCAGCGTAGTCAGCCGTTCCTGAGTATGAGTATCAATGCGCAGATAGACTCACATCCTAGGTGTACATCCGGTCGGTACTCGCGAGCCACAAGGCTCGTGCTCATGTTCGAAATGGAGAGATACACAGTAACACCATGTGAGCGTAGGTTCATGGGCATCAGCCGCCTTATTGGTGGATGAGGGTTAGCCACTCAAAGAGATCTACGCGCCCGCGACGTGTACCTGCCCGTGGAAGCAGTAAGAATGCGTGACCAGCAACCATGACTGCGGTACAGAGAAAGTTGATCGGATGAACTGCACCCACTTATGGATTTAGTTAACTGGAAAGTGATATGTAACAGTTAGATTAGCAGATATTAATGATAGTGGAGGATTGGCCTGCATCCAACAGCCATTGTGGAGTCACAAATCCACATGCAGCACAGTCGCATACAGCACAGCGCAGCACAACATTCTTGGAATCGTCTCATGCGTATGACCGTGCAAGTAAAGAGAAACAGCAACACAATGACGCCTTGTTGCTATGTAAAAACCGGCGGTTGTACATTGGTTGGGAAACTACAAGGTAGTCCACATCTAAGCACGTTTAAAGCGACGAACCGCAGATTACAAGCCGAAAGCATGAATCACCACTCCGTCACAAGTTGAAAGGATAAAGTAGACACACACACACACAAACAAAAGCATAATATCAACACTTAGAAGGATGGAAAAGCGGCCAAACTACAATTACAGAGTGAAAGGCACTTACGTCCAAGAGAAGTCAAGAGCCTCGACTGAACTGCCATCGGATGTGTCTAGCACCGCTACGCACTGGAAGGAAGGCACACAAGCAAGCGAAGGAAAGTGCATTGTGCCAGCAAGAAGAGAATAGCGACTGTAGGCAGTACGAAGTGAATGTATACAGTTTCAAGTACAGGCAAACATTACGGAAAGCAATAAAAACGCTGAGCAGAGCGGTGGGGACCGCACGTGATCAGAGCTATTAATGTTAATGCCTGCACCGTATCCCGTACAACCGGTTTGTTGACAAATTCGAATAACGCACTATGGTTGTTAGTAGATAGCGGTCACATCCCCGGGAGGCGATCATCCCATTGAATCAGTGGCAAATGTGGTCAAGCTCTGGAAAGTGGAAACTTACGTCAGTGAGCAACGACAAAAAGCAGCCGCCGGCCGGTAGCGAAAAGGTGACGAGTTTGTCTTGTAATCTGACGACGCGGCTTCGAGCCTGTGTATGGGAACCAGGGAACCCACGCAGCCCACGCGCGAATGGTTGTGGTTGCGTGACAGCAAAGCGTTAGCACTGCGCACCGGTGTATTGCTGACGCCCTTTTTCTCTTCAGAAAAATATACTCAAACTAAACGACCTACGAAAGGCTCAGAATCGAACATCTGTGTAGACTTTAGACCAGGTGACCGGTTGAATCAAATGAGCGAGCAAACAGAAGTATTTTATTTCAAAAAGGACTTGAAGCCGTACACCACAACAAGTGTGCATTTGAGGATGAGCAGCAGTAGTCCACGCGAGAATCAAGGCTTCCAGACGTACGGAGAAAAACTTGGCATTCGAGACAAGAGGGACACGACACTGTTTGAGGTTAGTAACTAATGTGAAATCGCGTTCTGATTAGTCATTCGTAGCTGGCCGCGATCCACATATAAGTTGACAACGATAATCACAAAAGCAGTATATCTTTATACAAAAAGGAGGCATCAGCGGTACGCCTGTACGCAATACCGACGCTTCGCTACCGCGCAACCACCACCAGTTGCACGTTTGTGTTTGTATGCTGCAGTTCAAACACACAGCGAGTTCTAGAGAAGCAAAATGAATCTACTCTGAGACAAATACTGAAGACTGAAAGCTGTGGTAGAATATCGATGAGGTTTGTCTGTAATGACTAGGTCCATAACGAGTGCTAGGTTCGGTTGATTCAAAGAAAAGGACTGCAACGAGGATGAGACAAGTCATGGAGCGTGATGTTGAAATAATGATGACATGTGCGGGTTGATAAAATACTGCCACGTCAAAGCAATCACATTTTGAATATGTAAACATGTATAGAAGAGCAGGCATCTCCGAGTTATTGCCAATAAATAACAAAAAGCGTGCTGAGGTGATAAGAATATATTATGCCACCTGGGAGACCGCGGCATATTCGGATGGAAGAACTAACTTTTGATGTGAACTCCGGTTCCATGGAAAGGGAATATTTGACTACAACCATGTAGATAGCCCCGAAACCACCCACAGCGAGGAGCTCCTGATCCCTTGCAGTGGTCTCGTGGGGACAAGCCAGACAGAATACTTCCGACTCCTTCGTTTCATCCTTGTCCGTCTTGAGGGTGAGGGAAGTGAGGGATTGTTCACTTTTAACGTCCCACAATCGAATCTCACTGTTCTGATACAGAACAACTAATCTTGGTCGATCGGTATCAACCGAAGGAAGGTAGAAAATGCCCGATAACGCTGCAACTCCCACTCCTATGGGCAAAAGAATAAATCGTGTGTCCTCTAAAACAACACAAGTAGTAGGCAAACGTGTAAATTGCAACTAGACACCCAAGTAGATGAACGAGTTGTGAATTCAAAGGCAATGAAGATGGCGCAAGTACAACGATAGTTGGAGCATGAGTGACTCGTATAGTATTATGTTTCGACGTAATAAATAGTGTAAAAACAGGCAAAATGGCAGCTCGCAAACGGTTTAACCGGATGCTTTCGAGAAAAAACACTGTTAGGTGGCTAACACGAAGGAATAATCACATCTCTCATTATTCATCGTTCGCTAGGTTATCGCATGATAAACATGCATGAGTACAGGAAGTAAGATTAGTTGAGCGCAATGTAGCAGTTGGACAGTCGTCGGATGGTCGACGACCAACATCCCGTGTTGGCTCTTCAAATCAAGTAATCGATCTCAAATGAAGTGCACGCAGCCTATCTTAATCGAGAAATCTGACTACCGAAAATTATGGGATTGTTGTGTTGGTTACTCCAACGTCAACTGGTCCACATCAACTGACAGCGAAGGCAAAGATGCAGAGGCCACAGAATCGGTAGGAGAATAGTACCGGAGGTATTGTTTTGTGCCCAGCAGCGAGCGATTCGATAAGACGGACCGAAACCGCTCTCGCTATGTGATGTAGGTTTGATCTGGCCAGCCTGAAAGTTGCTTATCGAAAAGAGGACCTTGACCGATGGGTAGTATGGAGGGTGGAATCCGTGGATGGATGTGACGCAAATGGCAAGATGGCCGGTAGAAAGGTTGACGAGCGAAAATCAGTAGCCCACTCTGCACGAGGCCAGCAATTGAGCAGGGATATCGCCAAAGTACGCGGTAAAGTTGGACCAGTCAAGAAATGACACGCAATAGGAGAAGCGATGAGGTAACAATAACTATGATATGATCGGAGACCCAGTGATGACTTTTCACTAACGTCACACACAATCGCACGGTTTTCGTACGCGTTATTCGCACAACGCAAACAATGTACAACTGTTAGAGTCGGGCGCACTGTCATTCTCAAGGTTTTATTCTTCTTGGGCAACAATAACAAAACATTTCTGACTTAGCTGAATCCCCAGAAAAACCGACATTTGTCAGTTGCTCTCAAATACAAGACTCAAATCGCAATCATCCAATAAGACCGAAAGTGTCCCAACTCGCGACCGCTCAAGAAGACTTAGGGTTCTTTTCGGATCACCATTCCAAGGCTGCGCTCAGTCCTAGTCTGAGTCACTAGTGATGCATCTGGCTCAGCCGAGACCAAGTAACGTAGTGAGAGCAAAAGTACCGAAGAGTGCATGTATTTCATACAGCCTCATCAGGGAAAGCACAATAACGGAGGTGTTTGTATAAATTTTCGACTGTGAGTAGACGAACGACATTTGGAGTGGGGTCCGGTAACGATGGCTCTGGGCTCGCAACTACTGGAGTTCGACAGTGGTCGTTTCTGGACACGCAGATCCGATCGAATGCAACCCACCACTGCCGCCAAGGCATGCCGCGAAAAGGAAAACTTGGTGCGATCCGGAACATTGAGGCAGAAGAAAGTGGGTGGTGCACTGACAATATACACTGCCTACTGATGAGGACGAGAGAAAGAATTAACTGATCAAACCCTGAACCCATTTCTATAAATGTTCACGTTCAGTAGAGTCCAATGCACTGTCGATCTTGCCGAAGTAAGTGACCCTACAGTTACGAGCAAATCCGTAAAAAGTACGTAAATGCATTGATGAGTTGGTTTACTTTTGCCTAGTTTGGACTGCAATGAATAGATTTCTGTGGTACGGTAAATTTTTTGAAGCGATTGGGTGCCCTCAACAAAGGATGTGTGCATGCAACACACTTTGCAATGGGATTGCGGTCAGGCATCGATGACCAACGTGATTGCGAATGCAGACGGGGCCGCGAGCCATATGTGCCAAACGGTGTGAAAAATTTGATCTCGGAACGTCGGTGGGTAGGGCATGGAGACTGGCAGTACGTTAACAGCTACAGCACAAGTAATACGGATAGTGAAGAGGAGATAAAGGCGCTCCAAATGAACCCCGGTCTGGTAAAACATGAACTGGGGAGTAAGGCGGTGTAATCGATGAGCTTCGGTCCGCCTCAGCGTATAGGATTAATCTAATAGTAAACCAAAGCTATACTGATCAAAAGCGCGACATGATAGCTAAGGAAAATGAGTGCACCTTGAACATCGCGGTTCGAGCACATTGCCCGCAGTTCAGCAATGTCAATAAATCCCGCTTAAAAGCCAAAGCAGAGCTAAAGGTTCCAGCCGTAGTACAGAGACTGACACACTAGACCTTCAGAACTGGCCCAGCGCAAGAGGCGAACATGTCCTACCTGCGACCGGAGACAAAACCCAACAATTTATCCTCCGGGAAAATACCACAAATACTATGGTGGTTGAAGTCACACGTCAGTCGTTCTTCTCTGATAACCCTACTATATGAGCACTGGTCTTCCCGCGCCCAACCTCCAGCCAGATCGTACAAGGGTGTGTATTCCATCCATGGACGATAATGCGCAAGGTTCCCTTCCCCAAGACTACCTGCAACCTTAACAACATGAACAGCACAGATCAGTATTTCTAATTAAACAACATCAATCCTCTGAAAAATACGATGAGGTTTTCAACTAACAAACTGAGCTCTGAAGACCCCAGTACACTATCTATTGTCTTTAAGCACTGTAGCGTGATGGGTGTAACGGATATAACCTTATAAGCAAGATAACAGTAACGAAAAATAGCGGGTGGAAATGGAGTACAACGCAAGCAGAATGCAGAGAAAAGCGAGTCGGGAGAAGTTGGTAGCATTGACAAGGCTGAATAGTTAGATAGATGCAGGAGACTGACGGTTGGAGTATCAGTGAGCCGAGACTGTACCATGTCGTAAGAGGTCTACAATCACTGGTATGTCCCATCCTGAGGCCTCCATTTACGAAAATGTCATGAACCAGTCTGACCTAGTCTCTAGATCAACTCGGGAGCAGAAGGCAATCATCCTAAGAGCTTCCAACTGATCCGCACCACTGCTCTCAGGAAACTAGGACTCGGAGAGATAATTACAGTGTGAACGCTCTGACCCACAATAAGGAGCGCTGGCTGGCGGCGTCAGGTGATACTTTCGAGAAAAGTTCAGTGGGTCCACTGCTCCAGGACGTATCTCAGGTAGTGCAGGCTGAACCACGGTCGGCTAATTTAGAGGCCCTATCAAATGCTGAGGTTCGAAATACAATCAAGGTCCTCAATGGTTTTCGAGCTGTTGGCACGAGTTCCGTTGAACCTCCACCATTTAAGGATGGTAGCGATGTCCACTGCAAAGCTTCGACCGTCCTGGTAGCACAAGTCTGGAAGGAAGAAACAATCCCAACTAACTGGAGTGAACCGATCATATTGATAATATAGAAGGGCAGCCGCACTAGCATGTTGACCACAGGGGGAAAGGACCAAGACCGGTGGTGACGAATTTACTGAATACTGTCGTTTCCCCTTCATCCTAATACTAAATACTGAAATCAGAGAATGAGAAAAAAGCTGTGTTGCTTCATCGTAGGTGGATCGGGCACATGAGCGGAATCACGTCGCTGATTCCTGTGCAGTGGAAGCATATTGCAGCTGCACTTCATCTTATCCGGGTGCGATACTCTCCCTATGCATGTAGTCCGGAAAGTGGATGTCAAGGAATCTCGTAAATCCCGACACAGATTTCACCACGACTAGCGTCTCCGGCAACTTGTTCCAATATTTCACCAATCAACGCTTGAAGGGTGAGCGATGCGCTTTAAACATGGTACCACAAGTTTGTACCGGTGTCCGCATGTCCTGCTTGGTGCGCGAACGTGCAGCAGCGGCCACAAGATAGGAAAGTGGCCCAGGTGAAATATACGGTGCGTCATTATGAGATCAACTCGAAGCCGACAGTATGATAGGGTATACAGCTCTAGTCTCCTACATCGGTCCTCGTACGACTTACCCCGTAAACGGAGGATGAACCAGGTAGCTACATGCTGGACCCGTTCCAGTCTCTGCACCTCAACTGTTGTGATTGGACAATAGGCGGGTGAGCCGTACTCAAGCACAGGTCTTATCATGGAAGAGAACAGACGGGTGGCAATCTCTTCAGACCAAGTGTAGAAGCTGCGTCTAAGTGCCCAAAGCAGGCGTGGTCAGTTTCCGTAAAGTCTGTTCGTGTTATCGACAGAGTTCAGATCACAGTACGCCTAGATCCATTACGGAACTGTTGAGATGCAGCCGGTTGCCGGCCAGGGTGCACCCTCGCCCATTAGGACCCTTCCCCAGGATCATACGCGAGGATTTGACCGGGTTGACCGGTAGGTCTAACTCTGCAGATCACCGGGATAGGCGGCCGAGGTCCGGCTGAAGGACGTCATAGTCGTCGAATCAATAACCCTCCAAATCTTCAAGTCGTCTGCAAAAAGTGCACAAGGCGACCGAAGAAGCTGAGGCATTTCGTGTATATGGATCAGGAATAAAATTGGCCCCAACACTGTGCCTCGGGGTACACCGCTAGTGGATGGGTACCAGTCCGATAGGTGGTCATCTACCTGTACCCGCCATCTTCTCGCAATAAGAAAGTTATTGATCCACTGGTACAGTGCGCCACCAACACCACACACCTTCAGCTTGTGGAGCAGGATCTCACGGTTCATTTTATTGAAAGTTTTACTGAAATCAATGTAGTTAACATACATTGATTTCCCTCGGTTCAATGGGCTAATGTCCAACGGGAAGTTGTCCTATGAGTTCTACAAGACAGATAGAATTCACCAGTGTTGTCTTATATTTCCTATACTCTTCAATTTTGTGACAGATACAATAATAAATGCCTCCGTCCGTCTCCAGAGTGAAGTTCTACCAAACAACCGGCTTGAAAGTCCTGAGTATACGGACGACATAGCTATCTTTGGGTCGGAAGCAGCGGCTAGACAAACATAACCAAAAAGACTGATCCGTAGCGCCGCACGCTCCGGCATTTGCCGCGCATCTTCAGTGCAAAGTACAGTTGCGTAAATAAGCAGATACGCCACCGAGTGCCGCCACCAGTCTATGGGCTCACTGGCCTTGGTAGCTGTGTCACATCTGATGGTCATATCCCTGAGGAGGCTAAGTCGTTCGCAAAATTCGTGTGGCCTATATCCGATGCTCCATCACTTGTGATAACGTCGGTATGTGAGCCTACCAGTCGAAGGTAACATATAAAGCAATGAGACAAAGCTGCTTACAGGATAGAAGAACTAGCCGCTTCGAGACATTCATCGTCTTTGGTCACCGGTACTTCGGAGTGTTGTTCACATCTGAAAGGAGCATCGGATGAGCAATCTTAAAGTACGCCCGCTCCCGTTCAAAAATATATTAGCTGGTACCTCATTTGAATGTCTGTCAAATTTGGACCGCCTGTCATATTCTCTGAATGTCAGTTGACTGCTTTTACCGGCGTGCATTCTAACCTATCGCTGTAAGTGGAATGAAACCGAGAAGTAACCAATCGATTGCGTGACATAGACAAGAGGAAATTGACCGAGAGAGTTACACGAGTTGATGCAGCGTACCATAGTCGCAAAAAGTTACCTCGGGATGGATAGTGGCTGGAAGTCCCATAGGATGAGACGCAGTTGCGTAGTTAGTGGTGACCCCGCAACCGGATTTTCGTATCAAATTGCTAACACTCCATCATGATCAATTTTACTTACCTTATTCCAAAGTCCATTTTCACTAATCTCTGAATTATGCTTCATTTTACTCAGCAGTGTTATTCATCGTTGTTCTGGTGACGCGAGTCGTGGCAACTGTACCTGCCATCCGTCGGTGACCGGATCATAGTTGTTTAACAGAGCGGAAAAGAATATAACGTATCGAATCGTTAACTGACCTCCAATATACTTCGCCCGTTTCGCGTCACTTGCAGTGCTCGAGGGACAGACCGACCAGAGGGTGACCAAACCATCATTGTCGCCAGCGGCCAACACCGCGACGGACGCCTTGGAGCGGTGTGAAGAGGGTGGACTCCACCATATGAACCAGAGTAAATCGCTCACGTGCTCATGGAGTAGAAGGCTCCAAACCGGGCTGGGAGTAGAAGGTCGACGCCAAACGCGAACGTCGCCAGACATGTCACCTGTGGCGAGCATTTGTCCGTCCGAGGTGAACGCTACGCAAGTCACCGAGTCCTCGTGACCTTTGGAGGAGGGAATGAAACACTTCAAGAACTTGGATTGTCAAGATGCATAAGTACGGGCCAGTGAACAAATAGTAAATGAAAATCTCTATTCGCCGGGGAAGTAGTGACTGGCTATTCTTCCGGTCAGTAGGATGATTCCGAACGAGACGTTGTCAACGTAATGCCGGGCGGAACGAGATGTCTCGGCGGATTGTGATCAAGGCAGTGGATCAATTTGCAGTCGCTAAGCTCCCCATAAGCTGATCGATCGGAATCGAGCATGGATGGTGGCATTAGTGAAAAAGAACGCTCGTCTAGCTTGCAAAGCTTTGCGACAAATTGGTTTATGTGTTCGCTAAATAGATGTTGCACCAAGTGCCATGAGCTTGTGGAAACAAGCGCAAGCGAGAGTCCCAGTTAATCGGTTATGCTGACGTTTGTCATATGAAACAGATATAGTATGGGTAGACCGTGATTGGACAGCTTTGTGTTGATGCACACGAAACCTGTCAACTTGTCATAAGATCACTCTTTACATTTCCTCTTGACCAAATTTGTCATCTGCAATGAGGTGCTTTTTCCATAAGTGGGAGCGATCCCAAAAGACAGTGGAAATCTGCCGAATTTTATGTACAGTGACTATTCTGTTATGAGCATGATAAATTGTGGTTAATGTTCGATATTAAAATTGTAGGATGAAAGTCGTGAACCCGGACACCAGGTAAGTGAAGGTAACGGGTAATCTTGTCTTTCTCAGCAGTAGCAGAATTCCACTTGTCCTGGAGAGTTCTGACGGTACTCGCGCACCACTGAGTTAACACATTGTCCGGTAATAGTTTCGAGAATTCAGGACGTGTTCTGTATACGTGAAATTCAGTTAATCAGTGTTAATGGAACGTTGCAAACCAGGTCAACAATTGTCTCCGAATCAACTGTACTGGAATGAACAAACTCACCCACCCATTTCCAACAAGTGAGAGATGTCAAGAACTCGAAGGCCAGAAGGTAACTGACAACTAACAGTATTCCGTAAGCATTGGTAATGACCCGATGTGAGATTAATAATCCAGGCTTATTGAACACGGACACCGCGATTGAAAAGTAAGAGTACCAACGGAAAAGTTGCCACTGAAGGCAGTAGGCTACTCAGTCTACTTCGCCGATCGATCGGAAGAGGTCACACCGCACAACACTGTTGCAGCTAGTTTTGAGCAGCCTTCGCTAATAGCAGCACTGACTTGTTTATCGAAGGGAAAAAATTGCTGCAGCTTTAATATGCGACGGAAGCATAACTCGTCCATGTATTGCTGTGCTGATGAACCGCCTGATTCTTTTCATAGCCAAATATATCCATAGCGCCTTCAATTCATGTTTCCCCGTCGATCTCGCAAGACGGTTCTTAACGCTATCAAATTACAGCTAACGGGCGCGAACCTCCCCCCCCCCCAGTGACCACCCCCAAATCAGTCACTAGCATTCTACACTGTAAACTCATCTGTTATACTATCGGCTGGTTAGGGACTGATTACTCAACAAACGGTACGCCTGTTAGAAGCGTTTGCGCCCATTGGATGCAAATTGATAGCGTTATGGACTATATTGATAGATCTATGAATGAATATGATTTTCTTGAGAAGGAATTTGAAAGCGCTATGGATACAATTGGCTGAGAAAATGTACAGAGGAAGGGGCAATACCCGATTGCAGGTAGAATTCACGCAGGTCTTACTCCGATACGTGTGACATGCGTCCAGCATCATTCATTGATGGGAAGCGAGGGCACTGATCCGTTATGGATCTGCATACACCCTACGCACGTAGGTAGACCCATTTGAAAATGCTCCTTCTCCTCACTTTGATTGGGATCAGAGGTATTAGTGCATGTAGACAGGAAAAGGAAGGGAATTCCTCGAACCATCATGCAACAAACCTGCGCAGAGACATACGGCGTATCAACAACCACGAAATAAAGAAACTAAGTGGATCATAAACCACAACATGAGACCGAGGTGGTGCCTGAACGACAAACAAGTGGTGGTCACGGGATATGAATCGAGGTCAAGTTCAGTCACCTGCCCGCCAATCCAGAGTCGACAACCCACACATCGAGATCGTTCACTATGCAGTAATGCACTGACGAAGTAATCTCGGCTGGTGATGAAACGTCCGCAACAAAATTATGCAGCTAAGAGAATAACCCAAAACCTGAAACTGTAAGCAGGATTGGTCACAGGGGTGCATAACCGTAGAAACGCTTAGTTTTCCATAGCTTCTATCATCCACCAATGAAACCGAGAAAGATATGAGCAACTAACACCACCGTGTTCGACCCTGGGAAATAGCAAAGGCTGGTGTTCCATGGGGGAATCGACAAAGGGCAAGCACGTCTACAGCAAGGAAAAACATGTGAAATCCGAATAATATCTAGCTGGCGAACTTCGGTTCGCCATAAAATACAGATCGCATGTTGTCTTAACTTTCAGTTGCAATAGAACACTACCGTTGGTAAATGACTTGTCCCCAGTGTGGGTAGAAGGTTCCGCAGGCTGGTAGGGTAGGGTTTACAAACAGTCACCCGCTTTGATTGTTGCAGAGATCCTTGAAAATGATTTCGCACCGAACAGCAAGGCTGAACAATTACAAGTCAAGGAACATGCAGTAATGCTTTGGAGGAGTACAAGAGCTGATGCTCTCTATCCGATCAACAGTGTCTGAACGTCGTAAAATGAGTGAGCCGAGGCAAATGTTGGCGTACGTGTTTAGCACGAGAATGATTCCTGAGACACCGCCCCGAGGAGCAGAACTAGGTAATGTCACAAAAGTGACATCGCCACTACTCCCAGCTATAAAGTATAAAGCGGCAAGAATTCACCTAGAATGTAAAAGGAGAAACGCATCGCACACTAGTGAGTCGAAGCGGACGGTATTGGAATGGAATACCTTACCTTCAGCAGTGAACGCAATGGTTCCTGTCTTCAAATCCCAAACGATGGCGGTGTGATCTTGAGCACCAGAGGCGATGTAAGTACCGAGAGGATCGACTGCCAGACAAAAGACACTCTCTAATGCGGAAATTGAAGAGAAAATATGCAAGCAGATGTGGAGATGTACCGGGAAAAAGCAATTCCGCAGTATGGATGCAGACAGCACTCATGCAAAACAATAATGGGTAGTTCAGAGATTTATCATTGTTCGTCTCCTCGATATTGAGAAAATAGCGGCGTCATAGACAAGCACATGACACTCAATCCATAAATCGTTAGAATGCCAAATGCGTACTGCTGGGTGACTTGCAATTTACTTTATTGTATTAGTCGAACAGCTGTCGGAGAAATAACCAAGTAGCATCCTCGGCAACCAGCAATCAAGACAAAGGTCAAGAAGCAGTAGCGGCACTTATCGTCCTAAGTCATTCAGTCCAGCAGCCGACAAGGTAGTACAAATCTCGGAAAGCAATGCAAACCATGGAACAGTTAGCCAATAACACCCAGCAGCTGTTAAGAAAGCATGTTTCCAAAAGAAAGCCGGCTGAAAACGTCAGACTTCTACGTGATTCCATCGTAAACCCATGACCGTAAGTTGATTTGTCGGATGTCTTTTTCATGACAAGTGGGTTTCGCCATGGCTATCCAATTTCCACTTTTATGTTAAACGGTCACGGAACGTATCATGGAGAATTCCAAAGATGCAAGCGTCGTTGCGGTTCTATCGCGTGAAAAACTAGTCGAACCGCCTTATGCGGATAATAGTGTCTTACTGTTTAACGATGGTAAGATGACAACTTGATCCTCAATAAGCCCCAGGTATGCGTCCTGCACCCTCAAAGGGCAAGCGGATGTCGCGGAAACACCAGGCGCTTAATGATCCGGAGACCTGTGGTTGTGCGAATTAATAGTTCATCCACTAAACAACAACAGTAGCAGCAGCAGTCGTGGAAGTCCGTTTACGTATCGTAAAAGCTCAGTTCAGTGCACCTTATATGAAGTTAATAAACGCAGTTCACCTAAGGGGTCACAATACAAAAGATAAGATGTATGAAAAATACGAAAACTAAAGAAGCAAAACCTAGGATTATCTTTTTGAACTTTGACATCTGTTGTCTCAAAACGGAGGTTCAATCGGTATGGAAGGTCGTATAAAGGGCTACAATGAGGGCCGCTCTATTCTAGGAGAGTAGAAATTGGCCCCTTCGATCGTTGATCATCTCTGCTCGCGGAAAGTTGATGCTGTCGGGTGGCACTAGCGTGTCCGCAATGACGATGTGCGTAAACGAGTATTATGTGATGACGGTAAGGCTGGTTTTTGAGAACAGTAGGTAGCACTGAATAAGTTGCGTTGGCTAGTGTACGTACTAGGCACGTCCGTGTGAGCGCATATTGTGTGTGTGTGTGCAAATGCTTTATTCATTCTGTTCTTACATAGCCTGAATTCTTGGAAATTCTGGAGAGGATAGTGAATCGGACAATCCGCAAGCGAGAAGACCAGAATGCGAAAATAGTGAAACTAATGTATTTTAAGATTAAAACGAGCGAGCGCATCCACAGCCGGGAGTATGCAACTATTTATCGGCACAATATGGCTCGGATGCAGCAGCTGGCATTGAAGCGAAACTGAAAAGAGGATCAGTTGACCAGATACTTGAATTTGTACATATCTTCATGCATCAGTACGATTTGCACCAAATGATCTGGCCCATCGTGGAGTCAGCTTCCCACAAGCATAAATATACTATATTCATTTGTCAACGGAGTGGAGTCTCAGAGCTACCGCCAAGCATATAGTGAAAGATGAAAGAGCTCTTTTCCCAATTGCAACTCAGGGAGCGACGGCATCCATTCTTGGAGACAATCCAAAACGGAACAGTCGACGAGTCAAAAGAATTTTCTATGGCACCACTTGATTCTAGCTGTCGTTCCTTACAACTCATGATGGTCATTTAAGCCGAGTTACTTATCAGTGGAGCTTTGGTACGATAAGGAAAGTCACCGCAACTGCATCCACTGCATTGCGGTACTCAGACAATATATGGCCAGTTAAGATTAAGTGGGCTGAAAAGCAGCCACTGCGCGTAACGGATGTAACGAAAAGAGGTAGAGACGCAAGACGCACCTCGGTGTCCACGCAGTGTCAGGATGGCGTCGTCTCGGGGTGGAGTGAACAGCTGTGGTGCTTCTAAGTCCACATCGGCGGCATCGCCTTGCATTGACTCATCCTCTGAAAAAGCACATGAAGACGAACATGAGCGTGAGATTCCACGTGGTGCTGTCACCATGGCATCAGTGGTCAAAAGTTTAGCAATACTGGTACCTGGAGGAACAAGGTATGAAAATCAAACAAGACAGAAAGGCATAGCATCTACATTTTGAGATGATGTTGCACCATATGAGCAGTCTAAATGGTTAGAGTGTAGCTCGCACAGTGGAGAAATATACATTCCTCTCAATGAGTAAACTATTCGCTAGACCTGGGATCAGGACCAGCAAGAGGGGCGCAAAGTGGAGCCCGAATAATCGAGATCGAGTTACTTTATTCCATCACATTCCAATTAAAACTCCGCAGGTAACTGTCAACTGCTAACAGCGGATCGGAGTGCACAACAGGCACAAAGTCAGTAGCAACAACCACATATAATGTGCTACAAAGCACCTGATCTACATCAGAAAAACCATCAAAACGAGCAGCACACCTTCGTGTACCTTGAATAAAGGATCAGGATGCAGGAGAACAAGGTAAATAGGATCCAGATGATAATGGATCTGTAAAAAATTTTCAGACAAAAACCGAAATACACTCAAGAATTCTCCATCGGAATGCATGTGCTTTAGGTTGTTTGAAAGTGGAGTGACAAGAACATCGTCCCAAAAACGCTAAAATAAATATAAACGGTGTTAAACTATTAGGTGAAAAATTCTAATCTTGTGCTACGAAGTCATGTAGAAAAAGAGATAGAGCTACTCCGGCACATGTTAGTCAATTGAAACAGGAATTTCCCTTTATTATTAGTCAATCTGGTGTTGTCCCAGCAAGGAAGCGTACCGGTTATCTTAGTCTCGTAATTCCCAAGCGTTCTCTGTTTTCCCGTCAGTGTAAAAACCGATGAGCGAACACCCTTTCAGAATGGTGCCCACACTAATGCATTATTTGATGGGCCGGTGTATCAGCGGAGTCCCAGCAATTTATTGGCTGCCTGGGTGTCTGAGTTGTAGTGGATAAGCAGTCTTATCGGCCATGCGTTGAAGGTGTTGCCCGCTGATGTTCGGCCTACCAACCACTGACTCGGCGCGATATTACCGCTCCAGGGATCTTGCGTTTAAGTAATGCGTAAACAGGGAAGTTGTGCTATGACGAAGCCTGCAGAATATACCAGTAATACACAAAACCTATCGGAAACCAAACGTGCTCCGTTCATCCGAAGTTGCCAAATATGATGTAGGCTCCAAAGCATGTTGAATGCAGTTACCTTGACTCAAGTCACCAAGGAGTAGAAAAAAAGTAACGACAATTACGGGGAGTAAAAAGAGAGAAAATAAACGGGACAGGAGAGAACAGTAATTAGAGAGGGGAAGTAGAGGTCTAGAAACACGGTATTGAATACAGGAGCCCCATAAAATGCGTTGTGTTCAATAAAATTTCTAAATACTGCAGTGGTTGATTCAGAAATCTGCAAAATAAATACGCCACACACTAACCCAGATCAGACACATCGCGTAGTCACCTTGGGAATTCGCCAAAATGGGTGCAGCGTTAACAAACAATAGGAGATGAGATGGTTAGCCGACACTCCCGCGCAGTATATGACCCAGTCGCTTACGTCGACAGACATTTCATTGTGGTACCATAGGGTCTGTGGCAAAAACATTCAAACTTTGGTAAGTCTTTCAGAACGTCCACACTACAAGCTCAATACGTCGTGGTGGTAACACACAGTCAGTCTGTCAATATATTTACTGCGTAGTGGATAAAGTTTTAATCCACATGATAAAACAGGTCGCATCGCCGCGTTGTAGATGTGCATCATAATCAACCATCCTATATCGCCGTCTCCTTAGACATTGTGCTGATGCGCTTAGTGGGTGCCTTGGATATGCGACCAAGAGCGATAACTAGAGGAGGAAGCACACAGATATTTGTGTGGTTATCGAGTGAGCTTGGAAACTTGTAGTGCGTGAACCCGATGTTGCACTGTGAAAGCGAGTGTTGACGTACGCAGCGACACATGAAACTCTAATCAATAGCTCTCCCACGTTGACCGGCGTATCTTCTAAATACCCATGTTAAAAAAATTAAAAAATTCAGTAAACGGGTGTCAAAGGGATTGTCGATTTTCTAGGTAACGTAAGTTCTTGACCAAAATATTTTCCGTAGTCGAAGAAGGAAAACACGGTTGCAAAGAGATCTTTTTTCGGTAACTCACATATGGCGAATACGTTCACAAGGATAACTTGGAGACGCATAAGCTAATGAAAGCTGAAACGAAAGTAGGAGAGAGCCCGAATTTATTCAGAGGGAAGTTAAATTTATCGGGTTAAGTAGAAAAGCCTGTGTTGTTGATGAAAGCTGACCTTATTTGAACATCAGTCTCTTTTTGGTCAACTAAGACCACCCGGAGGGGAGGCCAAGTGATGACTTGGTCGAGAGAAATGAAAGCCCTCACTTCGAAGCTGGCGTCGGTTGGTGCATCCGGACTGCCTGGCTGGGGTCCTATGGACGATGAACGCATTCGACTGGACACACTTGCTCATATGGCGAAGAGCCGGCCCCAATGGCATTTGTGTTGTGAGATTTTTTGTCCATCCCCTCCAATTCCGATCTAATAACAAAACACTTAATATAATATTTAACATCAAATTACTTGGAATCATGTTGCAGTGTAATTTTTTAGTCTCCTACCTTTCTGTGTTGCGGCTCATTAGCTGAGGTGTATTTCTCACCCTCAGCTAACGTGTACTGATGATGATAATGATGAAGGCTAGTCGGTGAGAGAGACAACATCGGGTGAAATGGCCCCGTTTGCCACAATTTCTACAATCTGCTGTGCGGGCCGGACACTTTGGCAGTCCGCTTTGTGATGAGGCTTTCCACATCGATCACACAAAACATCCACATTTTGAAATGGCGCGGAAGCTTTGTTCTGAAGTTTACTGATGTCAAGTGTTTCACTCGTGTTGAACAAGCGCGAGTGCTCGAGCTTAGCTGTCTTGAGCCTGGTGATCCATATGACTTTGTCCCAGGAAAGCTTCGAATGATCTTCGGAACGTAGAGCTTCTCATACGTGATAATCAAAGACGCGCGCCGTTAACTGCTGGGTCAACATAACCCCCTCAAATTTAGGCTTCGGGATGCTGCCGTAATCACAGGTTGTTACGGCATGGATCAAGTGGGAAATGAAGTACGTCAATGGCTCTGAATCTTCTTGCCTCAAATGGCAGAATTTGTAGGTTCTACGAAATCACTGGGTCCGGCACTCCAAGATCGATCCAATACATCCAATGCCTTTGTAAGCGTGTCCTGCTTCCAATGCGTCAAAATACCGTTTGTCTTCACTGCCTAACGGATGACGAAGAAAATACAACTATGATCTTCAGTGTAAGCAGTAGTAGACGGTAGTAATTCAAAATAATTTGTAGAAGTTTCCACTGAGCTCAATCGCTTTCATTGAGTTTAACAATGGCATCATAACAGAAAGCGTCCAGATGTGGTAGATGAAATGCCATTGCAGCGGTTCGTAGCCGCGATGCCAATGTTATGTCCCAGGAAGCGCACAGTCTATCTGCAAATAAGCATCTGCCGCAGTACCACGAACCCACACGAACTGTAATCAGAACGCACGATGAACGTGGAAAGTCTATTCTGCCGATGACTCGTCACTTTACAGGCATAACGTGTGTTAACGATGAATGGACAAACGTTCCTACAATCAGTGCGAGAAGGCGGTATTGTCAGTTAGCGAATACAGCAGTGTCCATGTCGCACGGTATAAAGTTAAGCCATACCCCACAGTGGTTCATGCTTCCTTCATCACCGCCACGAAGATAAAAGAGGCAAGAGCACAACCGTCTGTATATATTCTACTGATCGGCACCTGCTAACAAAGAGGTCTAAATGCTGGCGCATTTAACGAGACCCTCCAGCCACCGGTACTGTAAGGCTAGAAATAGGCATAAGCCACACCTAAAAGGCTCGGCTCATGTTCGAGAAGAGTCTAGTAGATGGAGCCTTAGAGAACCCAAAAATGTTCCTTAAATACGTCAAAAAACGCCGCGATTCAAACTAGTTAATTTCAACATTGATGCGAGCTGACGGTACTCATGACCATAAGGACTATGACAAGGAGAGTACTTGGAGGGCAGTGTGCAGCAGCGTTTGCAAGAGAAACCTCGTTGACAGATGTTTAGCTGGTTTCCAGAGTCCTTCAGGGTTTGTGTCTCGGTGAATTTATTGTACTGGAGACAGAAGTCCGTAGGCTGCAATAAGGGCTGATCCCATCTGGGCTTGACTAAATTTACCCGAAGCTGCCACAGCATTTTGCAAGGGAATTAAGTAGACCGCACGAAATAGTGTTTCAGAAATCACTTGACAGCTGTGCATTACCTTCCGGATGGAGGGAAGCTGTAATCTGTCGGCCAGTGGCAGAAAGGATTGCACGCCTGGTTTACAATCCTTAGGTTGCCGGTTCGAATCCGAGTAGGGGCGTCCTCGAGGTATACACAGTCCCGGCGCGACCGGTAGTAGTCGAGTGGCAGCGAAGATTCAGCACAGCTTGAAGGTGTATAGCAGATGACTCTTTTCTTTTTTTTCAACAAAAACGACACGATTCAGTCTGTTAATTACGGGTCAGTTATTTTGACGAGTGTGGTAGTCAAACATCTCGAGAAACTGATGAGAGATTCATCGAATTTTCGTGTGACGAATCTATTGGTAGCTCGCGATTTGGTCTGCTGCAGTGGACAACGGCCACGCATTGGATGTGCTTTCGATGGCATTTGACACGGTACCCAATTTGAGACTTGCGTGAAGCTAACATCTTACAGTAAATCAGATGAATGAATTTGTGAATTGTACAGAACAGGGCGCACAGGTTCGCCGCAGTTTATCGTTTAGGAAGTCTGTCCTCAGTGGCGTACTGCAAGGCTCTCCTTGAACCATTATTCTTCTCAGTCTATGTGAACGACCTACGCGTAGATACTGAGGTTTCATCCCTACTATTTGCTGATGACCTGAAGCTGTGGAATGCTGTCGATGTTCCTGAGGCTACTCAGCGTGCCTTGGATAAGCTTTGGGATTGGTACATTTTGATACCACTTTTCAAAAATCAGGCAACGTGCACTGCCCGTCAATTAGCGTAAGTTGTCCACCTTCGTGGTATTAGTCAACGATGCCGAACTTCCCCGTGTATCAACCCAGGTTGAGCTAGGAGTCGTACACACTTCGACTTCACACTGGGGCGACAACTAAAAGAAGACCGCAATTAAAGAGTTCCGTATGTTGTGGTTAGTACGCCACTCAAACGAAAGCTTCACGGGCGACATGTTTGTGAAATTGTTTTCAGCTTTCGTTCGGTCACAGCTGGAATACTGCTGTGCCTCCTCCGGGACAAAACACAGCCATCCGTGTACCTTATAACTTAAACTGCGGAAACTCGAAGGTTTCGGTTTTTCTGAGTACAACCAGTTTCACCTTGTTGCTGATCGCCGTTTTACTGCGAACACATGGTACAATTCTGCTGTCCGTCTCATTATGTACCCAAGCGCGTGTGTAGGCTAGTGCCGCTTTCGGGAGCAAAAGCTGGGACTTGTAGGTGACTGACGATCCTGGCGGTAAGCAGTGCGATGACTGCAACCGCTGGTATCAGCAGCAGTGCAGCAACTTGACTGTTGAACAATACCTCAAGCAATCTACCAGCAATTGTGTGCTTTTCATCTGCGTCAGTTATCGTGGAGGCCGGCAAAGTCGTCCGGGTTTCCTCGGTAGAGACGTAAAAATTCTTGATGCCAGACTGCAAAGTTTAGAGACTTTAGTCACAGTAGTCACTACTGTGGTCACCACTCTCGATCGTAAGATAGACTGGTTGATAGAGACACTTGTGGTCTCCAGTGATGTCAGCCTGAGGAAGCCAAACGGTCAACCGGTAGTACCAGGTTTCGTGTCAAAAGCAACCGTTGAAGAAAATCTGAATGATAAACGGACTACATTTCTGGGTCTACTTAAAAAGATGCTAAATTGCTGGCCAACAAACCGGCTGAATTGTGACGAAAGAGGACTGAAAAATCGCATAAGCCCGTAACCAAGGTTTCATATAAGGCTGTGCAAGCAGCGGGTGCAATGCACCAGATGTCGTCATCGCGTGCTAAGCTGGTTGTCGTATGTGTCAAGGTAACTACTCAAACACTACACCATTCATCTGAGGGTACATTTCGTGGAGGATGCCATCAACGTTGAGCCACGGACCGCTTCGCTCGTTGGACAAAGGAAAAAGCGGAACAGAACTGCCCGAAATCATCAGGTCAGTTTGAAAAGTTTCAAGAACGATGAGTTGAAGAAGCCAGCAAAAGAGGTACACGGCAGTTGCTTCAGCGTAGTCTGATAAAGTGCACATGGTCATATCGCCTGCGGCAAAACCGACTGCTGTTCATGTGCATACAAAAACCGGTCGAAGTGATTATTTTATGGATTGCAGCATGATATTCCGTAACGCGTGGAATCCACTGCCGCCTTTCTTTCTGAACGCATGTTGGGAGACATTCAGTGGTTTACAATGGGTGTAACGACGCTTCTTCCGCCTGCGTCTCCCTAAGTTACTGTCAGGAAGCTGACTAGATTGGGTAACGTCCCGGTTAGCATGCCAAATCATCGACAGCACTTGCTTCGTGTGGTCCTACCCACCCCGAAAAAACGCAACGCGCTGTTGAGGTTCGGTTTCAAAGTGAAGATTTCCAAAGTTAGCAATTAGCCAGATCTCTCGCCAGCGGAGAGGCTGAAGCTAAAAGAGACTATCGAGAACCTCACAAGCAGGCGAGCGGCCGGTGAACAAGATCTCCGGATGGTGGGTTGTCAGGTGATTAGCCGGTGGTCCTTTTCCGACTTGCCAGTGCCAGGTCTGGTGGCGCACAATGCAGGTCTGAACACTACGAATGCCTTCAGATAGTGCTCAGCAATGTGTGAGATAGGTCTACTTGCAGATGGCTCCCATCCTGATACACACGCATTCACCGAAATGTTGCTGTCTCAAGACATCAAGGACGGGGAAGTACATCTGTCTGGCTACGCACTATTTGGATGTGATCGCTTCGTTGACCGACTACGAAAGGGCCTATCGCTTAATGTTAACTGTGAATACATACATACATACATATATATATATATATATATATATATATATATATATATCTGGTTGGCGGCATCCGGTTTCGGATTTGCCTGTCACTGTGGCCAGCCACAGGACGCCTGCGTCTACAGAGGGACCATGGGTGGCTTGCGCCGCACCACCCACACCTCCATCCACATACCCCATACCCAGTGTAAACCCGAAGGAATAAGACCGGGAGGCATGTGGATGGGAGCCAGGTTACATCAACGGAGCCGGCCCACACTCCTTCACAGGCAAACACAAGCACGCTGGTCCACTCCACACTGAGTGCATGGAACCACACTTTGATCCGAACATGGCCACAAGGACCGTGCACCCCGTTCCCTCCAGCAACGACCAACTGTCTCCCAGAGCCAGTATGGACGAGATAGTGGGTAACTGACAGGTAGGCATCTTGTCAACATGTACATCAAGTGCAGCCACACCGATGATGTAAAACAACAGCCAATCACTTGAGAGAAAGATAACAAAGAAAATAAATCGAGTAATGTATAAGGAAACTATGGCCTAAATCTTAAATTAATGAGCATATTGAATAAGTCATTTACAAAAGAATCCGAGATAAATTCCCGAGATCAGAAAGTATATTTTACGGAAATGCCACAAACACGAAAAGGTTATCAAATTAACTACATTTGGCTTAAGCGAAGTGTGCAAGTTTATAGAAGAGAGTACAGGTAGACATTTATATGAGAAAGAAAAGCATTAAAACAAAATTGCAAACTCATCACCTGAAATAAGGAAAGTTAGCATGCAAGCACGCGGTTAGTAAATCGAATGCAGCGTACCTACAAACGCTGCGCCGGTTCTGCCTACGTTCTCTGCAGGACCCGTCGTCGCTTCGGCAGTGGTCCCGAGTGGCCTCGCTCATGGCTCACTAGGCTTCCTTGACTCAGGCACTCGCAACCGCATGTTCTACAGCACCATGCGCTCGATGTCGATGGAGTACAACCCATCGGTGCTTGCCGCTTCTTCTCTGCAAGCATGAGGGCTTTCTGCCGCACTTCAGCAACTGCCTTCGTGATTAGATCGCGCCATGAACCACGATCAATCGCCTTCGATTCCCATGACCTGCAATCAAGATTAGAACGTGAGAGACTCACTTTGATCATGTCCTGGTAACGTAACTTTGGTTTCCCCACATGCCGCTTCCCAACACTCAGCTGACCATATAAGAATTGTTTCGGTATCCACGTCGAATCCATACGGCTCACATGACCGATCCACCTCAGGTGTCTCAATAAAAGTATGCAGTCCACTGCATACATCCCACTTCGACGCAAAACTTCCGTGTCTGCAACTCTGTCGCCCCAGCCGATGCGCAAAATCCGTCGCAGACACTGCTGACGGAACCGCTCGAGATATCGCACATCCACCCGGTACATCGTCCACGTTCCACTGCCGTATAGAAGAACGGACAGTACCATGGATTTGTACACCATCAGCTTCGTACCAACGGTAAGCTGATGGTTGTTCCACACTCGGTACTCAAGCTTCCCGAATGCCGCCACTGCCTTCGACACGCGGATACGCAGCTCACTGTGTAGCTGCTGATCAGTCGACATCACACTCCCAAGGTAGCAAAAGCGGGAGGTGGTTTCTAATACTTCATCACCAATGCTGATTCGCGGCAATATTGAAGATTGCACCTCCGGTGAAGGCTGAAAGAGACAGACAGTTTTGCTTGTGTTGATGGTGAGCCTGAATTTTGCCGCTGTCGAAGCCAGAGCACTAGTCATGTGTTGCAACTCATCCGCGCTGTGTGCAAACAACGCACAGTCGTCAGCAAACAGTAACATACGGATAGTTGTCTCACAGAGTTCTCGCACCGAAACGACGGATGTTCAGCAACCCAACCATCAATACGGTGCTCCCCACGAACACCGTAAGCACAAGCGACATCAAAAGCACAGGACAAAATTGCATGAAGATATATATTAAACAGGGCAGGAGCTAAGACACAGCCTTGCTTCACACAAGAGACAACTGCAAAGTCATCCGAGGTCTCACCACTCAGCTGCACCCTCGCTCGCATACCATTGTGCAGACATTCAATTAAACTTACAAACTTACGCGGGCAACCAAACTTACCCAACACCAGCCACAATGACTCGCGGTTCACCGTATCAAATGCCTTGGTGAAATCAACAGAAAGCGAGTAACATGGCTGATATCGTTCTCTGCACTTCTCCTGCAACTGACGAGCCGCAAACACCATATCTATAGTGCTGCGACTCGAGCGGAATCCCCACTGAAGTGATTAGCAGTTTGAAAGCATTAGAGGGATTAAGACACTGGGAACAATAGAAAAATGTAGACTTCACGTAAGGTTCACGTAAAGTAATACAGCCCTCCGTGGAACTGTCCCCAGAGGATGTGCTTCCATGCAAGGTATTCCCTCGATGGGTTTCACCCGCACCCATGCTCCAACTGGCTCTGTGTCGGTGTTGCAAAATCGTAAATAGGCCATCAGCTGCGTAAGAAATATTTTTCATAAGGGTTGTTTAATGCATACATTATGGGCGATGAAGTCTCAGCGCTTTCCGTCATGCGGATCAATCAAGTATGGCAGTATTTGTCATAAGCCAGCGAGTCAGTAGCGATAAGATTTGCAAGATGTTTTGCAGATGAACATGTTTTGGTCGGTAGACAAAACTGTCGGTAGGGATAAGCACTTCCTTGACACAAGTTACAGTTGTAATTTTGTATAGTAGTGCATCCATAAAAGTGCTAGAATTTACTCGCTCTCAATCCACAAACAGGTGTTTGATATTGGGTGATGTCGACTTACCGAAAGTTTCCTGGGCAGATCTTACTTGCACCTCGGCGTCAGGTACCTTCGGTGTATATCTCCTTGAGCTTACGTCACAAGTACCGTTGCTTCAGTTTGTAGACCTCCCAACTAGGTACATGGATGTCTAAGTACCGCCGATTTTGGACCTTGTTTTTGTCAAGTCACTAGACTTCGTGGATGAGATCGCTTACGGCCCTCCCTTAGGTGCCAGTGATCACGTCTATTTATCCTGCAGCTGTGTTCCGTCCAGACGTCACCAGAGTATCGCTGAGCCATATCCCAAGATATGGCATACGAACTGTCAAGCAATGCGTACCAAGGCTTCGGGTTTACGTTGCGAAATCTCGGTGGCCGATACAGTTCAGGCAGCCTGAGATAAATTTAAGTCCTATCACACGGAAGTGGCTACTCCCGCTTGCGAGGAGAAAAGAGACACGAGCACGGCCCCTATCGATAGATACCACTGGCAAGTGGCCGCTCCAGAATCGTGTTAGATGCTGGAGGACTTACCGAGCCGCTCCATCAACGAGCACTTATGATGGGTACCGCGAGGCTAGAAATACATGTAAACAAAAGTTGAGGAAAGCTCGGCTGCTGTACGAAAAGGATTTGGCTGATGGAAAATCCGCATATGTCAAGAGGCGCTGTGGTTCAAATTCGGCAATTCCAACTTTGATGCGGGCCGATGTGTAGTGTTTATAAGTTCTATTCTATTTTCCGTCATTTATTGTACATTTGTTTCGACTCACGTCCCAGACAAACACTTCTTCGAATTTCATCATCTGGTATGGGTGACACTGTGCCGATTTGGGTTGTGTATGTTTTGTCAAGGGTCGTGGGATCTCCGTTTACGGATCAGCCTTAGATTCTCCGTCAGTGCCGTCAGACAAGTACGCAAGAGGCACCCGTTCGCTAATTTGTCCCAATTGTTACCTGACTGTGAGTAATCACACCTTCAGAAGTTCACTATCACTCAGTCAACTCTATAGATGGAAATTATGCGTATGCAGACTCTGAAAAGAATCGTTTACTTGGTGAGCAGTATGCAGTAACCTTGGTAATTAAGGCCGCGTTAACTAACGTTGAACTTGTCCCCTGAGAGTACTTATTTAACTGAATTTACTGCGGTGGAAACGCAAGTTCTTAAGCTGCTACATGAAGAGTGGAACCTTTTGTGCACCAAGATGATTTCGCTTGTTGAGCAGGTCGTTCGTACCTGCAAAGGGAGAACGTTTACCAGAGGCTCTCAATGGACATACCGAGAATAGAGGTGTTTAATGACCAAAAGACTTGAATTATGGGACCAATTCAAACTCACTCACTGCGCGTTCGGGTATTCGGAGTACAAAGTGAGCTGAAATGCCTGTACCTTGAAGAAATGTCAGAAACAGCATCAGCATGAACTCAGTTTGTCTGTGCAACCCATGACGACACCGAAGGTACCATACTCTTACCTAAAAAGAATTACCAGAGCTGACAGTGGCATTCCTGCCTAGTTTCCCTCGGAGCAGGTGAGTTTACTCGGCGACGATGTGGCGAAAGCCAGTCTACTGTCACTGCAGTATTCATCCGCTCACTTGATAAAGACGCTACGACCCAGTGACACGGAAACAATCCACCCCTCCCCGTCGTAACATGTAGAAAGAAGTATTGGTTGTTGCCAAAGGCATTTGTGAATGATATCCGAACGCCTCGCCAGGTCCTGATGGGGAGCATCCTCTGTTCCTCAAGACAGTGGCCGACTACATTGCCACTCCCGTCTGGCAGATATTTCGGTACTCCTTTGAAGCTGGAGGACTCCCGATTGCTTGGAAATTGGGAAATGTTACATCTATATGCAAAGAAGGGGATCGTCAAAATGCTGTCAACTATAGACCTATCTGCCTAACGTCCGCACTGTGCAAGTTTGACGTTTGGAAAGGTCCCCATGAAAGGCTCCCACTCAAACTTCGCGGTACGAAAGTTGCTGAGAATGTCCTTTCTTGGATGTCTGGACCAAGCGAGTCAAGATGAAAGAAGCCAACTTTGCTCATGTGCTCATGACTAGCGGTGTTTCGCAATGGCCAGTACTTGGTCCCCATCACAATGAGGCTGGACTTTACCGAGGTGCGATGGTTTGCGTGCTTCAGAGCTTCAGTGAGCTATGCTGGGTGGTGCTATTTTGCACCTTCAGAGCCACTCAATACCAAATTGGTCAATAGTGAGAGGCCAGACAAACTCAGCCTCCTGGTCTTCCATGTTTGGAGTTGGAATAAGGGTGGCGCTTTATTCCTTAAAACGGACTCCTTGTAGCCCAACGCCAAACCCGCTGCCTTGCGATCAGATTTTGAACCAAAGGCTTTGGTTGAGAACCCTAATCGTTCTTCTGTCTATGCCTGGGCAGCCTGACAGTATCCTGCCCACGCAATATTATGAATCGTTCGTCAAACAATTTCTTGATGCCCTGGCCACGGCAGAGGACAATCAACGATGCCCTATCCGCTGCATCGAGCACATTGCATAGGGGATTGGATGCTACTGCTCAAGTCTTCCCGCCTTATTCCCATCTCTTACGCCTTTTCTCCCTTATGGTCCCGTTCCAACTTCACTTTTATCTCCTCAGTTTTTAACTCACCAATTCTTGGCCCTCACCCAACATACTTTGCTAGGCTTTTATCTTCTACTTTCAACTCACAAGTGAACGCTGAGCATTACTCCTGTCCTGTCGACAAGCCCATGTCCAACCAAGCGGTCCACCCCAGTTCATCGGCTTCCACTTGGAGCCCTCGATCCTCCTTCAGATTGGCATGCCTCAATGTACACACATTACTACAGATCGGCCAACAGGCACTACTTGCCCGAATTTTAGAGACCTACTCAATCGATATCTGCTGCTTATCGGAGACTCGCCTGCCAGAGCAGCTCTGTTCTCACTTTGCGATCCCTTTCAGGTGACACCAGCACCACTTTCTCATTGCGCCTATCCGGTGACGATGCAGTCTCGAGCACCGGCTAAGCCGGTATTGGTATTGCCCTGAGTCCCCGGGCTGAAGCTGCTCTGGTTGATTGGATTCCAATTAGTAGCCGGTTGTATGCGGTCCCATTGCGTGACTCGTTCAAAGCTTCGAAACCGCACGGGACTAAGAATTGTCTATTCATCATCGCTGCTTACGCACCCACAAACTGTAGTGATGATTCGGTAAAAGACGACTTCTATCGCCAACTGAACGAGCTCCTTCGACAAAGAAAAGATCGGACACTGTAGTGTTGGCTGGGGATCAGAACGCTCAAGTTAGATAAGTATAGACCGATGAACTGAATCTGGGCGGCCAACATGCTGTAGACTCCCGTAATGATAACGGTGAGCGGTTATTTCAGTTGTGTGAAGATGTTCGCTTATTTCTTGCGAGCACTAATTTCCGACACAGCACCCGCCGGAGGATGATTTGGCGCCCACCAACGCCGAACCAACCTTGGACGCACATTGCGATAAGTTACCAATGGAGAGGCTGCGTCCAGAACTGTCGCTCAATTTGGAGCACATGTGTGGGCACCGACCATGCACTTGTATGTGCTGAGCTGCGGATGCGCTTTGGCGGACGCCCACGACGACGCTGTGAGCGCATTGACACCAGCCAACTGGCGAAGCCAGCCGTTCTGAATGCCTATCAAAGTACGCTGTCATGCGAGTTGAGTAAACGCTCGCTGGAGACAATTGAAGCTCACTGGTCTCATATTCACCAGACCTTATTAGCAGCAGGCAAGTCCTCATGTGGTAAGTCTAATAGCCAACACGGGCATTGGGTCTCTTCGCGGTATCTAGAACTTATCGATGCCCTCCGGTATATTCCGACTGGAAGCGAACGCATTGAAACTCGCAAAGAGCTCCGGACAAAACTCTGTGCTAGCCTGAAGAGAGACCGCGAATCGTGGTGGTCTGATCATGCTTCAGAGATGGAAATGGCCGCTGCCCTTGGTAACCATCGAAAGTTATTCCGTCTGATCCGGGAAACGGGCAGCAGGAGACCTGGTGTTAGTGGAACTATACGTGACAAGAGTGGACAGCCTATCCACAACTTGTCAAAACGTTTGGAGCGTTGGGCTGAGCATGTTGAAAGGCAATTTAATCGGTCGGAATTGTTAGATTACTCGCCGGCCACTGATCGCCCCGCTCCGTGGGCTGTCCATCTGGATCCACCCTCTCGCTCAAAAGTCGAACGTGAGACCGCACTGTTGAAGTTAAATAAAGCCGCGGTACCAGATGATCTTCATCCAGCCCCCATCAAATTCGGGAGCTATGCTATTGTTGATGATTAATAGGAGTTAATAGTGAAACTGTAGGGGAAGGAAACTGTCCCAATAGACTGGAGTCGCTCCGTCAGAGTCCCAATTTTAGAGAGAGGTTCGCGCTCGGAATGCGGCAACCATGGAGGAATCACTGATCTCCATCGCCTCCAAAGTGCTTGCCTCTGTCATCCTTCACAGACTGACTGGCACTCGTGAAAGCCAGATTTGTGAGGAGCAAGCCGGGTTTCGTCGGGGTTTTGGCTGCATCGACCACGTCTTCACTTTGTGTCAATTATTGGAGCACAGTTACATATATTGGCGGCCCATTGTTGTCGTTTTCCACGATATCAAAGGTGCATTCGATTCGGTGGATGGACATGCACTTTGGGACTGTCTACTCAGGAAAGGTGTACCTGAGAAATACGTAAATATTATCCGAGCATTATATGCGCGTAGCTCGGGCAGAGTGAGGGCTTATGGCAAGTTGTCGTCGCACTTTAATATTTCCAGCGGCGTGAGACAAGGATGCCTGCTGTCACCTTTCCTCTTCAACTTCGCTATTGACGAAGTCATGGAAATCGCGTTTACAGGACACGACTTAGAAGGTGTGGAGCTACTCCCAGGAGAACGACTTCTTGATTTAGAGTATGCTGATGATATTGCCCTGATCTGTGACAGCTCACAAACGTGCCAAGCGGCACTGGACAGATTAGCACTAGCTGTCCGTCACTTCGGGCTTTGCTTCGCACCCTCGAAGTGCAAAGCGTTTCTCCAAGATTGGTCTGGACCGCCTCCTACGCTGACCCTTGGTGGGGATCAGCTAGAAGTCATTCAAAAATTCAACTACCTGGGAAGTTGCATCAGCGCCCGTGCGATTGAAGATGAGATCACGAATCGTATAGCAAAAGCTCGGACGCTTTTACTAACCTTCGCCACTTATGGCGCCGGTGCGACATCACTCTCACCCTGAAGGGTAGAGTGTACAATGCAGCAGTACGTTCGACCCTACTGTACGGTTGTGAAACCTGGCCGCTTAAAGCAGCGGACCTGAAGAGGCTAGTTACGTTCGACCACCGGTGCCTTCGTAATTTAGCTCACATTTGGTGGGAACACCGCATGAGCAACGAGCGTGTTCGACACCATGTTTACGGCACAAGAAAAGGAATTGAACTGCTCAACACCGTTATTTCACGCACCAAGCTCCGATGGCTCGGCCACGGGTTACTCATGCCAGCCCACCGACTCCCGCAACGTGCGTTGTTTGCGCGCCGGAGGTATGAATGGAAGAGGAGGGGTGGCCAAGCGATGAATTGGTCGAGAGGAATGTAGGCCCTCAGTTCGAAGCTGGCCTCGGTCGCGTGAAGTAAGATAGGTAGAAAGAACATGTAAGATAAAGAGGTAAGAAAGTCCTTTAAATGGTGTATAATGCCAGATTTAGGCGAAGCACATGATATGAACTCAAACTGGAAAGGTGCATTAGGTCAGGAGAAGGGAAAATTTGCGTGTTACCATACAAGCGTCTAACTGACTTTCGAACCCCTTAAGTTCAAGTTCATTGGAGATCGGAACGATAGGATAACGCCGTGAATGTTCCTTCTTTTGCCTATCATTGAAGCGGGAATTGATAGGTCTCTTTGAGATAGTGAAAAACCTAAAACAAAGATCGCATCACACCCTATCCAATCAATTACTGTCCACATTTTCCTGCCCAGCAGTCCCTGTCACGCCGATTTACGTGAAGTAAGAAAGAGTGAAGAATAAGCTAAGTTAAATTTCAGGTGGGACTCGAAGGATAGGAGAATCTCGTGAGTGTTCCTTTTTGAGTGGATCGTTGAGGCAGAACTTGATGAAGTGCTCAGAGTTCTTGACGGATCTAATGCGGAATACCCATATCGCACCCTGGCCAACCAGTTAATGTCCAACTTTGCTGCGTCAAGGCGTGAATTAAGCAAAGGATAAAAAGAGAAATCGAAGGTACAGAATAAGGAAATGCAACTGAAATGAGAGGATAATAAAAACGGATGAAGAAAAGTATAAAAAAGAAACTCGAAGCTGCGAGTTAGTCAAGAAAAGGGAACGGTTCGGGTTGCCACCCAAGAGCTTCGTGTAAACGCTTAAACCATTTAACCGCAGATCTCCTGATATCAGTTCGCAGAAGCATGTTCCACCGCTCGATGACTCGGCATGACAGCCGAATTTCCGCCCTAATCCGATCGGACCGCGGTTTGTTCAGCTTCACGGAATGACCGGGTAAGGACGGAAACTCTCTGGTCGCGGCAGGTTATTGCACGTTGGGTCTCGTTTCCGGAGCATGTCAGGGGGTCTAGGGTTAAGGGTTTCGAGCGTCAGTTAGATACACTTGGATGGCATTAACAAACCTTCCCCTTTTCCTAACCGATTTCTATCTTCTACTTTCTGTTCGCTTTTTTCTGTTTCTCCTCATACCTTGGTATTATCCTTATTTAGCTTATATTACTCTGCCTGTTTTCTTAGATTACCCTTCACTCTTTCTTAATTCACATAAACCGGAAAGGCAGGGACTGCTGGGCAGTAATTGGTTGGACAGGGTATGATGCGACCTTTCTTAACATCTGAAGCAGACCTATCAATTCCAGATTCTACCATACGCAAAAGAAGGAACATTCACGGGATTATCCTCTCGTTCTTGCCCCAACTGCACTAGAACTGCTGTTTCCCTTTTTGATGATGGGACAGATGACAGCTTCCTTCCATTCGGAAGGTAATGCACAGCTGTCAAACGATTTCTGAAACACCATAGCGATCGGTCCACTAAATTCCGCAGCCAACTCATGTAACATTTTCGGGTGAATTAAATCAGGCCCAGATGCCTTAGAAGGGTTCAGTCCTTGTAACAGTCTAGGAACTTCACTCTCCACTACAGTAAATTCAGCTAGGCCCAAACGCTCTGGGATCCTGCAAACCAGCTCAGCGCCTGTCAACGAGGTTTCCCTTACAAACGCTGCTGCCTATTACCCACTAAGTGCGCAGACGTTGTCATAGTTCGTATGAGCATGACTACCGTCATCACGCATTAACATTGGAATTGAAGTGTTCGAATCGCAGCGCCTTTTGACATATGCGAAGAATCTGTTTGGGTTCTTTGAAGCTTTGTCTGCTTAACCTTTCTCGAAATTGAGTCGAGCATGCCTTAGGTGTTGCATACACCTATTTCTAGCCTTACGGTACCTGGCATAAGTACCGGTGGATGGAGTATCTCGCAATCAGTAGAGTAGATGCCTGCCAATGGAATCTATCCAGAGCGGCTGTGCTCGTGCCTCCTTTATCCTTGTGACAGGGATGAAGGTCGAAGAGACCTGTGTGAGTTAGGACTTAAATTTATCCCAAGCAACCAGGACAGTATTGTCGCCAGAGATTTCACACAAGAAACCCGAACCCTTGGCTCTCATTGATTGCTAGTGTGCGTGCCATATGTTCGGGCGAGACTCAACAGTAGTCTGGTGGCGTCTAGATAATGCAACTGAAGCGCAACCAAACGTGATCACTAGCACCCAGTGGAGGTTCTTAAGTAATGTCATCAACAAAATCGAGTGACTTAGCAAACACAAGGTCTAAGGTAGGCGGTACTTAGGCGTCCATGTACCTAGTGGGGAGGTCAACGAACTGATGCAGTAGTACTTGTGGCGTAAGCTCAAAAAATCAAGTAGTGGAGTGTAAGCTAAATAATGATAAAACCAAGATATTGGAAGCAATAGAGAAAGTGAACAGAAAGTTGTAGATGCAAATCGGTTAAAAGAAGTAGGTTTGGTAATGCCATCCAAGAGTACCTAACTGACGCTCGAAACCTTCAACCGTAGACTCTCTAACGATGTGCTCCGGAAGTGAGATCCAACGTGCAATAACCCGTCGCGACCAGCGAGTTTCCGTCCTTACCCGGTCAGAACGCAGTTTGTGCAGCTTCAATGGGTAACCTCGGAGACTAAGCAGCTTGGCGGGACTAAATATGTAGGACAAGCCTGGACCGGTCTTACCCGTTAGGATAAGTAAGTGAGGATCAGGTTTCCTTTAATCCTGTCTTAGTGCATTGAGTACATACCCAGGATAAGCAAACGTTCGGGATACGTTTGCCCCCATCATCCCTGCACTAACCTTGTACCCACTCATAAAACCCTCTCCAGTTCCATTTTGTCGCTTAAAAGGCACGATGGACTAGTCTGGATACAGTGTTTTAACTGGAGTCGCACACAATCTGACAACAGCTTCACAAAAATAAACCACAGCAGACGGAACTCTCTACTAGCAGCTTTCTTCTAATTGTCCTCAGAGTGCAGCAGTGATGTGTGGACGATGCTTAGATCAATCTGCTGAGTGGCAACATCCCTGTTGTCACGTCCACCAACTACATAGCGCATGGAGTTACTAGCACCTCTAATGCGGAGGGCAGAACATTTCGCCTGACTTATAGGCATCAACGATGTGGTTGACCAATCCCAGAGCCTATCTAAGGCACTCTGAATTGCCTCAGAGCCCCCAGGGGTATCCAGAATACTCCAAAGTTTGAGGTCATCGGCAAAAATGGCGACGGTAGCTCAAGCTCCAGAGATAGGACATTGCCATAAATTGCGAGAAGTAAAGGCCCTAAAACCGAGCCGGGCGGAACGCCAACTCTAAGCGAAAGGCTATGCCCCATGTGTACACACTATTCCTTCTGTGGAAGCGTACACCCATACGAATGCGCCTCCAGATATATATATATATATATATATATATATATATATATATGTATATCATGTAAATTCAGGGAAGAGTTATGTCTGCATGGCCGTATTCTTTAACAGATATCCTTTATTTGTGACTGTCATTTCAAGTGATTGGCCATTGCTGGACATCTTCGCTGTGGCTGCGTTTGATGTGCATGTTGACAAGGTGTCTACCTGTCTATTACCCACTACCTCGTCCATACTGGCTCCAGGAGACAGCTGGTCGTTGCTGGAGGGAACGGGGTGCACAGTACTTGTGGTCGTGTTAGGATCAAAGAGTGGTTCCACGCACTCAGTGTGGAGCGGACTACGGTCAAGCCAACGCCCTGTGGGCGCTTGATTTCCCAAATACAGCGTGCTTGTGGTTGCCTGTGAAGGAGTGTGAGCCGGGTCCGTTGATGAAGCCTGGCTATCATTCACATGAATGAGGAAAAGAGGGTTAAGGGCACAGTCTCCACGGATAGATACCACAGGCAAATACCTAGTCAAGAAATGGTCTAGATGCTGGCGAACCTACCAAGCGGCTCCACCAGCCAGTACCTATGATAGTTATCGGCTGGCTTGCCGAACAACCTCCTCGTGGTGCCAGCTGGGTGGTTCGGGTTTTTCCCGTTCCAGCGAATGGTTCGGCGGCAGTGTTCCAGGACGTGGTGGGTTTTCGCCTGGCAAGCGTTCTCCCTATAAAAAGCCACATATGTCCGTTTAACAACACTGCGACGTGGCGGATGTGACTCGCCACTAAATAAGGTCACTGCCCCTTGCCCCTCCCTGAGAGGCATTGTACTTTAAGGGTGAGTTGGGCCCCTGGTCCTTCACGGACCGAAAGGCGTATGAACCATCTACTTGGTCACCGGCTCCCAACGGGTTGCGACGCCCTCACATCGCCCTGCTGCCTTGTAGGTTAGATCTTTGATCAAAGGCTCGGGGTAGGGCCCCCTAAGACAACCCTCTACTTCGGCCTGGGCAACCGGGTAGTATCACGCCCACTGACGAATCATGGACTACACCGCTCACTATTACTACTGCTATGCCGCTCTTCTGTCTTAACTCAACCGCTCAACGTCCACTCACAGACCACCCCACCTCCCGTCCTTCACATACATGCACCCTTGTGTCTTCTACGGTCACCGTCACAAACGACCCACGTCTCGCAGCTGATGGAAGTAACAGCCAAACTCCCGGTTTTCAATGTCCTGCGATCGCAACCGCCTCTCACTCCACCGAAGCTCCAGCTCTTCTTCGACCTGGTTCTCCATTCATCCTCGCAGCGTTTAATGTTCGAACTTTGATGCAGATCGGACGACAAGCATGTCTGGCCCGTACTCTTGAAACGCTATCGGTAGACATCTGTTGTCTTCCAGAGACCAGATTACAAGACTCTAGCGCCGTCATCAGAATGGCCTCTCCGGTAAACTCTGACGCCAAATACTATTTGCGGCTTTCCGGAGACCCAGAATCTGCCGCCACAGGTCAAGCTGGTGTTGGGGTTGTACTAAGTGCCAGGGCTGAATCAGCTCTGCTTGACTGGATCCCAGTCAACAGCCGACTATGTGCAGTCAGACTAAGAGGTTCATGTAACGTAAGCAGGCGTCGAGATGTTAAGCGTGCCTTATTTGTCGTCTCCGCCTACGCCCCTACAGACTGCAGCCCGGATGCAGTTAAAGATAGCTTTTACCAACAACTACATGAATTTCTGCGTTCCTCCAAACGGACGGATATAGTCATTCTTGCCGGGGACTTTAACGCACGGGTTGGCCGCCTTCTACCAAGTGAGCACCACATTGGGGGTAGTTTTGGTCTCGGTGGCAGTCGATCAGACAATGGAGACAGACTACTTGCTCTTTGCTCTGATCATCGCTTGTTTCTTTCGAGCACTAGTTTTCGACACTCGAGGAGACAGACTGCTACCTGGCGCCCGCCCTCACAAACGCAAGAGTGCTCCCAGCTTGACCACATAGCAATCAGCTACAGATGGCGTGGAAGCGTAACGGACTGCCGATCGTACTGGTCAACTTTTCTAGACTCTGATCACGCATTGGTTCGTGCTAAGATTTGCATGCGTTTCGGAGGATCACCTAAGCGCGCCCACTACCGACCGGACGTCGCAAATCTACAAAACGCTGCAGTTTTAACCAGGTACCAAGCCTCACTGTCAACATTGCTTGGCTCAACTATTGACGGTGATCTCGATTCGCAGTGGGCGCATATCAAAGATGCGTTAGTTTCCGCCAGTATCGACACTTGTGGAGTTACCCGTCACCCACCGAAACATTGGATTTCCGCCGACTCCTTGTCGCTGATGGACAAACGCCGCTTGATCCCATCGGATTCGAGACACGTTGAAGAACGCCAATACCTTGGTCGAGAGTTGCGCAGGAGTCTGCAAATGGACCACGAAGCTTGGTGGTGTGAACGTGCTAGGGAGATGGAGCTTGCTAGTCTCTCTGGTAATACCAGGAAACTCTTCCATCTCCTTCGAGTCACCGAAGGTGCTCGATCTGGTATAAGTGAAACAATATGCGAAGCGGATGGCACCTTAATCACCAACCTTCAACGACGGTTGGAGCGATGGGCCGAACATTTTTGCTCGCAGTTTTGTTGGCCCCCAGCTCCATCTGCTACCTCTGGCGCTCGCGCTGGGGCCGAGTGGTCTACCCCAACAGACCCTCCCTCTTCCCAGGAAATCGAGCAGGAGCTCCGGCACATGAAGCGTTATAAAGCTCCCGGTCCTGATGGTCTTCACCCAGCTCTATTTAAAGATGGTGGCGCATCGCTGGTCCGAGAACTCACCGCTTTGTTCTCGAAAATTTGGTCGAAAGAGAACGTTCCATCATCTTGGGGTGAATCGATAGTCGTACCCATCTTCAAAAAGGGCCTGCGCACAATCTGCTCCAACTACAGAGGAATAAGTTTGGTCCCCGTCGTTTGCAAGCTGCTGGTGTCCATCATACTTCGCAGGCTATCCCCAACACGCGAATCGTTGCAACGAGAAGAACAAGCTGGGTTTCGCCCTGGTCGCGGCTGCATCGATCAAATCTTCACACTTCGCCAGATCCTTGAGCTCCGCCATGTGTATCAGAAGCCAACGATTGCTGTGTTCCTGGATATCCGTGCAGCCTTCGATTCTGTCGATCGTACAGTACTGTGGCAGTGCCTTCTGAAGAACGGTGTCCCCGAGAAGTTCGTCTCCATACTGCGCGCTCTATACAGTCTGACCTCGGGCAGGGTTAGGGCTTATGGCATGCTTTCGCCTACCTTTGTGGTCTCCAGTGGAGTTCGAAAAGGATGCCCTATTTCTCCGTTCCTATTCAACTTTGCCATTGAGGATGTCCTGAAGAACGCTCTGAGCGATTCGTTGAACGCTGGCGTTGAGCTCCTCCCAGGTAGTCGAGTTGTTGATTTGGATTATGCTGATGATATCGTCTTGCTGGGTGACGATCCACAGGTCGTCCAACTTGCATTAAACCGCTTGACGATTGAAGCATCAAAGTACGGTATGTACTTTTCGCCATCCAAATGCAAGGCTCTCCTTCAAGACTGGCAGGTGCCTCTGTCTGCACTCACGCTTGCTGGTGAGACACTGGAGGTTGTGGAGAGTTTTGTCTACTTGGGAAGTTGCATCACTGCTGGCGGGGCTGTTGGAGACGAGATTTCGATGCGCATCTCGAAAGCACGCCTCGCTTTTTCTAGGCTGAGGCATTTGTGGCGTCGCCACGACATTCGTCTCTCCATCAAAGGGCGGGTCTATTGTGCAACTGTTCGTGCTGTACTGTTGTACGGACGCGAGACCTGGCCCATTCGTAAAGATGACTTGCGCAGGCTATCCGTCTTCGAGCACCGCTGTCTGCGGTCCATTGCCCGTGTGTGGTGGCAGCACCACGTAAGCAATGTGGAAGTTAGACAGCGTGTCTTGGGACGTGGAAGCCACTCGCTCGAGGAGCTCATCTCACTGCATCAACTGCGGTGGTTGGGACACGTATTGCGCATGCCTGTCCTGCGTTACCCCCGTCGTGCGTTGTTTGCACTTGCTGGACAGGGCTGGAAAAGACGGTCTGGTGGACAGCCTACAACATGGAGAAGCCGCATGAAAAAGTTGACGAAACAATTGGCCTCGGCCGGTTGTTGTCGACTACCTGGTTAGGGTCCGAGAGATGAGGATACTTGCTGGTTGAAAACCTTGGAAGTTATGGCTCAAGATCGATGTCAATGGCGGACATGTGCATCAGTGTGTTGCGGTGTCCCTTCTTCCTCCCCCTAAAAAAGAACAAACTGAAAAAAATTTCAAAATCTGTGAGTGGTAAACTTGACAAAAAAAGCATTTGTTGTTGCTCTTTCTTATTATTCATATTGTTTTCCTATTCAGCCATGATTCCGATGGCACAATATCTGTACCACAGATTGTGTATTATATATATATATATATATATATATATATATATATATATATATATATATATATATATATATATATATATGATAGTTATCGAGAGATTAGAAATAAATGTAAGCAACATCTCAGACTGTTCGTCTACAGTACGAGCAGGGTTTAGCGGACTCGGCCGCAGCTAATCCCAAGAAGTTTTCTGCTTACGTTAAAGGACGCAGCGGGGCAAAACTGTCTATACCAGCGTTATTGCGAGCAGACGGAACCCATGCGCAAACTGACTATGAAAAGGCTTGTATACTTAGTGATCAGTATACTGGGGTCTTTGCTCGGGAGACCTTTTACCACAGGTTGAATTGGTTACAAGAGTTTCTGAGGATTCTTGTTTAGCTGAGTATAACATAACAAAGACTCAGGTCCTCGAGCTACTGCAAGGCATTAACGTCTCCAAAGCTACCGGTCCTGATTCAATTCATCCGAAGCTGTTGCATGAATTGGCCGCTGAGCTGAGTGATCCCCTCAAATGCGTGTTTTCGAAATCGCTTGACATCTGCGTCTGACCATCGGAATGGAAAGCAATAATTTATACGACTTTTAAGGGCAGTGGCAGCGATCTGCCCGCGAACTACCAGCCTGTCAGTTTGACAAGCGGAGTAGTCAAGTTGCTTGAAAAGCTTATAAGGGATTCAGTGGAAAACCACCTGAATAGATTGAATCTTCTCAGTGTTGCACAACATGGATTCCGAGAGGGACTTTCGTGTCAGACTAATATACTTTAGCTCATTAAAGCTGGGCCGAAGCGGTAGACAGTTGCCACGCTGCAGACGTGCTATTCGTAGACTTTTCGAAAGGTTTTGACATTGTTACTTATCTTCGACTCTCACTAAAGTTGAGATCTTGCGGTATATCTGGTCGCGCCCCTCAATGGGCGTCCGCTTTCCTTGAGGGGAGGGAACAGTGCGTACATGTGTGGCGTAGCCTTTCGCTTAGGCCATTGTTCTTCGCGATCTATGTAAATGACTTGCCGGGAGAACTAGGAGTGTCATCACTAATGTCTGCCGACGAACTAAGGCTTTGGAATAGGGAGGTCAGTGCCCTGCAGAGGACCTCACCTCCATCCTTAAATAGTGCAGGTGGGAGGGAATCCGGGCCAGCGGCACGAAAACGATTGAGGGCTGTGATCGCGTTTCGAACCTCGGCTTCCGACGGAGGCTCTAAACTAATCGTCCATGGCACGTCCTGCATCACCTGAGTACGAAGAGGTCCGGGAGCAGGGGGCCAGTTGAACTGATCTTCAAAGTGTTCAGCCCAACGAGCCATACGGCGCTCCTTATTGTGTATCAGCGCACCCGCACTGTCTCTTATTGTCTCACTGACGCCTGGTTTCCTGGGACCAGTGGTGCGGATTAGCTAGAAGAGCTTGCGGTAATTGCCTACTGCTCCTGCCTCCTCCATTTCTTGAGCCCGACTGGTCCACCAGGCTTCCTTGTCAGCACGTAGGCTCTGCTTTAGTTCACGCCCAATAGCCCGTCTGGTCACATTGTGTTCAGAACCAGACGGGAGGTGTCTCCTACCTTCCAACAGGTTCACGGACCTCTCGGATATCCAGTGACTGATGCGGTGACGACTGATAGTGCCACAAACAGATGCTCCTGCGTCGTGCATAGCAGCCGAGATCCTATTCCACTGTAGTTCAGTGTCATTAGGACAAGACAGCGAGAGTTCGCTATGCAGTGCTTCTTGATAGGCTTGTCTGACCGAGGGCTAGGACAATTTCTCCGTTGCCAATCGGGGGAGACGCTTTGTGCGCCTTCCGGTAAAGTTCATGGAGAAACGACAGCGCACCAAGGCATGACCAGAGTCGACACAGGTACTCCAGTACGAGCGGCAATCCAGAATGGAACCGCGCCACCTGTAACTTATGGCTATATGGTCAATTTGGGTCCATCGCTGGCCAGCTACAGGTGGACGCCAAGTGGCACTTCGGCGCCCACTGTCTAAAAGCAGGGCTAGTAAGAAACAACTGGTGTTCCGCACACAGTTGCAGCAGACGTTCGCCGTTGTCAGTCCGTTCGGAGTTAAGTCCATACTTAACACCCAGTTGAGCTTCTGAAGAGCTCAGACACCCTACTTGTGCGTTCATATCCCCCGCAAATACTATAATATCTGAACTAGTAGCACTGCGTAGTAGGGCATTCAGTTCGTGATAGAAAGTGTCCTTGACTGCATTAGAACTGCAGTCGGTGGGAGCATAAACGGAAATCACAAACAAACAGCGTTTTGTTTTACTTCGCGAATTCACCTTAGTTGATGTCGTCAAACGGACTGCACATCAACGGCTGTTCACCGGAATCCAATCAACCAACAATGATGCAGCCTTGGAGCTGAGAATGATACCTACACCAGCTTGACCCGTGAGTGCTGCATCGGCGTCTCCGGATGCGTGCAACCAATAAGGAGAGGATAAGCTGGGTGCAGTCAATTAGATAACCCCGTTAGGGTCATTAATCCTAGTTTCGGACACACAACACACATCAACACCCAGTGTCTAAGGTGCGTGCGAGTGCAGCCTGTTGACCTGTTTGTCTTAGAGTGCGGACGTTGAATGTCGCCATGGAAACGGGACAGCGTGGCCTTATAAGGGACTTTTGCCGATAGGCGTCCGATAGGTGCTGTGGGATGGTGGCTGCAAATGGTACTACTCCAGTAGCACATCGGTTGCTGTCAATTAAGCTGGGAATTATAGAAGGAAGGTTAGTAATGGGGACCGGGATGGGAGTAAGAAAAAAAGGTGGGAAGGAAAGAAGGGAGGCGCCAGCAGTAGCATGTTTTCGCCTATCCGCCCTGCTATATGCAGCAGATAAGGCGACCCTTGATAATCTGTGCGACGGCCGATGCAGGATGAAGTTTGTGTTTGAAGAAAAAGGCATGGTTGTATGTGGGCTGGAATACTGCCAGTGCGACCAGACCTAGACAGGAGGACGATTAGGGTCCTTATCCAAAGCCTTTGGCTCAAAAGTCTGTCCATAAGGCAGCGGGGTGGCAGTGATTTAGTATTACAGAAATGGGCACCATCCCATTTCAAACCCCCCAACCTGGAGGACCAGGAGATGGAGTTTGTCTGACCTCTCACCATTGACCAACCTGGTAGGAGTAGCTCTCAAGATGTTCGGAAGCATCACCCAGTATAGTTTAATGGGTCAATGAGGTACGCAAACCGTCGCACCACTATAAGGTCCAGTCTCGTTGCGACGTGGTGGATGTGCTTTTCATAGACTTCTCGAAAGCATTTGATAAGGTACCCCACTTGAGGCTATCACATAAGCTGAGGTCCTACGGTGTATCTGGCCGCGCCCTTCACTGGGTATCTGCGTTCTTGCAGGAAAAGAGAGCAGTGCGTACGTGTGGGTCGCAGCTTATCCTTTAAGCAAGCGGTCCTTAGCGGTGTCCCACAAGGCTCGATCCTTTGACCGATGCTGTTCTCCATCTACGTAAACGATCTCCCTGGAGAGCTTGGGGTATCATCCCTACTGTTTGCTGATGACCTTAAGCTATGGAATGTTGTAAATATTCCTGGGGGTTCTGAGGCTATACAGCATGCACTGGACAGACTCTGGGACTGATCTGCTTTGTTTTTACTGCCCATAAACCAGGCTAAGTGTTCCGTCCTTCGTATAGGAGCAACTTTCCCGCCTTCGAGCTACGTACTCGGTGGGGTCGAACTCCCCCTTGTCTCCAACCAGATAGACCTAGGCGTCGTCCATTCATCGTCTTGGCATTCTGAGGACATTTAAAACAGTTAGTCCCCTTCAGTAGTTTGAACAACGAAATGAGAAGACGAATACTGGCAGATGCTAGCATTTCGTATTATCTCGTCAGTACCAATACAATAACAGGGAAATTCTTTTATATGTCTTACAGGGCACAGGCAAACCAATCAAATTTATTGTTGTGATCATTGTTATCAGATTACGTCCACGGCAACCGCAGGTTGACAACTAATTGCTTTTGGACACACAAAGCTGGTCTAATTCGGCTTATCGCGACGGCCTCGGCAAATCGTAAAAGGCGTGCATTAGTATGACGTAACAAGATCCGGAAAGCTGATAAGGGATTGACCTGGTGACGAGTCGCCAAGATGTGCCTGCCTATGGAGGACGCTGGCGGCTTACGCGAACACGTATCGGAGGTGGATTGGGTAACTTCACGCTGAACCCAGTTTGGTAGGTGTTCCTTCACTCGGGAATCTAAAACCCGTTCGGTCCTGCCGATGTAACTGATACCGCAGTCACACACGAATTGGTAGGACAACTGGAAGAAGGCCGCTAGTAGGGGTTTCAAAATGTTGTGGTTAATACGCCGTTCTTTCGGGGTCTTAACTGCCGACATATTTGTGAGGCTGTTCTCAGCTTTCGTCCGGCCCATTCTGGAATACGGCGTCCAGGCTTGCCCGCTCTGCCTTGTTCGGGACAAAATGGAGCTTGAGAGGGTTTTGAGAGTAGGTACCAAATTGGTCGAGGGGTTACGGGGGCAATCGTACCCCGAGCGTCTACTTAGCTTGGGTATGTATTTCATGCACTACCGACGGCTTCGAGGAGACCTAATCCTTACTTACCGCATTTTAACAGGGAAGGTTGGACCGGAATTGAGCTAGCTATTTAGCCCGGCTAGGTTGCCTTGTCTTCGCGGCCATCCCATGAAGCTACACAAGCCGCGTTCTGACCGGATCAGGGCGGAAACTCGGTTATCGCGAAGAGTTATCGAGCGCTGGAACTCGTTTCCAGAAACTGTAGTCAATGAACCTACGATGAAGGATTTCGAGCGTCAGTTAGACGCTCTTGGGGGCAACAGGAAACCTTTCCCTTCTCCTGACCAAATCCATCCTCAAACTTTTAGTTCTTGTTCTGTCATTCTCTTCACTCTTTGGTGTTATCCTTCATTTTCATGACTTTCATTCCCCTTTATCTTCCATTTACTTTCTACTTCTTTCTTACTTCACGTAACCTACACAGCGGGGACTGCTGGTGCAGGGAACGTGGGCAGTAATTGGTTGATCAGGGTGTGTTTCGGCTGTTTCGTTTTAGATCTATCAAGACCTAGCGCCTTATCATTTATATGAATCAATATCAGAAATCATTTCAAGGTAAAGAATTCTTTTCGGTAAATCTCATCAGACCCAAACTTCTACATAACAGTGATTGTGGAGATAGCGTCAACTGGGGCTGGGATTGACTTCTTGACTGTTTGAATGACCAAAATCGATAACTTGAGACAGAGATAGAGATGGTAGACCAAGTAAACTAAATAAACATGTGTACGCAAGGCTCATTAGTACAAGGTAATTAAGTAGGTAAGATGACAGTCAAATAACTAAGTAACGGTGTCCGTTGGCCAAGGTAGTAATATCGGCCGTACAAATCGTTTTTGGACACATAATTCCTTTAATGGTGAATGTACATGGCCTCGGCGACGGATAAGAGCTGTTTGCGGAATCCTTGAGAAAAGTGTCCAGGTAATGAGTAAATGACTTTGAAGTCATTCTCTAAAGCTGTATGGCCACATTCGAGGAGGTGCGACATGATAGAGCTATCTGAAGACCTCATTTCGCCTCTGTAAAACCATGCCGGGATGTGTTCACTAACCCTCTGAGATAGGCGTCTCGTCGTGCGACCCACGTATCGTGCACCACAGGAGCACGAGTAGTGATAAATGATCATTGAACGGGTCAACGGCGGTAGTCTATCCTTCAAGGGTTTTGTAAGCAACGGCTTATTGTGAAAAACGATTCTCAGGCGGGCCGCGAAATAAGTTTTCTCGACAGCATCTTTCAGGCGTCTGGAGAACATATCAGCTACAGAATCGCACTTAAAGGGCATATGTATGAAAAGCTCTTTCTTAGGAGCAATGCTCCTAGGTGGCTTTCGATTACGTTCCTTCAAATGTTTCATGATAAATTTATCCGTTACTTAGTTATTTGGCTGTCATCTTACCTACTTAATTACCTTGTACTAATGAGCCTTGCGTACACATGTTTATTTAGTTTACTTGGTCTACCATCTCTATCTCTGTCTCAAGTTATCGATTTTGGTCATTCAAACAGTCAAGAAGTCAATCCCAGCCCCAGTTGACGCTATCTCCACAATCACTGTTATGTAGAAGTTTGGGTCTGATGAGATTCACCGAAAAGAATTCTTTACCCTGAAATGATCTCTGATTCATATTAATGAAATGGGAATCTGCTTTGCTGAAGCTCAGCATTGCCCGTGATTCCTTGAAACCTTATCATTTCCTGGCTCAACGATTTGCCCAAGAAGGAACACTCAAGGGATTTTCTTATCGTTCCCGTCCATCTGAATCTGAATCAATTGCTGGTTCAAAGATCCACTCAGGATGGAACAAACGGGATTCTCCTATCGTTCCAGTCCCAACGGAACTTGAAGTTGTACTTGATCGGTTAATGGTTTTGCGCGCCAGCTCGATGCTCTTGGGTGGCGACACCAAACATTTCCTTCTATCTAACTGACTCACCTTCGCATTGCGGTTTGTTTAATGACTCAAATGTTCTGGTATTCCAGTTGCTCAGCTCTTTCCACTTTCTCTTTTGCCTTCTGAGTTTACTTTTATCTTTTTCTTACTTCGCGTAACCGGCCTGGCAGGGACTGCTAGGGCAGGATACGTAAGCATTAATTGGTTGGACGGAGTGTGATGCGGTCTTTGTTTCAGTTCCATCAGTATTTTAAAGTCTACCAACACCTTGGTCAACGACCCGCTGAAGAAGGAACACTCACGGGATAGTTCTATCGTTCCAATGCCGCTTGAATTTGAACTAGCCAACATTCACGTTCTTGTTTTTAGTTTACATTTTACTATCCATTTCATATAAACCTACATGTGAGACACTGCTAGGCAGTAGTTGGTTGGATAGGCCTTTGTTTTAGACTTTTCAATGGCTGAAGCAGACCTATCAATTCGAGATATAAGGACCTGCAAAAGCAAGAACACTCATGAAATTATCCTATCGTTCCGGTCCCAACTGAACTTCGTTATCCAAATGTCGACAGACACTACCTTAAAAGGCAACTGCTCCAATCTTCGCATTCGTTGGGCACTGCGACGTACAGTTCAGTTCAGTTCAGATGGGGACTGGAACGATAGTAGAATCCCGTGAGTGTTCCATCTTGAGTGGCTCGTTGAGCCAGGAATTGATGAAGTGCTCAGTTATTGATGGATCTAAAACGGAAACACCCGTATCACACCCTGGCCAACCAGTTAATGCCCAAGTTTCCTGCCCTAGCACTCCCTGCTGTGGCAGTTACGTGAAGTACGCAAAGGATAGGAAGAGAAATCGCAGGTACAGAATAAGGAAGTGCACTTAAATAAGAAAATAATACCAGTACGTGAAGAAAAGTAGAGAATAAAAAATCGAAGTACGAAGATACGAGTTACTCAGGAAAATGGAAAGGTTTCGTGTTGAACCCAAGAGCGTCAAGTTGCCGCTCAAACCTCTTAACCGTAGATTCCCTGATAACACTTTCCGGAAGCATGTTCCAGCGGTCGATGACTCTGCGTGACAGCCGGATTTCCGCCCTAATCCGATCGGACCGCGGTTTGTCCAGCTTCAAGGAATGACCGCGTAGAACAGACAATCTAGCGGGACTAAATAGCCAAGATAAATCTGGACCAACCTTCCCAGTTAAGATACGGTAGGTTAGGATTAGGTCTCCTCTAAGTCTTCGGTAGTGCATTGAATGCATTCCCAAACTAAGTAGACGCTCCGGGTACGTCCGTCCCCGTAATCCCTCGACTAACCTAGTACCCACTCGTAAAACCCTCTCTAGCTCCATTTTGTCCCGGACGAGGCAGGGCGGACAAGCCTGGACGCAGTAATCCAGATGAGGCCGAACGAAAATCGAGAACAGTCTGGCAAAGATGCCGCCCGTCAAGACTCCGAAAGTACGTCGAATTAACCACAACATGCGGAAACCTCTGCTTGCGGCGTTCTTCTAGTTGTCGCCGGAGTGTAAAGCCGAAGAGTGTACGACTCTTAGGTCAACCTGGCTAGATACACGGGGGAGTTCGACCCCACCGACCAAGTACTTCGCAGGAGGACAACCTTCTCCAATTCGAAGAACGGAGCACTTTGCTTGATTTATGGGCAGTAACCATAAAGTAGACCAGTCCCAAAGCTTGTCCAATGCTCGCTGAATAGCTTCGGAACCACCATAAACATCGACAATGTTCCACAGCTTCAGGTCATCAGCAAATAGCAGCGATGGTACCTCAAGGTCCGCGGGTACGTCATTCACAAAGATAGAGAACAGCAGCGGTCCAAGGACCGAGCCCTGCGGCACGCCGCTGAGGACAGACTGCATAAATGATAGGCCCCGGCCTACCCGTACACACTGTTCTCTACCCTGCAAGAAGGCATTCACCCAATGAAGGGCGCGGCCAGATACCCCGTAGGACAGCTTTTGCGCGAGCCTCAAATGTGGTACCTTGTCAAATGCCTTCGAAAAGTCGACGAAAAGCACGTCCAGCGCGTGACCGTTATCCACTGCATCCGCCCAACTTTCGCGAGCCACCAGTAGATTCGTCAGACACGTAAATCCCTTCCGGAATCAGTGTTGCACATTGCTAGGTAGATTAAATCTACTGAGCCACTGAGGCTCACACATCAGCATAGTCGGCTGAACTGCAGACGACACTACTTCGCTTTGCGAATCTGCCGACCGTGGAATGCTCTGCCTGCCGATTTAGTCTTGGCACCCACTGTGGCGGATTTTAAGACCCGCTTGGATCGTCATCTGGCCGAGTTAGACCGCGATATTCCCTAATTTAACTACATTCTACTGGATGGAATATCTTTCTTTATTTCTTCTACCTACTTCCTTTCCAAAGCCGTTTCGGAGGGCGTGGTGGGATGTCTCGCTTTGAGCCGGCGTACATTTTGTTTAAATGCCACATAAGCCCGATGAAGATACGGCTAACACGCGAGTCCAAGCCGCTATAAGGTTGCTCGGCCTTTCATTAGACCCGACCCGAACTGTTTACCCTATGGGTCATGTAATGCTCTAGCTTTTATTCCCATTAAATACAATGTTCCAATGTACTCAGATGACTCTCCAATGAATGTCTCACCAGTTTCTCGAGGAGTTTGACTACTACACTCGTCAGACTAACTGGCCTGTAATTTGCAGGCAGACCCCTGTCCCCACTTTTGAAGATGGGACAGATGACAGCTTCCTTCCATTCGGAAGGCAATGCACAGCTGTCAAGCGATTTCTGAAACACATTAGCGAGCGGTCCACTTAGTTCCGCAGCCAGTAAATTCGGTAGGAAAAATCGTTGTAAAACAAGTCAACTCGGTGCGCCAACAGAATATGCTGCATTGGCATACTATCCCAACACAAAAGGCGAGGTGCAAAAATTTAAACAATACAACGGTGGGCCACTCGCGTTAGCCCTACGATTGCGGAGTACTCTACCAACAGCAGTGCTAAAACTTGCGGTTCCTTACATTGTGTATAGAAGCCCTGGGAGCGTATCCAAAGAGGTACTTCAATTCATTCGCTCCCAGTCCGCAAATAAGTGTTTGGTGATGGGCGACTTCAACCTTCCAGAGATTTGCTGGGCAGATCTTTCTTGCGACTCAGCGTCAGGCACATTCGGCGCTGACCTGCTTGAACTCACGCTCCAAGTATCATTGCATTAGTTCATTGACCTCCCCACTAGGTACATGGACGCCCAAATACCGTCTATCCTAGACCTTGTATTCGCTAAGTCACTCGATTTTGTTGACGACATTACTTACGGACCTCCACCGGGTTCCAATGATCGTGTTTGTTTGCTCTTCAATTGTACTTTGTCTAGACGCTACCAGAGTACTGTTGAGTCTCGCCCGATCATATGGCAAGCAGACTATCAATCAATGAGAGCCAAGGCTTCTGGTTTCCATTGTGAGATCTCAGACGACGATACTGTCGACGGTGCCTGGGATAAATTTAAGTCCTACCTCACAGAGGTCTCTGCTCCCTTCATCCCAGTCAGAAGGAGAAAGGAGGCCCGAGCACAGCCACCCTGAATAGATCCCACTGGCAGGCATCTGCTCACAAAGAGGTCTAGATGTTGGCGGACTTACCGAGATGCTCCGTCCACCGATACGTATGACAGGTACCGTAAGACTAGAAATAGGTGTAAGCAACACCTAAGGCATGCTAGGCTCAATTTTGAAAAGGGTTAGTGGACGAAGCTTCAGAGAATCCAAAAAGATTCTTCGCATATGACAAAAGGCGCTGCGCTTCGAACATGTCAATTCCAGTATTGATGCGTGATGACGGTACTCATGCGCATACGGACTATGACAAGGCCTGCGTACTCAGTGGGCAATATGCGGCAGCGTTTGTAAGGGAAACCTCTTTGACAGGCGTTAAGCTGGTTTGCAGGATCCCAGAGGGTTCAGAACTATCTGAATTTATTGTAACGGAGACGGAAGTTCGTAGGCTGTTACAAGGGTTGAACCCTTCTAAGGCCTCTGGGCCTGATTTAATTCACCCGAAACTGTTGCATGAGTTGGCTGCGGAACTAAGTGGACCGCTCGCTATTGTGTTTCAGAAATCGCTTGCCAGTTGTGCATTGCCTTCCGAATGGAAGGAAGCTGTCATCTGTCCCATCTTCAAAAGTGGGGACAGGGGTCTGCCTGCAAATTACAGGCCAGTTAGTCTGACGAGTGTAGTAGTCAAACTCCTCGAGAAACTGGTGAGACAATCATTCGTCCTTGTGAGTTCTACGCGGTAACTCGTTTTTTTGGCTTGCCATACTGATCGAGTTTTCTAGCTGAAATATTGTGGAAAACGGTGTTTGAATAAACACGTGAAGCGAAATTTGACTATTGTCAAATTTTCTCTGATCCAAGAGACCTTGGATCGATTAAAGTGCTACTGGACATAGCGTCTCCTTGACGCTTACCGGTAATTTTTGCGGTTCTTCCTCTTTTTAATCCCGTTTCACACCCTGTTTTGCCTTTTTGTGGTCGTTTTACGGTCGTACACGTGTTTTTCAATTCTGCTCAGTTTTCCACTCTAAACATGGTCGTCTTGCTAAAAGCCGAGGCGGATGAAATCTTTGGGTCCTCGATTGATGAGTCCACTGCAGTTTGCGGCAATTCTGCCTGCTCGAGACCAGTTACGGATTCATCTGGTGGTATACAGTGTGATGTTTGCTTCCGCTGGTATCACAAAGGTTGCACCGGCCTCCGAGCGAACCAGTACGATATGCTATCATCCAGTGAAAACCTCCTGTTTATATGTGCTGATTGCTGCACTCAGAAAGCGAAGTGCCCGGCCACCATCTGTGCCGAATTTAAGGCACTGGCATCCAGGTTCACATTGGTTGGGAAGGCGTTAGTCGGCTTGCCACACTCAACTCCAAAGTGGACTTGATTATGAATCAACTGAGTATTGCAAAGGAGGACTCTGTAGCGAACTGTCCCCCTGCTGACAGTCCATCTTTTGCTGGGTCGTTCATCTTACCGGACGCTCCAGTACACATTGAGATAGATGACTCATATGCCTCGGATGGCATTGTTGACCCTCCACAAACGGAGGACGAGTCACGGGCTCCTGGGCCGGAAAAGAATAGGCGAAAGAGGGCAAGAAAAGTGCGCAAACCCTCCGCACCCAAACCGAGAGGTGTGAAGACGCTCAAGATGCAACCACCTGAGCGGAAAACACCACCTGGTGATGCGAATCCCTCAGTTTCACCTAAGATTGTGCAGGCAGGGGGTTAAAAAACCTCAGATGTCTAAATCGAGTGCTACTCAAACTGCGGCGCCTACTCCAAACACATATAGCCGCTGTCGTTCCTTTTCTTATGACACTCACTTCTGCTATCCACAAGTTAATTTGGTGGCCTAGCCTCATCTTGCTGGCCTATCCGGACTCGTCTGAACGGTCTCCTGCCTTCTGACCCACTCGGACTTCTGAGATCCCAATGACCTACGCTCTGCCGACGTAACGTACTGTATCCCTTAACTGAAATGCATTGTTGGCCCTGATTAATCCTTATTACTACGTCCCCTTTCTTCGTGTACGTGCCTATTCTGCGGATGCTTTCCTTTATTACTTACACCTAAATTCTACGGTTTTACTCTTTGAGCTGATTTTCTAATCTCTTCTCAATGGTCTCTTTGTTTCTGACTATTGTGACCTGAATGACCAGGGATGGGCAGACTTATCAGTCTGCTTTTCCGTCTCAGTGTTCTCTTTGCTTTTGACTGCTGTGACCCGATTGATCAGCGATAGGCGGAATGGTCTCCTTTTTCTCACCTCTCTCGGGCTTCTGCGATCCCACTGTTCTTGTCACTGCCGACGCAACGCTTTGTTACCCTCACCTCAAGAACGTTGGTGGTCGTGACTAATCGCAATCGTCATGTTCCCTCTCATCCTTAACGTGTCCATTTCTGCCGATTCGATCCGACAAAATGCATAGCTTACTATTACGCCTTTCTCCTTATGAGTCGACTTTCTAGCCTGGTCTGAACGACCCACCTTCTGACTTCTGTGACCCTAATGATCAGGGGTCGGAAGACCAAATGGTCTGTTCATACCACGTCGGGAATATCGCTGACTTCTCCACTCATCAATGAAAACTTTTCCTTTTCTTATTTTATGTGCATTCCTTTTTCCACTGGTCAGGCAACTCTCCGGATCTGGCACTACTCTGGTGGCGTCCGACCAGCCTCCTGCTTCCTGACTACTTCCTTACATTCCAAACATTAACGATCTAGGCTCTGTTGTCCTAGTGCTCTGTCCCCCTTATCCTGAGACCGTTCCTCGGCGTGCAACCGCCTTTTCATATAGCCACTTGCTTCCCAAACTGCTTTCTGATGACACTCATTACTTATTCCCACCTTACTTTGGAGGCCTAGCTTCAGCTTGCTGACTTACCCGGGTTTGACTGTACGCTCTTCTGTCTTCTGACCGCTCGGACTTCTGTGATCTAATGATCTAGAATCTGCCGACGAAAGTCTGTTACCCTCACCGCAAGACCACCGCTGGTCATGATTGAACCTTATTATCATGTCCCCTTTTTTCCTTAACATGTCCATTTCTGTTGATGCTCTCTGTCAGCACTTAGACTTTACTAATACGACTTTCACCCTACGAGCTGACATTCTGGGCTGGTCTCAACGATCTCGTACCTTCCGACTTCCGTGACCCTAATGAACAGAAACCGGAAGCTCCAACGGTCTGCGCACAGCACCTGAAGTATATCGTTGGCTTTCTTTTTCTTTCTCTTCTCACCCATAGAGCCCTTTTTAACACTCTAGCCTGACTTATCTGGTTCTGGCTGTACGGCCTCCTGCCTTCTGACCTCTCTCGAACTTCTGAGTTCTAAATGATCTAGTCTCTGCAGGCGCAATGCTCTGTCTCCCCCGCCTCCAGAGCACTGCTGCTCATGATTCATCACTAGTATATCCGCTTTTATCTTTAACACTTCTATCCTGTTGACGCTCTGTTAACTTTCTGACATTTATAATACGGCTTTCTCTCCATGAGCCGATATCCTCATCTCATCTCCATGGTCTCCTGCTTTCCGAATACTGAGCCCATACTTTTGAACCATCGACTGGTCCAAAGGTCTGTTCGCAGCACCTCGAGATTATTGTAGGCTCTTCCACTTCCCCTTAAGTGTCTCCTTCACGAATACATTCTTTCATTTTCGCACTCTGCCTTCCTTCCTTTATCCATTGGACGGATAACACTTCGGGCCTGGCTCCACTCTAGCCTGGTCTGACCAGTCTCCTATTTTCTGACTGTTTCCAGAAATCAGAGACGCACGTGTTCTAGGCTGTGCAGTCACAACACACCCTGTCCCTCAGCCTGAGAGCCTCGTTTGATATGCTAACGGGCTTTTTATATAGCCTCTGTAGTCCCGCAAATTTACTTTCTCGCGACATTCACTACTGTTATCCCCACTTTAATCTGACTGCCTAGCTACATCTTGCTGACTTATCCAGTCTCATCTAAACGCTCTTTTGCTTTCTGACCCCTCCCCAAACACTCCTGCTTCATCTTCAATCTTTCATTCTTTACTGATCCGTGTTCCGCTCGATTCTCGTCGTATTTCGCCACTTATGATATACGTGTATATGCGATATTTAAATAACAATTACATGCATAGTGGTACAATAGTTCAGGCATCGCCGCAATTGATTGACTGCATTCCAGATGCATTCCTTTCTTCTGTCTGTGTGGCTGTCTCTGTTCGTTTCCTTTTTCTCCCGAGTCTGTCACAGGTACGACGACACGCACCCAAGGAATTGTCCTCCGTTTCGACAACAATACAAGGCACACAGTTCCTCTACCTGGACATGAGCGGAAAATTATCAACTTTTTACAACTTACTAACTGGACAAATCAATCAATTCTTCCGCGGCATGAACCACTGAGTCCAATTTACCTAACAATACCTATTCCACATATCTCTTGACTGGAGGACTTTCGACTACGGAAGGCACATTCTCCTGCCAAAACAAAGCTTGAACAATCGGTCATTCTAAGCTCTTCAATCCGCTTTGACCGCTCAAATGGCCGTGGTTACCACAATCTCTAATCAATTTCTCTACATACCCCGGGGGATCTGCGATTCCTTCTTCGGAACCTATCCTGTCCTCCAAGACTTCAACATTTTTCAACGTATATTCTTCGAGGCTTCACGTGGTTCTGCAGCTGAGCAGCACATCATATCCAGAAAGAATGCTTAGTTCCTGACCTACCGATCTGGAACAGGAGAGGACCCAGGCACGCAATGGCCACTCGCATAGCGCATCAGTCAGCAGAAAAATGGGACGCAACTTGACTGCGAATAACGGAGCAAAAGAACGTTCAACAAGAAACATAGCCAGTTACAACTTGCCATTCAATGGATTGGCGGCAGTGTTTCAGGACGTGGTGGGTTTTCGCCTGGCAAGCGTTCTCCCTATAAAAAGCCACAAATGTCCGTTTAACAACACTGCAACGTGGCGAATGTGACTCGCCACCGAATAAAGTCACAGCCCATAACTTCACACTGGCAGCTCAATTAGAATCATCATACTGGATAGCTTGCTCTTCAATTATCTTCCAATTGATCACTCAGGATTTATCTATTATTATTCGAGGTATGACTGCGATATATGGCAGAGCGATTATGTCCAAACAAATGGATCCCGATCCCACTACAACCAAATCGTTCTTTCGCATGTTCACCATCGCACAGTTCCAAGCATGGACATATGAACAATTTTCTACTGTCACTACAGTTCCCATAAAATGTCTGTACAGCTGTACATACCTGATCATGCCTCACTTGGCGTGCCTCGCATAGTCGAGAATAAATATTTATTTATTTATTTATCTTGTCTTCCAGGGGTACAGGTCGTGGAGGCAGGCATGGACGTTGAGCCACGGGCTTTTTCGCCTGCAAGACGAAAGAGAAATCGGAACAGAACTGCCCGTACTCTTCAGGCAGGTTCGAAAAGCGTCAAGAATGACGGGACAAACAAGCTGGAGCGTAAGACGTACGCTACAGTTGCTTCAACCTCGTCTGATAACTTGCGCCCAGTCTCGTTTCCCGCGGCTAAGCCGGTTGAGGTTCATGTAAATTCCAAAACCCGTGGGGTAAATACACCCAGTCGAGGTGATTCTTTCATGGATAGCAGAGTGGTATTCCGTAACGCAGTGGAATCCACTGCTGCACTTCCTGCCGAACGTACATTGGACGACCTACAGTGGTTTAAGATGTGTGTAACGAAACTTCTTCCGCTTGGGTTTCCCGGTGTTACTGTCAGGAAACTGACTAGATTGGGTAACATCCCAGTTAACGCCCCAAACCCTCGACCGCGCTTACTTCGGGTAGTCCTATCTACCCCGGAGAAACGCAACGCGCTGTTGCGGTTTGCCTTCAAATTGAAGGGTACTAATGTTAGTGTTCAACCCGACCTCCCATTAGCGGATAGGCTGAAGCTAAGAGGCCATTAAGGACCTCAAAACCAGGCGAGCGGCCGGTGAACAAGGTCTCCGATTGGTGGGTTTTCGGGTGGTCAGCCGGCGGTCTGTTTCCGCCCTACCAGTGCCAGCACTGGTAGCGCACGACCCAGGGCTGGACATTACGACTACCTTCAAATAGTGCTAAGCAATGTGCGGAGCATAAGGAATAAGATGTGCGAGATAGGTCTGCTTGTAGATGGGTCTCATCCCGATATACTTGGATCCACTGAAACGTGGCTGTCTCAAGACATCACGGAAGGTGAAGTACATCTGCCTGGCTACGCACTACTTAGATGTGATCGCTTCGTTGGCCGACAAGGCGGGGTCGTTGCTATTTACGTTAGGTGTGAACTTGACGTTACACGCACCTACATGTTTCAGTCGGCAGATAAAACTGTCGAAGCTCTGTCGGTAGTGATTAACACTTCCTCAGCTCAACTTACAGTCGTACTTGTGTATAGAAGCCCTGGGAGTGCGTCCAAAGAGGTGCTTGACTTTATTCGCTCCCAATCCGCAAACAGGTGTTTGATACTCGGGGATTTCAATCTACCAGAAGTTTGCTGGGCGGATCTTTCTTGCAACTCGTCAGAAGGTACTTTCGGGGCAGATCTACTTGAGCTTACGCTACAAGTACCGTTGCATCAGTTCGTGGACCTCCCCACTAGGTACATGGACGCCCAACTCCCGTCTATTTTGGATCTAGTGTTTGCAAAGTCACTAGATTTCGTAGGGGACATCACTTACAGCTCTCCATTAGGTGCTAGTGATCATGTTTGTTTATCGTTCAGGTGTAGTCTGACCAGGCGTCACAAGAGCATTGCTAAGCCATTTCCAAACATATGGCGTGCTAACTATCAGGCAATGCGTGCCAAGGCTGCTGGGATGCGTTGCGAAATCTCGGTGGTTCATACGGTTCAGGCGGCCTGGGATAAATTTAAATCTTATCTCACGGAAGTGTCTACTCCTTACATCCCGCTTGCGAGGAGTAAGGAGACACGGGCGCGGCCGCCGTGGATAGATACCACTGGCAAGCACCTGCTCCAGAAGCGTTCTAGGTGCTGGAGGACCTACCGTGCGGCTCCATCAACTAGCACCTATGATAGATACCGCGAGGCTAGGAATAGGTGTAAACACACTTAAGGAAAGCTCGGCTGGTGTACGAAAAGGAATTGGCTGATGGAGCTTCGGAAAATCCGAATAAGTTCTTCGCTTATGTTAAGAGACGCTGTGGTTCAACTTTGGTAATCCCTCTTTGGTAATCGCTCCCTTTGGTAATCTCTCTTAACAAATTGCTTCTATTCTTGTCTGCATTTATCGAAAAATTTTTTTAACTTTTCGTATGCCTTATAATCCCTTCACTCATTTCTTCCATGGGCGCAACAACAATTGGGGCAACTGAGTGGCCAATTAATGTGCGATCAATTTAAAGTGAACTTGTGGCGAATTGGATTCTGTTCCAAGGAGAAAAGGCACAACACCTCGAAGTTTTTCACAATAAAATAACAAGGAGCTCAAGATCGCCCGAAGGAACCAAAAAACGTCAAGGTGGGCACCTGAGACCCAGTAGCTGTATACCAAACAGTGTCAATGCATTTGGAATTTCTAACAATGAACATATATTTATATTTTGCCTACTTCCATGCAAGAGCATCGGATTAATGTAAGCCTTGATCTGAACCCTTTAGGGTGCAGCCTCTAGCAGGTCTAGAAATATACCTAGTTATTTATTTATTTATTTATTTATTTATAACTTTGATGAGGGCCGATGGAACTCGTGTGTATGCGGACTCAGATAAGGCTCGTGTACTTGGGGAACAGTATGCAGGGGCTTTTGTACGTGAGGCCGCGTTGACTAGCGTTGAACTTGTCCCCAGAGTACCTGATGGTTCTTATTTAGCTGAGTTTACTGTGGTGGAAACGCAAGTCCTTAAACTGCTGCAAGAACTGAACCCTTCCAAAGCAGCTGGACCTGATTCAATTCACCCGAAGCTTCTGCATGAGTTGGCGGGGGAACTAAGTGGACCGCTGACGATGGTGTTTCAGAAATCACTTGACAGCTGTACATTACCTTCCGAATGGAAGGAGGCTGTCATCTGTCCTATCTTCAAAAATGGCGACAGGAGTCTGTCAGCCAATTATAGGCCAGTTAGTCTGACTAGCGTCGTGGTCAAACTGCTTGAAAAGCTGGTGAGAGATTCGTTGGAATGTCACCTGAATAGATTTAATCTGCTCAGTAGTGCACAACATGGATTCCGGAAGGGATTTTCGTGTTTGACGAATTTGTTGGTTGCTCGTGAAGCTTGGGCCGAGGCAGTGGACAATGGCCACGTAGTGGATGTGCTTTTCGTAGACTTCTCGAAAGCATTTGATAAAGTACCCCACTTGAGGCTATCACATAAGCTGAGGTCCTACGGCGTATCTGGCCGCGCCCTTCACTGGGTATCTGCGTTTTTGCAGGGAAGAGAGCAGTGCGTACGTGTGGGTCGCAGCTTATCCTTTAAGCAAGCGGTCCTTAGCGGTGTCCCACAGGGCTCGGTCCTTTGACCGATGCTGTTCTCCATCTACGTAAACGATCTCCCTGGAGAGCTTGGGGTATCATCCCTATTGTTTGCTGATGACCTTAAGCTATGGAATGTTGTAAATGTTCCTGGGGGTTCTGAGGCTATACAGCATGCACTGGACAGACTCTGGGACCGGTCTACTTTGTGGCTACTGCCCATAAATCAGGCTAAGTGTTCCGTCCTTCGTATAGGAGCAACTTTTCCGCCTTCGAGCTACGTACTCGGTGGGGTTGAACTCCCCCTTGTCTCCAACCAGATAGACCTAGGTGTCGTTCATTCCTCGTCTTTGCATTCTGGGGACAACTGGAAGAAGGCCGCTAGTAGGGGTTTCAGAATGTTATGGTTAATATGCCGTTCTTTCGGGGTCTTAACTGCCGACATATTTGTGAAGCTGTTCTCAGCTTTCGTCCGGCCCAATCTGGAATACTGTGTCCAGGCTTGCGCGCCCTGCCTTGTTCGGGACAAAATGGAGCTTGAGAGGGTTTTGAGAGTAGGTACCAAATTGGTCGAGGGGTTACGGGGGCAATCGTACCCCGAGCGTCTACTTAGCTTGGGTATGTATTCCATGCACTACCGACGGCTTCGAGGAGACCTAATCCTTACTTACCGCATTTTAACAGGGAAGGTTGGACCGGACTTGAGCTGGCTATTTAGCCCGGCTAGGTTGCCTTGTTTTCGCGGTCATCCCATGAAGCTACACAAGCCGCGTTCTGACCGGATCAGGGCGGAAACTCGGTTATCGCGAAGAGTTATCGAGCGCTGGAACTCGCTTCCAGAAAATGTAGTCAGTGGACCTACGGTTAAGGGTTTCGAGCGTCAGTTAGACGCTTTTGGGTGGCAACACGAAACCTTTCCCTTCTCCTGACCATATCCATCTTCAACCTTTCAGTTCTTATTCTGTCATTATCTTCACTCTTTGGTGTTATCCTTCATTTTCATGACTTTCATTCCCCTTTATCTTCCATTTACTTTCTACTTCTTTCTTACTTCACGTAACCTACACAGCGCGGACTGCTAGTGCAGGGAACGTGGGCAGTAATTGGTTGATCAAGGTGTGTTTCGGGTGTTTCGTTTTAGATCTATCAAGAAATAGCACCTTATGATTTCCTGGCTCAACGATTTGCTCAAGAAGGAACACTCGAGGGATTTTCCTATCGTTCCAGTCCATCTGAATCTGAATCATTCATTGGAGAGTAATCTGAGTAGATTTAATCTACTTAGCTATGCGCAACACGGATTCCGGAAGGGATTTTCGTGTCTGACGAATCTACTGGTGACTCGCGAAAATTTGGCGGATGCAGTGGATAACGGCCACACATTGGACGTGCTTTTCGTCGACTTTTCGAAGGCATTTGACAAGGTACCACATTTGAGGCTCGCGCAAAAGCTGTCCTACGTGGTATCTGGCCGCGCGCTTCATTGGGTGAATGCCCTCTTGGAGGATAAAGAACAGTGTGTACGGGTAGGCCGGGGCCTATCATTTATGCAGTCTGTCCTCAGCGGCGTGCCGCAGGGCTCGGTCCTTGGACCGCTGCTGTTCTCTATCTATGTGAATGACGTACCCGCGTAGCTTGAGGTACCACCGCTGCTATTTGCTGATGACCTGAAGCTGTGGAACATTGTCGATGTTTATGGTGGTTCCGAAGCTATTCAGCGAGCATTGGACAAGCTTTGGGACTGGTCTACTTTATGGTTACTGCCCATAAATCAAGCAAAGTGCTCCGTTCTTCGAATTGGAGAAGGTTGTCCTCCTGCGAAGTACTTGGTCGGTGGGGTCGAACTCCCCCGTGTATCTAGCCAGGTTGACCTAAGAGTCGTACACTCTTCGGCTTTACACTCCGGCGACAACTAGAAGAACGCCGCAAGCAGAGGTTTCCGCATGTTGTGGTTAATTCGACGTACTTTCGGAGTCTTGACGGGCGGCATCTTTACCAGACTGTTCTCGATTTTCGTTCGGCCTCATCTGGATTACTGCGTCCAGGCTTGTCCGCCCTGCCTCGTCCGGGACAAAATGGAGCTAGAGAGGGTTTTACGAGTGGGTACCAGGTTGGTCGAGGGATTACGGGGACGGACGTACCCGGAGCGTCTACTTAGTTTGGGAATGCATTCAATGCACTACCGAAGGCTTAGAGGAGACCTAATCCTAACCTACCGTATCTTAACTGGGAAGGTTGGTCCAGATTTATCTTGGCCATTTAGTCCCGCTAGATTGTCTGTTCTACGCGGTCAGTCCTTGAAGCTGGACAAACCGCGGTCCGATCGGATTAGGGCGGAAATCCGGCTGTCACGCAGAGTCATCGACCGCTGGAACATGCTTCCGGAAAGTGTTATCAGGGAATCTACGGTTAAGAGGTTTGAGCGGCAACTTGACGCCCTTGGGTGGCAACACGAAACCCTTCCATTTTCCTGAGTAACTCGTATCTTCGCACTTCGATTTTTTATTCTCTACTTTTCTTCACGTATTGGTATTATTTTCTTATTTAAGTGCACTTCCTTATTCTGTACCTGCGATTTCTCTTCCTATCCTTTGCGTACTTCACGTAACTGCCACAGCAGGGAGTGCTAGGGCAGGAAACGTGGGCATTAACTGGTTGGCCAGGGTGTGATACGGGTGTTTCCGTTTTAGATCCATCAATAACTGAGCACTTCATCAATTCCTGGCTCAACGATCCACTCAAGATGGAACACTCACGGGATTCTACTATCGTTCCAGTCCCCATCTGAACTGAACTGAAGGATCGATCTCTGCACTACATACCGAACCCTTCATCTTGGTCTAGTACCACAGCTAAAGGGCATGTTTTCCATTACGGCTACACCGGTTAACAGAGGGTATGGTTATAAATCGGATATTACAAGTAGGGATAACATTCTTCACAATTGCTATTTCGATCGTCGCGTGGGACACTTCTGGAACTCATGGTTGCATTTTTGTCGCCGAACCTGTTCAGTTTCAAACTAGCCGACCAGCATTTTGATCGCCTGCTTTTCGACGCGGATGCCATGTTCGGCCGTGTCATCACGTGGGTACGTCAGGGATATACTAACGGTCTCGAATGACCAAGACAGTTAACTACGTATCATGTTTTCGTAGTATTTAATCCGTATTTGTTGTGTGACGAACTAGACGATCAAGAAAGCAACACTCCACACCAGTTCCCATTGGCGAATTTAGTTTCTTTGCATTTATGATGAAGCTAACATAGATTGTAATTTTATTCTCCTAATACATTGATGCTGAAACCTTCCTTTGTCCCTAGATCCTGTCCTACACATTAAGTGCCGCGGCGCAGGAGTTTTGTGTCGAACATTTTACTGTAACTGCAGAAATACTTTCCGTTGACTGAACCTCCATAGTCAGCTAATTCATAGTGCTAAACCTAAAAATGTGTTGCGCGTGACTAATTCATACAGAAGCAAGTGTAAACCACGTGCCAACCGCTTGATGTCGATCAACTTAATCTTTCTGGCCATTGCGGAGACTTAGAAGCAGAGTGAACGCAGTATAATACACATGGTAAGACAAGGAACTATTCCAAGCTAGATGTAGACGCACCTGAAGGAACGGAGTCAGAAGGAACGAATTCAACATCGGCACTGTTGTCATCGCTAAGCGCTTCAGAACCGTCCGAATCCTGCTGGTAGTGCAAATGGTCGCCGTACATCTGAAGAGAGAAACGGAACAAACCTAGTACACTTTCAAATGGTGGACACTAACAATCAACCCGAGACAACAGCGGCAAAAAAACGATTTTTGTTCATACAAATATGTATTTCATGATAGAAACGTCAAATTTCTATTTGCTCCTTTCCCTCATCTTCCTTCGTTTTCGCTTCAGCCGCCTCATACGTTTCTTGCGCCACTTTGCACGCATCTAAGATGGACAATATAATACAAATAAGAACGCACCACTGAGACACGAGGACGCGCGCCAAATCTTAGACAGTGGCTTCAAACAAAACACAATTATATACACGATTATTGTGAAGGAAGAATAACCAGTAAGCGTATCTTTAAACATCATTGCAACTTGTTTCATCAATTTAACTTTTGGCGTTTGGCAAACGCTTTGTTAAAATGATCTGCATTCACGCACCATGATTTGGACACTATTTGGAAATAGGCATGGATGATATCATATCGTGTGTAATTTTATCGTATGAATGTATAGTTATACAAATACTGTAGCTTTTCACGGTGATTGACAATATTATTTTCGTTGAAAATGCTGTTGTTTTAATTCTGGCACAAGTGAGACCTAAACCGACGTTTGTGTTTCTAGTTTATTATTGGTAGAGAGAAGAAGTGTTATATGTCAGCTCCTTCACTCCCCGATCTGCTTAGGATTGCTGTCTTATTAGCTGTTGCCTTGCTTAGGAGGTAGTATCAGTCCTGCAGGTTCCTTTGACAGTCGGTCGCCAAATATCTAGCAAATGTTTGGAACGCGCTTCTGACTGCGCATTATCAGGAACGGATGGCAGTTAATTCCAGTCATTAATTTCCCGAGTAGAGAGAGCAACATGTGCTCGGAGTTTGAACCTTTTCGGTTTAAACAGCGTCCAGCTGTGACCTCGTGTCTATCTGCCAAGTCTTAGATGAAAGACCGACCCTGGTAGCACATGTCCAGGTCCTGTCCAGACTGGCCTCCTAGACGTTCCTGTGAGAGCATTACGCCAAACTGGACAGGGTCTTACTCCGTGAGACGGCTAAAGTGGGATATTGTCCAGTTTACGGCGGACTAGTGAAAAGGATGTCAGCGTTGACCAATAGAAATTCACCACTATGTGTGGCAATCCAGTAGGTCCAGAAACCTTGATTGCATACCATGGATATCTGAATACGGACGTCACACTTCTTCGCACTTAGTACCTAAGGAATACAAGGACGGTTCGAACCCAAGGTTCACGCAGCACGTGTTGCCGTAGTTGATGGACGTCGTAAAACACCTAGGCGGCGCTTCAATCTGTTGGTCAGAATGTGAAATGGAGCTTACCTCGCACTTGTGAACATCACAAGACGAAAGAACATGACGACCGGGTATAAAAATGCTTTATGTACATGAAGGTGTGTAGTACAAAAATCGTTGGTTGCAAAAACCCGCATTGTCAATGTGGTTAATCCGCTTCGGCGATGGACAATGTAGGAGGCTAAAGACGTTCATAATGAAGCAGTGGACAGACCTCGTTCGAGCTGTATACTTTACTTTGCTCAACAGACGGTCTTTTGTGCCTTGCAGAATGCAACCACGTTTTGATGTGCCGTTAGATCAGCATCCGATGTTGCATCACCCGTGCGTTGCCGAATGAGGCGTTTGTAGTTTATACGCCTTACTGTATGTCAACCTACCTTGTACCTACCTTGTACCTTGAACAATTGTTCGCCTGAATGCAAACAAGCCTCCTGCGCCTGAATAGTTGATTTTCGGGGCAAATGCTCTTATCATTAGCCGCTCCATGGTCCCCTGACGACGAGTTGCACGTTAGCAACGTGCACAGGACACAAATAGTTGACCTGGATGTCTTTCAAAAATAAGACGAACTTACGACGCTGTTTTTGAAATCTGAGTCCTTCAGCCGTTCATCATATCTCTTAAGCTCACTGAGATAAATGGCAAAGTCCCGGTGCAAGCCGTTGCAGCATCTGCAACATGGCTTCGGACATGCGGCGATGGCCGACCTGCTCGGATCGGATGAGGCATAATTCATCTAAAAATAAAGCTGAGTGCAATACAAGGCGTCCGTGACGTCATAGCTTTAATCACCTTTAGTAACTGTAGTACCTCCAGATTTGCTGGTGCAACGTCAGCAATAACAGCCGGTGCGATTACTGTTTAATGGGGGCAATATGAACGCGCTACATACGGTTGTTTATTGATGGCCCTGGATGTGGTGGACTAATGCCACTGAGGAGAGAACTGGGAGCACGTGCGTAATTTGCTGCAGCAGATCTTTTGGGTTTGTTGAGACGCGCGGCATCTTCGTCATCCGAGCTGGAGCGGACGGGTCGTCGTCTACGCGGAAATAATAAAACCATACCCACATAGGACGTTTGGCTGGAAGACCCTTCGGAATGGTGTCGGCTGTGGATCGCAGCATTTCGAGCTCTGATTGATGTTCCGTTTCTCGGGCATGCTGGAAGCTAACTAACGAGGAGGGTTAAGATACAAATAAGACTTACTCGTGCTAACGATGATGGACAGCAATGGTGACCCCACCGACATCAGATACAGTGTGGTTTTTCACAGCTGCATAGTAGTGCGTACCACGCACCAAAGGTATTTAGGCGTACGCACCTTCTTCTCGAAGCCAGGTGTTACTGACAATAGTTATTAAATCGTCGGAGTCAAATAGTTGACAAAGCTGTATCCTTGAAAGGCCATCGGTGCTGGAAAAGCAAGACGTCAATAATTAGAGTGTATAACTGTGTGGCATAGCGTAAATTACAAGATAATCATTCAAGGGAAATGCGATGCAATTGAACAGAATATGACAGCCGGAAAAGCTACAGACACCTTTTAACAATTGCGATGCACGGAAACTGCACGCCGTTGAGGAATGCATGCTATGCGTAAACAGACTACGAAGATTCATAAATTCCGTGCATTGCACGGCCTTGTTTCCAGACACATTCACAGACATATCTGTGGGCACTCTGGTTTGCGCATCGATGATGACAACGTTATCTGGCTTCACTGTGGAAAACAAAATGCCATGCAAACGAAACATTTTGTGGCCCTTGTATGTACACATCTCCGCCTTCCCACCCGTGCTTGCGTTGCTGAAAGTAGCAGGAACCTGTTCCTCCTCCGACGTACGCCGCATGATTTGAGCAACCGGACACGGAGAATTGTGAATCATGTGCTTGATGGAAAACAAGCGAGACTCAAGAGGAAATGCTGAGAAGCTGTCTAATGTACCCATCTTCTGTACGGCAGCGGGTAGATGAACCAGTGCGTGCACGTCCACGTCATCTCACTGGGACCGTAATGATCCAAATAATTATCTAAAGGAATAAGGAAATTAAATAAGTCTGTGTGAAGGTGAGGGTGGCGCATAATCTAAATAGTAACTGAGAAGTCTAGAAAGTTATGATCAAAGCCTCAGGCAATACTCCGATTAAACAAGCTGGTCCGGCGTTTAGCAATAACCGACGCAATGGGCCGGCGAAGCATCGTACAGACCGATTTTGCTCTCTATTGTTAAATAAATAAATAAATAAAATTTTATTCTCAGCAGTGCGAGACACACCTTTACAGGCATGCTTATGTTTAGCTAACATAGTGTGATCAAAAACGTACAAAGGTACATGTTTGGCATAACAGTGTATGTAAGTGTATTGGTGTATATACGTATGTAATTGTGTATGAATGTAGCTTGTGTCTTTGTTTGTTATTGTCAGGAATGTGAGCATAAGCGATTGATGTCTTTGGGTTAGATAGCACTTTCTGGATATCCACGGGCTAGTGACTTTAGTTTGTGGCGAGTCACATCCGCCAATTCGCAGTGTTGATAAGCAGACATTTGTGGCTTTTTATAGGGAGAACGCTTGCCAGGCGAAAGCCTACCACGCCCTGGAACACTGCCGCCGAACTATTTGCTAGAACAGGTTAGACCCGAACCACCCAGCTGGCACCACGAGGAGGTTGTTCGGCTAGCCAGCCATTCGGTTGACGGCCAGCTTTCTTCCGCGGTTGACCGATTGGCTTGGTAATGATCCGGCAGTAGTCGTTGAAACCGGTTATTGATGCAAAAGTGTCGCAGAGGCGAGTGATAAATGGTGCAGGAGAACAAAAGCATCGTTAGTAGAGGCTGGCGTTTGCTGTCATATACTTGCCCGGTTCGAAAACGGTGTCCAGCTATCCACGCTGCACTTGTCATAGGATGGTGAGTGCGGTTGTTCCTTGTGGCTGAATGCGTCCATGACAGGAGAAAATGTCAATCCTTTGTCCAATGCGGGAGCGTTACGAAGTACTTACTACGCAAAATAGAATCGGAATCCCTTCAAATGTAAGTAAGAGTAATGGTCTCCATGGTCAAGTGAAAACTCCATGAAAGGCCACCGAAAAAGCCATTTATGCGAGGGTAAGGCTGTCCGTGAAATGACATCAAAAAGCTAAAGGTGAATGGAGAATCGGAGTGTTCTTTCGGAAATGTGAGGTACCGAAACCAAATTTGAATACCGGTGAGATTAAGCAAGGCCAACCGAGGCAGTGAAAGTAAACACGCCAGAATTATTTGTCTTCCGTTGTGGAACAGGGATCCATGTAAATATATTAATCCAGATGAGCATATTGTGCTACTGTGAGCACGGGAAGCGCCAAACCCATCTGTTTAGACCCCGTAAAAGTGGCTTCTCCAGAATGGCGGAAAGAGCACCACTTGGAACGATGAGTGGGTTCTTCATCACCCGGAGGAAGGATAAAGTGTTTAAGCCAGCTGGCTATTGAGAATGGGTCGGCCAGTCCCAGTGGATAAAACTTCTTGTTTTGGCCGATGTAACTGTGTAAATCTCGGGAAAAGACGGGCAACGGACAAGAGGCAGCCAAACAGACAGAGAGCAATGAAGCAAGAAGCACTATCGAAAGACTGGTGGCGCACAATGGTGCCTACGATACGCTAAAACCTATGTAATTTTACTCAGTATACATGAGTTGCAAGCGCGTCCTTTACATCACATCGCTGGTGTGGCTCAGGATACAACTACTATGTAGGAACAAGGTATTGCCTGCGCAGGGTCAAGCGACCGATATACCAAAGCGTGTTTACAAAATTGAGCGGATAATACGATTGTTGGAGAGAAACATAGATAAACCGATGATGATGACAGCAGTCTGAATGGGAGAGGCAGCTTAGGTGAAACTAAGACCCACTAGATGGAGAGCGAATGCGGGAGCAACAGTACGTAAAGCCACATTCCATCAGAAAGAGGGAATTCAAAGAATAGGCGAGGAGCGGCTGAATGCGGACGGCGGTGCGAAGAGGAATTAGTGAGAGTAATTACGATAAATCGCTCATAATTCCATAGTCCATATCCGTCAGGATTTAGAGAAAAGGGTCACAGAGGTCCTAAACTGCCGTGCATTGGGAGCCATCCCAGGTACGGTCACACTAATAGGCAAATGCGAACCTGAAGTAAAGAGTAGAGCCATATGAAGAGAGGTAAGGTGAGCACACTAATGGAAGTAATAGTCAAGAAACACTTAGTAATGGTCCGAGTGCCGCCAATAAGCAGGAGCGATGTCGGAGCGGAGGAGACCATGCGCAGGAGGATAACTTGATTCGGCGTAGTAAGAGTAAGCCGTACCTTAGGGGTGGAAATAAAAATGGAGCGCAATAACAGAGAAGGCCATGGATAAGAGAAAAATAAAAGCAACAGGGGGTCTAGACGCAAGTGGAAGAGAGCGAAGTCTTTGCCAGACCATGGTCGGCCATGGCACGGATCTGTGGGAGTAGGAGGAGGGCAGAAGACCGTACAGATAAGAATAGTTTATTCGCCGCACTGCGATTGGGTCGTACAATTGTGGTGAGAACAACTGGGGGGAGGGTCAGCGGAAATAGACAGGTTAAAGCTCAAAGCGGCTATGTTATACAGGGGTGATTAGGTCCGGCAAGCCTCTCGAAGTAAGGGAAACCGATCAGTCGACACTTGAACAGTCGGTGCATTGAGATTGAGTCGTACAGGTAAGATGGAAAGAACCTAGTGAGCCAGCAGTAAAGGGTAGTAAAGGGAAAGAAGAAGCTGTTTTAACATGGATGAACAAGTTCAGAATATGCTTGAGGTAATAAAACCAGCATTGAATCTGCAGAGTCTAGACCGTTGACATCCCGGTGGACTGGAATAGGTCACAGAGAAGCAGACTGGTCAGATGACGCTAGTTTAAGGAAGGGCACTGAGATTTGGCTGCCCGATTGAAGAATTGAAAACAAAGAGCGCAACAAGGAGATGACGGTCAGGATGAAAAGTTTTACTGCTAAAGTGTGGAGAAGCCAACGAGGCTCTCGTGTGAATAAGTATGGATCGTTCTGTCTTCTGAAAAATGGCCGGTAATATCACATTCGTCTGAGAAAAATCGGTGGGCAGGAGACCGATCAGACGAGGCTGGATTAGCCGACACATTGAGATTAAGTCGTACAGTTAAGGTAGGAAGACAAATAAAGAGTCAGCAGCGATGGACAGGTTTGGAATGGAAGAGGCTATATTTATATGGGTATGCCAATGCAGATCAGGCAGGCTCTCAATGTGAGAGAAGTTGTGTGTTGGTTACGCAGAGCCTAAAACGTTTATATTTCGTTAGTCTGGAAGCAGTCAGAAGAAGAATAAGGCAGGGCACTGAGCGCACGCTTTCCGGTTGAGGAACAAATAAAGGCAGAGAGCGCGTTAAGAAGAGGACAGATTCGAGATAGAAAAGGATCACAGATCAAAAATGGGATAGTTAACGTGGCTCGCGAGGTAATGGTGACAACGTTCAGTCTTCCGAGCAATGGCTAGCAACGTCACAAGAGTCGGAAAGAAGGAGACCAATCAGACGAGACTGGATTAGTCGTACTGTTAAGTAGGGGAGATAAATGGAGTCAGTACGACTGGATAGGTCAGAGATAGAAGCGGCTATATTAACATAGGTTGAACAAGTCCAGCAGGCTATTGTGGTGAGGGAGACATTGCGTTGAATCTACAGAGCTTAGACCGTTAACATCCTGGTGGTCTGGAAGAGGTCACAGAGGCAGAGTGGTCAGATGGGACTAGGCTAGGGCAGGGCACCGAGATTCGGTTGTCAGGTTGAAGTGGGATCGAAAAGAGAGACCGCAGCAAGGAAACGACAGGATCGGGGTGGAAAAAGTTTACTGCTATGATGTGGAAAAGCCGACAAGGCTTTCGTGGGAAGGTGTGTCGAGCGTTCAGTCTTCCGGACAATGGCCGGTACTGTCACAGTAGTCTGAGAAAATTCGGTGAGCAGCAACCGATCAGAGAAGGCTGGATTAGTCGGCGTAATGAGAGTGAGTTAAACAGCTAATTTTGGTGGACAATTAAAGTGAGTCAAGGGATTGACAGGTTAGAGCTGGAAGTGTCTATATTAATAAAGAGTGAAAAAGTAAAGCAAGCTGTCAACATGAGGGAGATACAGCTCTGAGTATACAGTGCGTAGACCGTGTATATCATGTACACGTCTTGTACAGCAGAACTTTGGCTCTAGTCGCATCGAACAAGCTTAGTAGCATGGCATTCAAGTTTTTGACTTTGGCTGCTGAGAACCGTGAATGTTCTGCATAGTTTAGGCTATTGGTGCGATGCAGTCCTAAATCGAAGCCTTTGCTCTTATGGATAAGAGGTGACCACTGAATTGTCAATGGGCGAAATGTGCCACATTTTGTGTAGTAGTGAAGCTTTTGCTGGTTGAGTGGTTCATGTTGGATTTGGTGCAACACCTTCTAAAGGCACCAAGAGCTGCTGGTTTGTTGAAGAGCATAGTATCCTGAGTTGCGACGCCAAAGCTAAAGGCAACCTTGATGTCATCAGCAAACAGGTATGCCGAGCCGCCTTCAGGATCACAATGCCGTCGTTTGCGTTGATGAGGAATAGAAATGGGGCTAGTACCTTGCCCTGGATGACTCCGCTGCTAACGGGTCCACGATCTGATAGAAGTGCTGATTTGGACAGCTTGAGTCATGGTAGCTAGGTAAAACCTGAACCACGAGAGCAGTGGGTCTTGTGTACCGCATACGGACAAGATGACCATTAACAGGTCGTAAGGAACCTGGGCGAAGCCCTTCTGCATGTCTAAAGAATAAGCAGGTAGGCTTTGGCTTTTTCGACGGAGAAAGGGATATGGTTCAAGAGCTTAAACAAGCATGATCGACAAGAGCAACTTTTGATGAAGCCATGCTGTGACCTGCTTATGAGGTTTTGTGGCATCAAGAAGTTTGAGATCCCTTTTTGCACCAACTTCTCCATGATTTTGTGGAAAGGTGTTTGCCTAATTGAGTGACAATCAGTCACATTAACTTTAGGGCCCCTTTAATGGCTAATGACTAGTAGTTGTAGCAGAAATGTAGCGCTGTCCTTTGCGGGATCTCTAACGTTGCGGTGTTTTGAAGAAGCCCGCGATTTAGGCTTCCTCTTAGTGGTCAATTTCAAGCATTCTGCACGATGTCGCCATGCTGTCAATAAAGAGCGATGAGAGTTGTTTCACCCCAGGAGGGCGCCGCGTAAAACTAAAACAAACATCCTTCAAATAAAACTAAAACAAAGTAATGTTGCCGTCATACATAGCATTGCTCAGAACACTCCTGGAGTACGGTGTTCATTTCTAAGCGCCGTAGCTCCGTACTGAATTTATATGTATAGAACAGACTCCGAAACTTGAGATACGGATGATCGAAGGTCGACGTAGAAAGTCGTACGGGGATCGGCTAAACAGCTGACGTTATTTTCCTTGGAACGCCGCCGATTGGAGAGGGATGGGATAGAGAAGTTTAAGTGCATCAAGAGACTCAGTGGTAGCAATCGCACCGCCCTTTTGAATTAGGTATCTCGGACCACCGGCGCGGGCATCGTCTGCAGCGCAAACAACACAGGGTTCCTTTGGGCATTAGAGCCAAATTTTTAACAAACCGAATAGTTATTAACTGAAATAAACATCCTTCTGACCTAGTGGAATGTGCGACCGTATAAGCCTTTAAACGGCAATAAGATAAGTGTTAATCTGACTTCATCCCAGAGATATTGTAGTTATACTGGAATATGTAGGGCATTTGGTGCCGAAACATGAAAGTGCAAAGATTGCGCTAGTAGGCTCTTCCCGCTTTTGCAGAAGCAAGAAGTGCCAAACCAACGTCGGTGTGTAGAGAGTAGCTGTTCACTTATCGGCACAAACAACTTGAAGTTCGCTAGGTGAAAGCACTAAAGTCGATAATACCCGACCTGATGGTTTTCAATGAAAGCAAACTTAGACATGACTGCGAGAACATGCGGTAGTAAAAGTGATTCAACCGATAAACTTACACACAATGAAACAAGATCAGGGCCCAGTTCCAAATAGTTATAAGTCCAGGTGGCATGAGCAAAGATCATTTGACGTTCCGCATTCGAGCCCCTAAGCAAAAAGCTGTGAAACAAATTGCAGGGATGAACAGAAGTAGACTTACCGGTCTTCCTAACTTCACGAATACCGAGTGTTTTATTAGGGTTGTCAGAAAACATGAATGATGACACCTGTAGCACCCCATGCAAGACAATTACATAGATTGCGAAAAATAAAGGCCCCATACGGAGCCGTGTGAGGCGCCAACAAAGAGAACCTGCATGAGCAAAGGTTAGGCCTCACCCGTACGCCCTGTTCCTACATATACAAGAAATAGGACGGCCTTTAACAGGCACCACAAGATATCTTGTCATATATCGACTTCATGGTGAGCATAAGAGGACGAAATAGTCAACACGTTCAAAGTTGAATTTAGCGCGTGGCAAGACAAGCAACGAGAAAATATTAACAGTGACATGGGCTTCTCAAAAATCCACGAATATCAAGTCTACAGCCTGGCTACGGTCAACCACTTCGGCGCAGCACGTGTCTAAGCCAACTTCACTTATTCAATGCTATCTGTGGTTCTAGGGAGCCTACGCAACGCACCGCTGCGGACGCGCTGATGCCGGCAGACACCAGTAATTCTTCTCAGACAGCGGGGAGCACCGACTTGAAGGCATTTCATATCTTCATTCTGAAGTGACGCAGGGTACATAGCAGCTCGAGAACGGCCAAAACGTTAACGCCAGACCCCTATTCACCGCCCTACAACCGAACGCGGTACTACTGTCCCAAAACGAGGGCGCAAGCGACGTAACCGCCCTATCGGCTCGCAGCTCAGATTGATGTGCTCATTCAAGGAGCGGGATGTTGCTGCTTGCGCAAATATTTCGTAGCGTACTAAGATTTTCATTAACCTCTGTGTGGTCTTTTCCACTAAACAATACTACCTTCACGTGCATACGCATGCGCAAGCTCGCAACTGATAAGAAGAACCGTCGTCTTTTGCTCGCGAATATCCCATATGCTTGTAGAGCGAGGAGTCACTGGCAAAATGGACTTGCCACGCTCTCCGTGCAATTGTTCTGATTACAGTTCTTGTGGTTTCGGGGTCCCTCGGCAGATGCTGGTTTACAAGTAGGCTTAGTGCACTTCCTGGGACACAAGGGACGGTATCGTATCCCGAGCTCGGCCAACGCAAAGCAGCAGACGTTTCACTCATGGCTTGATAGTTTGTGTGCCATAGATTCGGGCGTGACGCAACAGTATTCCAGACAGCGTACAATTGATGCGCAAACAAACCTGATCAATCGCACTTAGTGGATGTAGGTAACTAATGTCCTCATCACAGTCAAGTGACTGCAAACACTGGGTCTTAGATAAACGGCAGTCCAAGCTGCACAGTTTTGTTACAAGCCACGAATTCAGGCATCCAATAAAGAGCGCGACTGGATACAACGTAGGAAGCTTTGCGCGAGCTTCAAGCGGTGTACCGCGTCAAATGCGCTCGATTAACACGTTCGGTGGGCATGCATTGTTCACTCCATTAGCTCAACTTTCATGAGCTATCAATAGCTTCGTCAGACAAGAAACTCCATTGCATCTGTCAGCAGCTTTGTGAGTACCTTGACTATTACACTCGACAGAATAACTGGCCTGTAATTAACAGGCAGACTCCCGTCGTCTTTCGTGTAAGTGCCACAGATAACACTTTTCCTCCATTCGAAAATTAACGACCGGATGTCTAGCGATAGCTGAAGCACGATAACGCTCAGACCAATAAATTCCCCAGCTAAATCCTGTGACAGCTCCGGGTGAATTAAAGCAGACCCAAACGACTGGTTTGTGATCAGCCCTTGTAGCAGCCTGCAGAATTCCGTCTCCGTTACCAGAAATTCAGCTAGACAGGAACCCCAATGGATGCTGGATACTAGCTCAACGCCTGTCCACGAGGTTTCTTTTGCAAACCCTGCTGCACACCGCCCAACAAGTAGGGCTGTTGTCATAGTCCTTAAGAGCAAATATGCCTTTGGCTAGCATCAATGCTGGAATTGGCGAGTTCGAACCGCAGCGCATATGGATATTTGTTTAGAACGAGGTTGGGATCACGTCTCCAGCGGCATCCGAACGTTCCTTAGGTGTAGGTTACAGCTATTGCTAGCTTTACGGGTTTCGTCTTCATAACTTTCGGATGCCAGCAGCTAGTGCCCCTTCGCCAAGTGTGACACGTGCTGGAATGCATGATTGGCATTTGTCTTTTCTATCGGTCGGTTCAACTTCTACTGCCAGGCAAGTCGGGAGGTAGGCAATAGACAGCAGCTATTACCACGAGCTAAGAAATTCGGCATACCGCCCTGGTTCAACGCAGTGTCTTAAAAGCTTTACGGAGGGCTGCTATATAATTAAGGCTTTGTGGGATTTGTTATTTTTAGTGATAATTCATCACGGTCTACCCTCAACCAACAGGCTCAAGCTAGTCTTTAAATTCCAGTGGTACCGAGATTTGCCTTCCGATTTGACTGCTTCCCTTTTCTTACCTCAAGTCACTAACACACCAGGGCCTGTTAGGGAAGGCTATTTTCCGGTAATTGGCTGGCAGACAATTGTTTCGGTCATTGCAATAGATATATTTTTGCTGCAATGCGCTCTGTTAACTTCTGATTGGAGGACACGCAAAAGATGGAACACTCACTGAAGAAGCACAATCACGAAAGTGGTAAATTGAAATTGTCGGGCGTACTGTACTTTTGGGCGTAATGTATTCACAAAATACACTTCGGGAACAGCAGTTACAACTGTCGTTTAAATAATTTACTTTTGCAAAATTACGTTTGATACAAGTGCTTGTTGCTCACCGGTTTCTCCGGAATACGTCGTACAAGTTCTGGGATACTTGCCGTACGTCGGCTGTTGTTTTTAGTTTCCGCTAATGGCTAATTTTCTTGTGTTTTTATATATGATAATTTGTTCTGCAACTTGTTTTAACTCGTAACTGCTTTGGTTGACTTCCCTGCACATAACAGCTTGTTCGTTGTACTTTCGATACTCGCTTCTCACTCTTTGAAACAATCATGTCGAATTCACTGTATACCGGTACTGATTTGTCTTCGGCTGCTTTGATCAGCGAATCTATATGCACTGTGCCGTGGACGTTGTGACGCGAAACCAACTAAATTCACCCATTGCTTATCCGGCCACCCGTTACAAGTATACAGCAACCAGGCATCCATTTAAAACTGGCGACATTTTCAAGCACGATCAAGTGTACAGAAAAGCGTATACAAATTCCATAAACACAGCTAAACAAGCTCACATGCAAAATTACAGACATCCATATAACAAGAACTGCGACAATCCCTTTTGTTCCGTTGTACATTACCGGAACAAATTTTGTACTCTTAGCATGATCATGCCTGAGCAGGTGTGTCTCGATTAGTCGAGAATAACAAATTAATTTATTTTATTTTGATGGCATCATGAGCTGCTCAAAGCCCGTGATGGACGTGTCTGGTGGCATGCCGTGCTATGTATGCAACTACTGATGCAATGCGACCTGTACCGGATTGAGCCCTGATCAGTACGCAGTGCTTTCCATTAGCGATACCATACTGTTTAATTGGCTTCTATGTCCTAGCCGTCGATCTACGACTCTTGAGGTCACTGAGGAGACCCCCAGCAACCTTTTGTGGGGAACCAGCGGATGTGATCTTCCCTCACATCTTGATCGCAAAGTGTAGTTACTGATGATGAGCATGAGAATCTCTATTGATGTCGGCTGATTGGAGGTAGCCACGCAACTAACCTCATTTGCTGTCGATGAAAATCAGTCTGGGGTGATGACTACCCTGTCGTGTGCTCCAACGGTCCAGGACGCCCTTAAACTGACCTTTGAAGTCGCACTGGACGTCGTCCAAGGCAAGTTCGATCTTATATCCCCTGTGCCCAATAAAAGCAAGAGGAAGAGGGTCCCCTCAAAGCCGGAACGTACTGAACCCATAAATGCATTGGATGTGGAGAACAAAGCTCCAACTCCAATCACCCGAATTCCATTGGCAAAGAAATGCGCCGTGTCGAATTCGGCCACACTAGCGGTCTGAAAATACTAGAACGGTGAGGGAGTTGGAGGTAGAACACATAGCCTCAACCTCAGTTACTCCAGATCCCTTGGCGAAGAAAGGCGCCGTGTCACCTGCCAAAGGAGTCGAAAATGTGACCGAGTCGAAGGCGAGTGGAGTGAATATGCCTCGTCGAGGTGATTCTCTTACTGATAGCAGCGTTAGCTTTCGGAACGTTGCTGAATCGGCGGCAGCTCTTCCCAAAGAACGCATGCTGGATGGCCTCCATTGGTTCAAGCTCTGCGTCAATAAGATGCTTCCACCTGGCCCCCAGTGCCAATCTCAGGATGCTAACCAGATTAAGGAACGTCCCTGTCGATACGCCAAATCCGCGACCCCGACTACTTCGCGTAGTCCTCTCAACCCCAGAGGAGCGCAGTGTTAATGCTTTTGGCATTCAAACTCATGGGTGGTAACGTCAGCCTTCAGCCGGACCTCACCATGGCAGATCGACTGAATTTAAACGAAACCTCAAGAGCAGGCTGCGGCTGGTGAGCAACGCTTCCGTCTGCCGGGTTTTAGGCAGTCAAATTCTGCCTACCAGCACCTCTTCTGGCAGCGTACGTCCCAGGAATGGTCGTGCCGAGTTCCTTCGGGTAGTGCTTAGTAATGAGCGTAGCCTAAGGAACAAGGTACACGAGGTAGGTCTATTTGTAGACAAAACTCGTCCCGACATACCTGCTTTCACTGAAACGTAGTTGTCCCGGGACACCATAGAAGGTGAAGCATGTTTACCTGGCTACTCAATCCTTAATTGTGATCGCACCAAGGTAGAGGCGTCGCTCGGTATGTGAGTTGTAAACTTGAGGTGTTGTGGACAAGTGTTTTACGGTCGTCGGATCAAACTGTTGTAGTCCTTTCGACTATTGTGTGCACTTCCTCTGTTCATTTTACAGTGGTAGTGGTATATCGAAGTTTTGGCGGTATCTCTAAGGAGGTAGTTGAATTTATTCGTACTCAGCCTGCCAATAGGTGTATAATACTGGGTGACTTCAACCCCCTGAAGTCTACTGGGCTGATCTACCTTGCCGTTCGGCTGTGGGCACTTTCGTTCCTTAGCTGCTCGAGCTACGATTGCAGCTTCCGTTGCCTCAGTTCGTGGCGCTCCCGACTAGAGATATGAGCAACCAACTTCCGTCTACCAAGGACCTCCTTTATGCGTTGCTTAACGATATCGTAAGCGATATTACATACGGCTGTCCCCTAGGAGCCAGTGCCGATGTCTGCATATCATTTCGATGTGCCCTAGCTAAGTGTCATCAAGCTACGGCTGAGGCACGTCCAAATATTTGGCTGGCAAACAGCAATGCAATGCGAGACAAAGCTACAGTACTGCGTTGCGCCATCACGGCGGCTGACTTCGTTGACACAGCCTGGGTGAATGTAAGGCATACTTCACCGAGGTCTCGGCACTCTGCATCCCACTCCTTAGAAGATGGATGACCGGGCGCAGTCTCCTTGGATGCACCATACGGGTAAATACCTGTTCAGGAAGCGCTCTAAATGCTGGCGAAGTCACCATAAGGCCTCATCAACCAGCACCTACGAAAGCTATCGAGCGTTTAAAAATAATGGAAAGCAACATGTTAACACCCTTCGCCTTCAGTATGAGAAGGACTTGGCTGACGAAACAGTAACAAATCCAAATAGGCTGTACACTTACGTAAAGAGGTGCAGTGGTACAAATTCGTCTGTACCGGCTTTACTACGAGCGGACGGGACCCTTGGGCATGCCGACTATGATAAGTCTTGCATACGTAGTAAACAGAATACTGGTGTCTTCTCCCCAGCCCTATCTACATCAGGTTGAGCTGGACACAAAAGTCAGGAGGATTCTTGCCTAACTTAAATCAGCATGAGGGAGACACAAGTCTTCGGGCTGTTGCAACGGCTAAATCCTTCCAAAGCTTCTGGCTTTGATTCGAATTATCCGAAGATAATGCATGAATTAGCCGTTGAATAAAGTGGCCCCCACACATGCGTGTTTAACGTATGGTTCGACAGATGTGTCTTACCTTCGGAATTGAAGAAGGCAATCATATGTGGATTTTTAATGTCAGTGGCGGTGTTGCGCCCGCGGACTACCGGCCTATCATCTTGATAAGCGTGGCAGTTACGTGTTTGGAAAAATTGGTTAGGGATTCGATGGAGAATCACCAGATTAAGTTTAACCTTCTCAGGGCGGCGGAGCACGGGTTCTGTAAAGACTTTTCGTGTCTGACATTTACTTAGAGCCCGTGACAGCTGTGCTGAGGCAGCAGAAAACGGGCACGCTTACGACGTGCTTTCCCTTGACCTCTCGAAAGCATTTGATACGGTACTATGCCAAACGCTTCTCATTAAAGTTGAGAGCGTGTGGAATATCTGGCGCCGTCCTTAAATGTGTTGCTGCTTTCCTAGAGGAGCGAGAACAGTGTATTTGGTAGAGCGTCGCCTTATGCTGACAAGCTGTTCTTTGTGGTGTTTTGCGGGGCGCAGTTATAGGGCCGTCATTGACAAAAATGTCAACGACCTACCTCAGGATCTTAAAGTACCATCGCTATTGTTTGCTGATGAACTCAAGCAGGGGAATATCCCTGTATATCCCTGGGGCTCTGTCGCAATTCAGAATGCCTTGGATAGGCTTTGGGATTGGTCAAGCTTATGGCTGATGCCTATAAGTCAGGTGAAATGCTCTGTCCTCCGCATTGGTAGCGCCATTCCCCCCACGCGCTATGTAGTTGGTGGAAAAACAAGCCCTGTTGTCACTCAGCAGGTTAATCTAGGTATCGTCAACACTTCAGAGCCACACTCTGGGTACAACAAGAGTAACGCTGCTTATAGATGGTATCGTCCACCATGGTTTATTCGCTTCTTCTTTTGTGCCCTGTCGGCCAATATCTTTGTAAAGCTGTACTCAGCTGTTGTGCGACCCCACTTAGAATACTGTATCCAGGCTTGTCCACCTAGTTTTGTGAAGGACGAAATGGAGCTGGAGAAGCTTTTGCCAGTGGGTTAAATGTTAGTGCAGGAATGACGGGGGCAAACGTGTCCCGAACGTTCGCTTAGCATGGGTATGTACTCAGTGCACTGCCACAGAATTTGAGGAGACTTGATCCTCCCATTCCGTATTCTAAAGGGTAAGACCGATCCAGATTTGTCCTGGTTATTTAGTTCCGCCAAGCTGCCAAGTCTCCGAGGTCACTCGCTGAAGCTACACAAACTGCGTTCTGACCGGGTAAAGATGGAAACACGCTTGCCGTGCCATGTTATTGAATGCTAAAACTCACATACGAAGCACGTCGTTAGGAAGTCTACGGTTTAGTGTTTCGAGAGCCAGTTAGTTGCTCTTGACTGGCAGTACCAAACTTTTCCCTCTCCTAACCAATTTAAATCTTCAACCTTCTATTTGTTTATTTTGCTGCTGCATACAAATTATCATTACATTAGTTAGCACGCGTTTCTCATATTGTTTTCTGGATCTTACCCTTCACCCACTTATTACACATAGGCCGGCCTGGCAGGGACTGCTGGGCAGGAAATGGTGGGCAGTAGTGTGTTGGACAGGGTGTGATGTGGTCTCAGATTTAGGCGTTTCAACATCTGTGGTAGACCTATCAATTTCCGATCCAACGATACGCCAGTACAGAAGAATCACTGGATTTTCCTATATTTTCCGTTTCAACGGAACTGGAAATTGTCTCTGCAACGGCTATCTGCTGGCAAGAGCGGTATTGCCACCTCGTTGCAACCGGATTCATTGAAAAACGTGAATAACCTCGTTCAAGTGCTTGTCCTGCAGCAAGGACGTCACTGTAACGCTCCAAGGCGTTTGGAAAGTTAAGCTACGCGTTCCCCACCGGAAAATTCAACAAAAGACCAGATCCGGACCTGAGAAAACGGTGCTATTTGTACCACCTCATCGTAAAAAGTAGAAATTACCTTAACGGTTTTCCAAACACAAAAGTTTACCAACAGATTTCAATCAGTTCCACAATAGGTCCGTAAGCCAAGGTGCACACAAAACAAATGGACATAGAGGTGAGGCCGAAGTTATGACAAGGCTATTGAGCCAATCGTAAGCGTCCGCCAACGGGAACGGGCTGAGGACAGACAGACCAGCCACACTGGATACATGAGTTGTGGGAACACAAAATCGCTTATGTCAAGAGAGCAATGACAGGTCCATGGGGGTGGGGTGAAGTTAAGATAAGTCACCGGAGTCACTCGCTAAGAGCATCGGGGCAGAGAACAAAGGAATGGAAAGTAAGGGAGTTAGCAAACATAATCGATCCAGACGGCCGAGCAACGTAGAACTGGGCTTTCAACATTGGAGAGACTGGGGTGGTCAAAGTTCTTTCTACACTGCCCACCAAAATCCGATCCGGATTTTCCATTGAAGATGTCGGATGTTTCTGCTCTGGAACGCCCTACGCCGGCTCCATCCACGCTAGGGGGGCAAAGGACTTACACCGGTACGCCAGAGGCCCCCCACTTCGGCTATTGGACTCACAGCGGTCCTCCCTGGTGCGACAGGCCGAAACCCGTCTCCCGCCTGCGGAGAGCCAATAACCGGAACTACGTCCCACTCGTGTCGCTCCCTTCTTGCAAACACAACTTTCGTAAATCCCTTGTAATCAGCCCATTCTTGGTCCTAACAACTGCAGTCCTGACAAGCCCGTCTTCAGAACCTATACAGTGGTCAACAATCCCCATGGGCCACGTGCCACGTGTACCGGTTTCGGAAGAGACCAAAACTACATCCCCAGGTCTGAAGTTTCGAATCCTTCCCAGCCACTTTTGTCTGGAGTGTAACAAGGGCAAGTACTCTGCGACCCATCTTTTCCAAAACAACGCTGTCAGGTAATTAACTTGCCGCCAACAGCGTCTATATTCTTCGGTTAGAGAAGCCGCAAGGAAATGCGATGCATTAGGTCGCAGTATCAGTAAATCGTTGGGGGTAAGGGCCATACGGTCGTTTGGATCTGATGTCAAAGGTACTGACGGCCTGCTGTTGATGATGCGCTCTGCTTCAACAAACAGAGTACTGAGCGCTTCCTCGTTAAGCGTCTGTTGTGTCGCAATCGATAACAGCACCCTCCTAACAGACCTGATCATGCGCTCCCATATACCCCCTATGGCTGGACATTGGAGGGTTGTAGTGCCATTGGACTCCCATGCTAAGGAGTCTATCATAGATTCTTGCTTGGGACCACCACTTGACAGCAGTACGCAACTCTGATACGACGCCTACGAAGTTGCTGCCGTTGTCGCTGAATATTTCGACTGGAGTCCCTCTACGGGAGACAAATCGCATCAAAGCCATAATGAACGAGTCGGTAGTTAAGGTATGGGAAATCTCAAGAAGTACGGCTCTCGCTTGTAGACAGGTAAATAGACACCCGTACCGCTTTTCCTGCTTTCGCCCGTGTTTAACAAGAAATGGGCCAAAGTAATCCACGCCGAACGATTTGAATGGGTGCCACCCATGTTCCACCCGGGCTAACGGCAATGGCGCCATCAGCTGCTCACCGGTGGTAGCAAGCCGTTTCTTGCATACCCAACAAGCCCCTACCAACCGTTTCACTGTCGACATCCCGCGAACGATCCAATATTTACGGCGCAAGCTCGCCAGGACCTGAGAAACTCCCGAGTGACCTTCCATCGAATGATAAAATCGGATCAAAAGTTCAGTAACAGCGTGTTTAGGTGGCAGGATAACCGGGAACTTGAATGCAGCGTCGTACTCCGAATACGCCAGCCGGCCACCAACACAAAGGAGGCCACCGCGCAGTACGGGGTTGAGACGGGCCAAAGGACCTCGCCGTATCTCCATCTTAGACGCTGTTGGGTCTGCATTCGCTTTTTCAAGCCGTTCCAACTCTGTTCCATAAGCTTCGAGTTGCGCAAGCCGGATGACAACACACTCTGCTCGGTTGAGTTCACACAGGGTAATTAGTCTATTGGGTTGCGAGGCCCCAGCAGCTCCCTGTCTGCGGACGTAAAGCTGCTGCTTGAATCGTGATAACCACACCACCGCTTTTAGCAACGTAGTCCAGTCGGAATATCTGCTGATAAGGAGCGATAATGGTGTTGCACTTGATGTCGCACAAACATGTGCGGTGGAACGTTTCAATTCTAAGTTGGCTGGCTCAGAACTCGGACAAAACTCAGGCCACTCATCCTCGCCACTTAGTAGGAATTCTGGGCCAAGAATCCAGCGCTTCAAGGATGTTACGGATGTAGTGCCTCTAGACAGCAGGTCTGCCGGATTGCATTCGGATTTGATATGCTTCCACTGACTGGGCTCAGTGGCAATAAAGGTGTTGAATCTTTTAGATGAGTCATTTATGTAGTACAAAACTGTCGTAGAGTCAGTCCAAAACACAACTTTATCGAAACTCATGTGAGCTCCTTCAGTTAAATCTTCATATAACCTTGTCCCCAACATGGCTGCCGAAAGCTCCAGTCGCGGTATCGACACTGATTTCAGAGGGGCTACTCTCGACTTCGCGTATAACAGAGAGCTATATGATGTGTCTTCAGCATGAAACCTAGCATAAGCAACTGCGCCAAATCCAGCTTCAGAAGCATCGCAAAAGACGTGTAGTTGCGGCCGCTCATTTGTCTCTCCAGGCTTACGAATGCACCGAGGAATCTTTAGGATGTCTATCGCCTTCACCTCACGTAGCCAGGAAGTCCAAATGTCACGGCCATCACCAGTGACTGGGTCATCCCAATGTAGTTTCTCTCGACATAGTCTTTGTAACAATAACTTTGCGGGCATAATTAAGGGTGCGATCAGACCCAAAGGGTCATAGACAGAAGACACAGCAGACAATATGCCCCTTCTCGTAATTGGCCTCTCGGGTATGGTGAACTGATAAAGAAAATTGTCCTCACGGGAGTCCCAGGCAATTCCCAAGTTCTCCTAA
>OX104069.1:39814673-39953824 GCA_944474145.2 Dicrocoelium dendriticum
AGAACCGCACATGTGTTTTATTCTTCACGTGGCCGGCACAGCGGGGACTGCTGTGTAGGGCAGGTGGGCATTGTTTGGTTGACCATGTGAATCGTGTGTGTTGATTTGGCTCTCCTTTGGCACATCAAGACACCGGTTTCCCTGTTGGATCAACGACGTTTTCCAAGGTGGAACATTCGCGGGATTTTCCTACAGTTCCGGTCCCACTTGAATTTGAACTTGAATTTCAAGGTGGGCGACTACGACCCCATCAGCTGTACACCAAACAAGTTCAAGTTCAAGCGGGACTGGAATGGTAGGATTATCCCGTGAGTGTTCCTTCTACGGCGGGTCGTTGAACCAGGAGTTGGCGAACTTTGAAATACTGCTGAACCTAAAACAAAGGCCGCATCACACCCTGCCCAACCAATTAATGTCCACGTATCCTGCCCTAGCACTCCCTGCTGGGCCGGTTACGGGAAGTAAGAAAGAGAGAAAAGTAAACTCAGAAGGCAAAGGAAAAAGTGGAAAGAGTTAAGCAAGTGTAATACCAAGATATTTGAGTCATTAAAAAAGAACTGAAAAGTGATGGTGGGTCAGTTAGGAAAAAGGAAAAGTTTGCTGTTGCCACCCAAGAGCGTCGAGCTGGCGCGCAAAACCCTTACCCGTAGGTTCCCTAATCACGTGATCTGAAAGCTGATTCCAGCGATCTACAACTCAGCGCGACGGACGAGTTTCCCTCCTAATCCTATCAGACCGTGGTGTATACAGTTTCAGTGGGTGACCGCGGAGATTAGTTAACGTGGCGGGACTAAATAACTTTGACAAGTCCGGGCCAATCTTACCCGTCAAAATACGATAAGTGAGAATCAGGTCCCCTCTTATCCTTCGGTAGTGCATTGAGTACATCCCCAAACTGAGCAAGCGTTCAGGATACGTCTGCCCCCGTTTACCCTGCACTAGCCGAGTGCCCACTCGTAACACCCTCTCCAAGTCCATTTTGTCTCTTTTAAGACATGGTGGACAAGCCTGAATACGATATTCCAGGTGGGGTCGGACGAATGCCGAGAATAGCTTCACAAACAAATTGGCCGTTGGGATTCCGAAAGAGCGGCGTATAAACCACATCATACGAAACCCTCGACAAGCAGCCTTCTTCCAGTTGTCTCCAGAATGAAGTGTTGATGCGTGTACGATCCCTAAATCGACCTGCTGAGTGACAACAGGGAGTTCACCACCGCCGACAACATATCGGGTGGGATGATTTGCAGCTCCGATTTTTAGAACAGAGCGCTTGGCCCTATTTATAGGCATCGTCCATAAGGTAAACCATTCCCAGAACCTATCCAAGGCACGCTGAATTGCCTCAGGACCCCCCGAGATATCCACAATATTCCAGAGCTTAAGGTCGTCAGCAAACATTAGTGATGACACCCCTAGCTCTCCCGGCAAGTCATTTACATAGATCGCGAACAACAATGGCCCCAATACCGAGCCCTGCGGAACGCCACTAAGGACAACTTGCCTGAGTGAAAGGCTACGCTCCACCCGCACACACTGTTTTCTCCCCTCAAGGAAGGCAGACACCCATTGAAGGGCGCGACCAGATATCCCGTAAGATCTCAACTTTAGTGAGAGCCGAAGATGTGGAACAGTGTCAAAAGCTTTCGAAAAATCCATGAATAGCGCGTCTACAGCGTGGCCACTGTCTACCGCTTCAGCCCAGCTTTCACGAGCTACAAATAGATTAGTCTGACATGAAAATCCTTTGCGGAATCCATGTTGCGCAACACTGAGAAGGTTGAATTTATTCAGGTGGTTCTCCACTGAATCCCTTATCAGCTTTTCAAACAGCTTGACTACTACGCTTGTCAAACTGACATGCCGGTAGTTCGCGGGTAGAGCGCTGTCACCGCCCTTAAAAATCGGACAGATGATTGCCTCCTTCCATTCCGAAGGTAAGCTGCAGCTGTCCAGCGATATTGAAAACACGCATGTAAGAGGACCACTCAGCTCAGCGGCCAATTCATGCAACAGGTTCGGATGAATTGAATCAGGACCGGAAGCTTTAGAGGGATTAATGCCTTGCAGTAGCTCGAAGACCTGAATCTCTGTTATGCTAAATTCATTTAAGCAAGAATCCTCAGGAACTCTTGAAGCCAGTTCAACCTGTGGTAAAGAGGTCTCCTGAGCAAAGACCCCAGTATACTGATCACTAATTGTACAAGCCTTGTCATAGTCAGTTTGCGCACGGGTCCCGTCTGCTCGCAAAAACGCTGGTATAGACAGTTTTGCCCCGCTGCGTCCTTTAACGTAAGCAAAAAACTTCTTGGGATTAGCTGCGGCCGAGTCCGCTGAACCCTGCTCGTACTGGAGACGAACAGTTCTGAGACGTTGCTTACATTTATTTCTAATCTATCGATAGCTATCATAGGTACTGGCTGATGGAGCTGCTTGGTAGGTTCGCCAGCATCTAGACCGTTTCTTGACTAGGTATTTGCCTGTGATATTTATCCGTGGAGACTGCCCTTAACCCACTTTTCCTCATGAGTGGAATATAGGGAGTGGAAACCTCCGTATGGTATGCCTTAAATTTATCCCAGGTTTATTGGACAGAGTCAGCCATCGAGATCTCACAGTTCAGAACTTGAAGCCTTAGCCCGCATTGCACTAAAGTCCGCCCGCCAAATATTCGGAAGTAATTCAACAGCGGTCTCTTTGTGCCTTGAAAGAGCGCATCAAAAGGATATGCATGCGTGATCGCTGGACCCTAGAGGTGCACCGTACGAAATGTCAGTCACGAAGTCGTGGGACTTAGCGAAAACCAAATCTAAAGTTGATAGTATTTGCTTGACCATATACCTAGTGGGAAAGTCCACGAACTGTTGCAAAGGCACTTGGCGCGTCAGTTCAAGAAACTCCGCACCGAATGTTCCTGATGCCGAATTGCAAGAAAGATCGGCCCAACAGACTTCTGGGAAGTTAAAATCCCCTAGAACTAAACACTTGTTCGCAGACTGAGTTCGAATAATGTCAAGTATCCCCCTGGAAGAACTTCCAGGACTTCTGTATATCCCTATAACTAAACTGGATAGAGGAAAAGCATAAAACAGCCGATAGGGCTTCAATAGTCTGATCCGACGACTGGAATGTGCAGGTCCTCAACACATCTAAGTTACAGCTCACATACAGTACAACGCTTCCGCCTTGGCGACCAACGGAGCGATCAGTTTTAAGCAGCGCGTAGCCAGGTAAACATACCTCACCGTCCGTGATATCCGGAGACAACCACGTTTCAGTGAAAGCAAGTATGTCGGGACGAGATTTGTCTACTAGTAGATCCAACTCGTGCACCTTGTTCCTTAGGCTACGCACGTTGCTACGTACTACGTCAAGGAATTGGGCACGACCATCCCTGGGTCGTGCGCCATCAGGATGGGTTCTGATAGGGCGGAAAATAACTTCCGGCTGTCCACCTGAGAACCCACCAGACGGAGGCCTTGCTCACCAGCCGCCCGTCTAGTTTTGAGGTCTTTGATAGCCTCCTTTAACTTCAATCTGCCAGTGGTAGGTCCGGCTGAACGTTGACACCACTACCCTTAAGTTTGAATGCAAACCGCAGTAATGCTTTGCGTTCCTCCGGGGTAGAAAGGACTACGCGAAGTAGTCGGGGTCGTGGATTTGGCGTAGCGATAGGGACGTTCCCCAATCTGGTCAGCTTTCTGACAGTGACACCAGGAAAGGCAGGTGGAAGCAGCTTGCTGACACACAGTTTCAGCCACTTGATGTCATCCAAGATGCATTCCATTGGGAGAGCGGCCGCAGATTCAGTAACGTTACAATGTATTTGTAATTGCCAACTAGGAACATACTCGTATTTTACCTACTTTCATGCAAGAGGACAGGATTAGTTAAAAATTGTCCTGAACCCTTAAGGGTGCAGCCTCTAGCCAGTCTAGAGATATACCTATTTATTTATTTATTTAGAATGGAACGGTCCTATGATGTCAATCACCAATGTTGACCGCAGTTCCACTGGATAAAAGATAGGCTGGACGGGTGATTCAATAGGCTTAGAGCATTCATCTAATTTCCGATAAAACGCACAGAACCGAACGCACGCGCCCATCATTTTAAACTTCTGTGGCCACAAAAAGTGCTTCTGCAGCCGCCATTTCGTTCCGACGATGCGTGGATGTCCAACGTATACACGTTGGATGGTTTCCGTTGTTATCTACTGCGGTGCCATTGATCGCGGTCCTCGTATTAGGCAACCAGCAATAAGCGCGAGTTCAAGCCGTAAAACATAAAACGCACGTACTTTGCTACTGAGCTTCAGGTAGAGAGGCCAGGCTTCGGAGAGGTGGCGGGAAACGGTCTGTGTAGTTTGGCCGTTTTTGTTAGCTTCGTGCAACTGTCTTGGCGTAAAGCTCATTTGACTGCAAAACGTAACTCAGTACTTTATCATCATCATTTTCCTTGTCTGTATTGCACAATGGGAGACGGGATAAGCCTGCCCTACCTGGTTTGGGACAAAATGGAGCTCGAGAGGGTTTTGAGAGTAGGTACCAAATTGGTCGAGGGGTTACGGGGGCAATGGTACCCCGAGCGTCTACTTAGCTTGGGTATGTATTCAATGCACTACCGACGGCTTCGAGGAGACCTAATCCTTACTTACCGCATTTTAACAGGGAATGTTGGACCGGACTTGAGCTGGCTATTTAGCCCGGCTAGGTTGTCTTGTCTTCGCGGCCATCCCATGAAGCTACACAAGCCGCGTTCTGACCGGACCATGGCGGAAACTCGGTTATCGCGTAGAGTTATCGAGCGCTGGAACTCGCTTCCAGAAAGTGTAGTCAGTGAACCTACGGTTAAGGGTTTCGAGCGTCAGTTAGACGCTCTTGGGTGGCAACACGAAACCTTTCCCTTCTCCTGACCATATCCATCTTCAACCTTTCAGTTCTTATTCTGTCATTATCTTCACTCTTTGGTGTTATCCTTCATTTAAATGACTTTCTCTCCTCTTTATCATCCATTTACTTTCTACTTCTTTCTTACTTCACGTAACCTACACAGCGCGGACTGCTAGTGCAGGGAACGTGGGCAGTAATTGGTTGATCAAGGTGTGTTTCGGGTGTTTCGTTTTAGATCTATCAAGACTTAGCACCTTATCATTTCCTGGCTCAACGATTTGCTCAAGAAGGAACACTCAAGGGATTTTCCTATCGTTCCAGTCCATCTGAATCTGTGATGTGATCCCCCGAAGCTGGGCGGAAGTTGATTTGGAAAGCATACTCAAGTAAACCGGCGTCAAAGGTATTGTTGATTTTCTGATATAGTAACCTTATGATCAAAGAAATATTTTCCTGTAGTCGATGGAGGAGGGTCAACATCCACCTTTTGATCAACTAAGGCTATCTGGCGAGAACGACATGATCGAGCAAACTGGTCCCGTTTTTCAATTTTACAATCTACTACGCATGCCGTCCTTCTGTAGTTCCATTGCCAACAAATACCGGTTGTCATAACTGCCTAACAGGTGACTAAGTAGGGTGACTAATTAAAACTGCTCTTCTTTGTAAGTAGTCGTAGACGGTAGTAAGTCCAAGATTTTACTGAGCCCACTAGCTTTCATTGAGTTAAACCCTGGCATCACAATAAAAAGCGTCCAGCGGTGGTAGATGAAATGCAGTTGCAGCGATTCGTAGCCGCGACCCCAGTGGTGTGTCCCAAGAAGCGCACTAAGCCTAGCTGCAAACCAGCATCTGCCGCGGTGCCCCGAACCCACACGAACTATAATCAAAACAAACGCATGACGATGGTGGACTGTCGATGTTGCCGATGACTCGCCGCTTTGAAGGTTCAACATGTGTTACCGATCAATGTACGAGCATTCCTCCAATCATTTGCGAGATTGAGCATGCGTACGCAAATGATAAGGCGATACTGTCAGGTAGTTCACCAAGCACTGTCCATGTCGCATTAAAAAAATTGGAGATGCACCCACAGTGGTCCCTACTCCTTTCATCTTTGTTACGAGGAGCAAAGAGCCACGAGCAAAGCCGCCTGTATAAATTCCACTGGTCGGCACTTGCTGACAAAGAGGTCTAAATGCTGGCGGAGTTAACGAGTTCCTCCGGCCACTGGTACCGATGACAGGTACAGTAAGGCTAGAAATAGCTGTCAGCCACACCTAAGGAGTTCGCGGCTCATATTCGAAAAGGGTCTAGTAGATGGAGCCTCAGAGAACACAAAAACGTTCTTAGCATATGTCACAAGGCGCATTGATTTAATTTGGTTACTTCCAACTTTGATGCTACCCAAAGGTACTCACGTTCAAAAGGCCTATGACAAGGGCCCTACTTGCTGGGTGGTATGCAGCAACGTTTGTAAGAGAAACCTCATCGACAGGCATTGAGCTGGTTTCCGGAATTCATCGGGCTTAGTGTCTAGCTAAAGTGTTTGCCGCGAGGACGGCATTCCGAATGCTGCTACAGAGACTGTTCCCATAGCAGTCATCTGAACCTGAACTAATTCATTCAAAAATACCACAGGATTTAGCTACTGGATTAAGTGGACCGCTCGAAACCGTGTTTCAGCAGTCGTTTGAGAGCGGTGCACTCCCTTACGGAAGGAGGGAAGCTGTAATCTCTCGGTCGGTGACGGAAAAGTTTGCACTCCTGGCTTAAAATCCTTAGGTTACCGGTTCGAAGCCATTTAGGGGCGGGCGTCCTCGCGGTATTCTCAGACCATGCGCAACCGGTGGTGGTCGAGTGGAAGCGAGAATTCGGGACAGCTGATTGACGTATTGCTGACGAGTTGTTTCGTACTTTTTCCGAAAAGACGACTTTAGCCTACCTGTTTATAACAGGGCCAGTTATTTTGACGAGTGTATTAGTCAAAAATCTGGAGGAACCGAAGGGGGTTTGATCGAAGTTTCGAGGCAGACGAATCTATTGGTAGCTCGCGATTTGGTCGGATGAAGTGGACGAAGGCCACACATTGGACGTGCTTTTCGATGGCAATTGACACGGTACTCCATTTGAGAGTTGCGTGATGCTAACTTCTTACGGTAAGTCAGATGAATGAATTCGTAACTTTTACCCAACGGGGCGTACGCGGTCGCCGCAGTTTATCGTTTAGGAAGCCTGTCGCCAGTGGCGTACTGCAAGCCTCTCCTTGAACCATTATTCTCCTCAGTCTATGTGAACGACCTACGCGTAGATACTGAGGTTTCATCCCTACTATTTGCTGATGACCTGAAGCTGTGGAATGCTGTTGATGTTCCTAAGGCTACTCAGCGTGCCTTGGATAAGCCTTGAGACTTCTATATTTTAATACTTCTTTTCACAAATCAGGTAACACGCATTGCCCATCAATTAGCGTACATTGTCCACCTTCCTGGTATTACTCGACGTTGACGAACTTCCCTGTGTAGCAATCTAGGTTGAGCTAGGAGTCGTACGCGCTTCGACTTCACACTGGAGCGACAACTGGAAGAAGACCGCAAGTGGTCGGTTCCATATGTTGCGGTTCGTACGCCACTCTAACGAAAGCTTCACGGGCGACTTGTTTGCGAAATTGTTTCCAGCTTTCGTTAAGCCATAGCTGGAATACTGCGTCCAGGTTTGTTCGCTGTGCCTCGTCCGGGACAAAACACATCCATCCGTGTAGCTTATAACTTAAAAATGCGGAAACTCAAAGTTTACGGTTTTTCTGAGTAAAACCAGTTTTACCTTTTTTCTGATCGTCGTTTTACGGCGTATACATGGTGCAATTCCGCTGTCCTTCTCCTTATTTACCCAAGTGCGTGTGTAGGCCAGTGCCGCATCCAGGGGCAAAAGTTGTGCCTTGCAGGTGACTGACGATCCTGACGGCAAGCACTGCGACGACTGTAACCGCTGGTATCAGCAGCAGTGAAGCGACCTCTGTTAAACAATGCAATATTTTATCCTACAGCGATTGTGTGCTTTTCAGCTGCGTCAGTTGTCGTGGACGTCGACCAAGCCGCCTGGGTTTCCTTCGTAGAGACCTGAAAGCCTTCGATGACACTGCAAAGTTTGGAGACAATTGATGGTCACTGGTCACATGTTCGCCAGACCTTACTAGCAGCGGGCAAATCCTCATGTGGTATGTCTAATAGCCAACATGGACATTGGGTCTTTTCTCGGTCTCCGGAACTTATCGACGCTCGCCGGCATATCCCGGCTGAAAGCGAGCACAATGAAACTCGCAAAGAGCTCCGGGCAAAACTCCGCGCTAGCCTGAAGAAAGTTCGCGAAACTTGATGGGCTCATCGTGCGTCAGAGATGGAAGTGGCCGCTGCCCTTGGCAACCATCGTAAGTTATTCCGTCTGATACGGGAAAGGGGCAGCAGGAGACCTGGTGTTAATGAAACAGTTTATGATGAGAGTGGACAGCCTATCCACAATTTGTCAAAAAGCTTGGAGCGTTGGGCTGAGCATTTTGAAAAGCAATTTAATCGGCTAGAATTGTTCGATTCGCCGGTCACTGATCGCCCTGCTCCGTGGGCTGTCCCTTTGGATCCATCCTCTTGCTCAGAAGTCGAACGTGAGATCGGACTGTTGAAGTTGAACAAAGCCGCGGGACCAGATGATCTTCCTCCAGCCCTCTTCAAATTCGGAGGCTCTGCTCTTGTTGATGCTTTACACGAATTACGTGTGAAACTGTGGGAGCAGGAAACTGTCCCAACCGACTGGAGCCGCTCCGTTATTGTTCTCATCTTCAAAGGCTGCTCGCGCTCGGAATGCGACAACCATAGAGGAATCAGTCTGATCTCCATCGCCTCAAAATTACTCGCCTCCATAATTCTTCACAGACTGACTGGCGCTCGTGAAAACCAGATTCGTGAGAAGCAAGCCGGGTTTCGTCGTGGTCGTGGCTGCATCGACCACATCTTCACCTTGTGTCGGTTGTTGGAGCACCCTTACACATACTGGCGGTCCACCGTTGTCGTGTTCCTCGACATCAAAGGTGCCTTCGATTCGGTTTATTGATGTGCCCTTTGGAATTGTTTACTCAGGAAAGGTGTGCCTGAGAAACATGTAAATATTATCCAAGCATTATATGCGCGTAGCACGGGCAGAGTGAGGGCTTACGGCAAGCTGTCGCCACCCTCCAGTATCTCCAGCGGTGTGAGACAAGGATGCCCGCTGTCACCTTTCCTTTTCAACTTCGCTATTGACGAAGCCATGGAGTTTGCATTTACAGCACATGACTTGGAAGGTGTGGAGCTACTCCCAGGAGAACGAATTCTTGACTTGGAGTATGCAGACGACATTGCCCTCATCTGTGACAGCTCCCAGACGTGCGAAGCCGCGCTGGACAGATTAGCACTGGCTGTCAGCCGCTTCGGGCTTTGTTTTGCACCATCGAAGTGCAAAGCGTTCCTCCAAGATTGGCAGGGATCGCCTCCTGCGCTGACCCTTGGTGGGGATCAGCTAGAAGTCGTTCAGAAATTCAATTACCTGGGAAGTTGTATCAGCGCCCTTGAGATCGAAGACGAGATCACGAACCGTATAGCGAAAGTTCGGTGTGCTTTTGCTAACCTTCGCCACCTATGGCGGCGGCGCGACCTCACTCTTGCCCTGTAGGGTAGAGTGTACAATGCAGCGGTACGTTCGACCCTACTGTACGGTTGCGAAACCTGGCCCCTGATATCGGCGGACATGAAGAGGTTAGTTACGTTCGACCATCGGTGCCTTCGCAGCTTGGCTCACATCTGGTGGGAACACCGCGTGAGTAACGAGCGTGTTCGACGCATTGTTTACGGCCCAGGAAAAGGAACTGAACCGCTCAGCACCGTTATTACCCGCACCAGGCTCCGATGGCTCGGCCACATGTTACGCATGCCAGCCCACCGACTCCTTCGACGTGCGTTGTTTGCTCACCGGGGATGAGGGTGGAAGAAGAGGAGGAGTGGCCAAGCGATGACTTGGTCCAGGGGAATGAAGTCCCTCACTTCGGAGCTGGCCTCGGTTGGAGCGTCACGGCTCCCTGGTTGGGGTCCAATAGACGGTAAACACGTTTGGCTGGATACACTTGCTGACATGGCAAGGAGCCGACCTCATTGGCGTTCGTGCTGTGAGTTTCTTTGTCCCTCCCCATCCGTTTTAGCCTCCCCCTCCATCTACGATCTCATTTCGTTGGGTAAAACATAATAAATTTTTTTCTTTTTGCCTAGGAGCTGGCTGGTAGCTTACCGGAACGATGCCTATCCGTTGCTGGTAGCTCAGCTGGCATGCAACTGTTGTATCTAGTTTTCCCTTGTGTATTGTATTACGTGTATGTATGTATGTATTTCCTTTATATATTGCGGCACAATAGCGGAGGTGTTTTCCCACCTCTAGCTGACGTGTATAATGATGATGATAATGCAAAGTTTGGAGAATTCAGTCACAGTGCTCACTGCTGTGCTCACCACTCTCGATCGTAAGACAGACTGGTTGATATAGCCACTTGCGGTCTCCAGCGATGTCAGCCTGAGGAAACCACCCGATTAACCGGTAGCACCGATTAGCGTGTCAAACGCACTTGTTGGGAAAATATGGATGATGAAGAGACCGCAGTTATGCCTCTAATTAAAAAGTTGCTAAATTTCTGATCAACAAACCCGCCAAATTGTGGCGAAAGTGGACTAGCAAATCGGATAAGCCCGTCACCAAAGCTTCGTCTAAAGCTGCGTAGGCAGCAGATGTAAAGCACTAGAAGTCGTCATCGCGTACTAAGCTGGTTGTCGTATGTGCGATGGTGGCATATCAACCACTACACCCTTCCTCTATGGGTACGTTTCCTGGAGGCTGGTATCGACCTTGAGCCGCGGGCCACTTTGTTCGTTGGACAAAGAAAAAAGCGTAACAGAACTGTCCGAAACCAGCAAATCAGTTTGGTAAGCTTCAAGAACCATGAGTTTCAGAAGTCAACAAGGACGTACACGGCAGTTACTTCATCGTCGTCTGATTAAATGCACCTGATATTATTCCCTGCAGCTAAACCGCGTGCCGTTCATGTATATACAAAGACCCGTGGGGTAAATAATCCCGGTCGAGGTGATTCTTTCACAAATTGGAGCGTGATATTCCGTAATGCGGCAGAATCCACTGCCGTCTTTCCTGCTTAAAGGATGTTAACTGACCTTTAGTGGTTTAAAATGGGTGTAACAAAGCTTCTTCGCCTGGGTTTCCCCAAGTTACTAGCAGGTAACTGACTAAATAGGGTAACGTTTCCCTTAGCGCGCCAAACCTTCGACAACGCTTACTCCTTATAGCCCTACCCACCCTAGAGGAACGCAACGCGCTGTTGCGGTTTGGTTTCAAACTAAAGGGTTCTAACATTAGCAATCAGCCAGGTCTCTCGCTAGAGGAGGCTGAAGCTAAGGAAGGTTAGCAAAAACATCACAAGTAGGCGATTGGCTGGTGAACAGGGTCACAGGTTGGTTGGTTTTCAGGTGGTTAGCTGTCGCGCCTTTTCCGCCCTGCAAGTAGCCGTGTTGGTGGAGCACTACTCAAGTTGGACACTGCGAATGTCTTCAGGTAGTGCACAGCAATGTGTGCAGCCTAAAGCATAAGAGGTACGCTATAGGTCCGCTTGCAGCTGGCTTTCATCCTAATGCACTTGCTTTCACTAAAGCATGGATGTCTCAGGACATAACGGATGGTGAAGTACATCTGTCTGACTACGCCCTATTTAGATGTGCTCGATTCGTGGGCCGACTAGATGGGAGCGTACCGCTTTATGTTAGTTGTGAACATGACGTTTTGCAGAAGTACCTGGTTCAGCCAGTAGGGAAAACTGTCGGTAGTGATTAGCAATTCATTAGCTCAACGTACGGTCGCAATTTTGTGTAAAAGCTCTAGAAGTGCAACCTTAGAGGTGCCTGCATTTATTCGCCACCAATCCCCAAACAGTTCTTTGCTATTGCATTACTGCGACTTACCGGAAGTTTCCTGGGCAGAACTTGCTTGCAACTCGGCGTCGGGTACCTTCGGGGTTGATCTTCTTGAGCATACGTTACAAGTACCGTTGCACCGGTTCGTTGACCACTCACATACCGCCTATTTTGGACCTCGTTTTGGCCAGCTCACTGGACTTCTTGGGTGACATAGATTACGGCTGTCCCTTATATGCCAGTAATCTTGTATATTTAGCTTGCAGCTCTCTGCTGTCCAGACGCCACCAGAGCATTGCTGAGCCATATTCCAACATATGGCGTGCTAACTGTCAAGCAATGCGTAACAAGGCTTCAGGTTTGCGTTGCGAACTATTGGTGGCAGATATAGTTCACGTAGCCCAGGATAAAGTTAAGTCCCACCTCCCAGGTTTGGCTGCTGTCTACTTCCAGCGTACGAGGAAAAAAGTGACACGATCGCCGTCCTCGTGGATAGGTTCCACTGGCAAGTGGCCGCTCCAGAATCTTGTTAGATGCTGGAGGACTTACCGAGCCGCTCCATCAACGAGCGCTTATGATGGGTACCGCGAGGCTAGAAATACATGTAAACAAAACTTTAGGAAAGCTGGGCTGTTTTACTAAAAGTGTTTGGCTAACAGCGCCTCAGGAAACCCGAAGTATTTATTCGCTTATGTTAAGAGGCGCTGTGGTGCAACTTCGGCAATTCCAACTTTGACGCGTGCCCATGTGTATTGCTTATAACTCGTTGCAGCTTTCATTACAACTTCCTATTCTATTTCCCGTCATGTATTGTACCTTTGTTTCGACTCGCATCCAAAGACAAACATTGTTTCGAATGTTGACACTGTGCCGATTTGGATTGTGTATGTTTTCCAACGGTCGACGGATCTCGTTTACGAATCAGCCTTCGATTTCTCCGTTAGTACCGTCAGACAAGTACGCAAGAGGTACCCGTTCGCCAATTTATCCCAATTGTTACCTTACTGTGCGTAATTGCACTAAGGACCTGTTCACAAACAGCGATTCACTACCTCTCAGTCAACTCTATAGAGGAAAACCATGCGTATGCGGACTCTGACAAGGAACGGTTACTTGGTTAGCATTATGCAGTGACTCTGGTAAGTAAGGCTGCGTTAACTCACGTTGAACCTGTCCTCTGAGAGTACTTATTTAACTGAATTTACTATGATGGAAACGCAAGTCCTTAAACTGTCACATGAGGTGTGGAACCTTTGGTGCGTCAAGATGATTTTGTTTGTTGAGCAGATCGTTCCTATCTGCAAAAGTCAAACGTGTACCAGAGGTCCTCAATAAATAGACCGGGAATTGAGGTGTTTAATGGCCAAATGACTACTTACGGGACCGATTTAAGCTCACTGCGCGTTTGGCTATTCGGAGTACAACGTGAGCTTGAGTGCCTGTACCTTGACTGAAAGTCGGAAGCGGCATTATTATGAACTTAATTTGTCTTTGCAATCCAGGACGACACCGAAAGCGCTCTGTTGCTACCTGAAAAGAAGTAGCAGAGTTGGCAGTGGCATTCCTGTCCTGGTTTCCTCGGAGCAGATGTGTTTACTCCACGAGGATGTGGCAAAAGCCAGTCTACTGGTCCTGCAGTATTCATCCGTCCACTCGATAAAGAAGCCGTTACCGATTGACACTGTAACAATCCACCCCTTCCCGTTGCAGCCTGTAGCAATGTGTGTTGGTATTGCTGCAACAGGCCATCGTGAATGAGGTCCGAACTCCTCGCCGGGTCCCGGTGGGCTGCATCCGCTGTTCCTCAAGACCGTGGCGGACTACATGGCTGCTCCCGTCTGTCAGCTATTTTGTCACTCTCTTAAAGCTAGACAACCCGCGATAGCTTGGAAATTAGGAACTGTTAAATGTATACGCAACGGAGGGATCGTCAAAATCCTATTAACTACAGCCGTATCTGCCCAAAGTTCATACTGTGCAAGTTGCTGGAAAGGATTCTCAAGCGGGCTCTTCATCTTCACTTCGAGAACATAAACGTCAGCTTTACCCTCAGCATGGCTTTCACCGGACACCCTCATGTACCTTGCACCTGCTAACTGGGTGAGGTTGTTGGATGTTGGAAAACACCTAGATGTGATTTCGTAGACTTTAGCAAGGCTTTTGTAAAGGTGTCCCATGAAAGGCTGCTACTTAAACTCCGCGGTACCGGTGGCACTAGGAACGTCCTTCCTTAGTTGGCCGGACCATGCGAGTCAAGATGAAGAAGCGTATACCGCTCCTGTGTCCACGAATAGCGGTGTTTCGCAATGGTCCGTACTTGCTCCAAAACTCCTCAAGTTATTTAGCAAGGACCTCCAGTCGGAGCTTCCCTTGAATTGCCTGATTTACGCCGATATCCTAAAGTTGTGAATGGAGGTATTTCATCTCGAGTGTGCTGACAAATCGGAGACATCATTGGACGTGCTCCACGAGAGGTCACTCCAGTGGACATTGTCCATAAGTTGTGAAAAATGATCAGTTCACTCCATAAACGCTCCTGTGCTGTTCGTGATGTACCAAAGTGTTGGAATGATACTCAGAACCACCGACGTTGAAAAAGATCGGTGTCATTGTCTCAGAAAATTAAGGGACCATCAAAGAAACACTACGGAGGGTTGCCATGGCCAAGAGATTGTCCCGTGTGACTCGGAGCTTTCTCACAACTGATTCCGATACTCTTCAGAATTTGCTTTGCCTTCCATGTTCGCCCGAGCTTTGAATACGGACAACCCGCCACTAGCCCTTTTACGAGTTCGAAGGTGGCATAATTAAGAAGGACCAGCGGGGTGCTTCGAGTTTCATTTCAGAATTAAGGGGCTCGCCCCACTCGCTTCGACTTCAGCGAATGCACTTGCTCGCCCTGGAACGTCGCCGGCGTCAAAGTGCTTTACTTTTTACTAAGCATATGCTGAGGTGGGTGATGGGGTTAGTGATACAAGCGTCCTTCAAGTTAACGCTAATAGTTCAACTCGGGGGCACGAGCGGAAACTGCTTAAACTCAGCAGACTGAGAGTTCGTTCCGTTGTTTCCCCATTAACCTGTGTTGTAAATGACTAGAAAGACTTGCCGAAACTAGTGGTCGAGGCCGTGACAGAAATATTTCGGGCAACTTTTGTATCCTCACCTGATGAGTAATCTGGCACCTTACTGTTAAGGCAACTTGTGGGTTATAGCTTCGCAGCGATTTACGGCTTCCACACAATGAGCAGCAAATGAGGGAGCTGACAAAGGATTTGCTATCTGCTCTCTTCGTTCCAATGATGAACTAAACCCTTCTAAAGCAGCCGGACCTGATGCATTTCACCCAAAGCTGCTCCACGAGTTGGCGGTGGAACTACGTTAACCGTTCACAACGGTGTTTCAGAAGTCACTTGACTACTGTAACTTACCTACTGAATGACAGAAAGCTGTCACTTGTCCTATCTACAATAATGGCGACAGGAGTCTCTGCCTATTATAGGCCAGTTAGCTTGACTAGCGTCGTAATCAAACAGCTTGAGAAGCTGACAACTGATTCATTGCAAGTGCACCTGAATAGATTTAAGCTGCTCAGTGGTGCTCAACATGAATTCCGGAGAAGGTGTTCGTGTCTGAGGACTAGGTTGGTTGCTCGTGAAGCTTGGGCTGAGGCAGTGATGGCCACGTAGTGGAAGTGTTTTTTGTCCCTTCTCGAAAGCATTTGGAATGGTGTCCTTTAGGATCGCACAAAAGCTGAGCCTGTACGATATAGTTGGACGCACCCTTCACTTGCTAGCTGCATTCTCACAGAGAACAGAACAATGTGTACGCGTGGGGCGCAGCTTATCCTTTGTGCAATGAATCCGCAGCGGTGTTCCACGAGGCCCGGTCCTTGGGCCGCTCCTGTTCTCTAGATAAATAAACGATCACCCTAGGGAGCTTGTGGTAGCGCCGCTATTATTTGCTGCTGACATTGTGGTGGAGGGTTTTGAGGCCATTCAGCTTGCTCAGGATAAACTTTGGGGGTTGACTACTTTGTGGATGTCGCCCATTAATCAGGTTGATTGTTCCGTTATTCGTATAGGAGCAACAGTACTACTTCCTAGGTACGGGCTCGGTGGGGTCGATAGCACCCTCGGCCACAACCAAGTAAACCTGGGCAACATCCATTCCTCCACTTTGCATTCGGGTGACAACTAGTAGAAGGCGGCCAATAGCTAGTTTCGAATGTTGTGGTCAATACGCGTTTCATTCGGAGTCTTAACTGCCAACAGCTTGGTGAGGCTGTGCTCAGCTCTCTTTCGGCTCCATCTGGAACAAGGCTTTTCGGCACACCTGCCTTGTTTCCTACGGGACAAAATGGAGCTCGGGAGGGTTCTGCTATCAGGTAGCAAGTTGGTTCAGCGGTTACGGGGGCAACGTTACCCCAAGCGTCTACTTAGATTGAGTATGTATTCAATGCACCACCGACGGCTTCTCACTTACCCTATATTAACTAGAAAGACTGGACCGCATCTGTTTTGGCTAATTAGCCCGCCTCAGCTGCCATGGACGGTTAGTTTAGAGCCTTCGTCGGAGGCCGAGGTCCGAAACGCGATCACAGTCCACAATCGCTTTCGTGCCGCTGGCCCGGATTCCCTCCCACTTGCACTATTTAAAGATGGAGGTGAGGTCTTCTGCAAAGCACTGACCTCCCTATTCGAACGTAGCTGGAAGGTAGTGTCCTGACTAATTGACGCGAATCGATTATAGTGGCAATATACAAGGACAGTCGCACAGACTGTTCTAACCACAGGGGTATTAGCCTAACGCCAGTTGTGACAAAATAACTGGCCTCGAGTCTCGTTCGTCGCCTCATTGTGGAACGGGAATCTCGGATTAGGGAAGAGCAGGCCGGTTTCTGCCCAAGGCATGTTTGTATAGACCATATATTCACTTTGCGGAAGGTGCTAGAGCAGCGCCACGCATACCGCAGACCGACAATAGCTGTGTTCCTCTTCCTTGGTGGGGATCAGCTAGAAGTCGTTCAAAAATTCAACTACCTGGGAAGTTGTCTCAGCGCCCGTGCGATTGAAGATGAGATCACGAACCGTATAGCAAAAGCTCGAGGCGCTTTTACTAACCTTCGCCACTTATGGCGCCGACGCGATATCACTCTCGCTCTGAAGGGTAGAGTGTACAATGCAGCGGCACGTTCGACTCTACTGTATGGGTGTGAAACCTGGCCCCTTAGATCAGCGGGCATAAAGAAGTTAGTTATGTTCGACCACCGGTGCCTTCTCAATTTAGCTCACATCTGGTGCGAACATCGCGTGAGCAACGAGCTTGTTCTACGCCTTGTTTACGGCACAGGAAAATGAAATGAACTGCTCAGCACCGTTATTTCACGCACCAGACTCCGATGGCTCGGCCACATGTTACGCATGCCAGCCCACCGACTCCTTCGACGTGCGTTGTTTGCTCACCGGGGATGTGGGTGGAAGAAGAGGAGAGGTGGCCAAGCGATGACTTGGTCGAGAGGAATGAAGTCCCTCACTTCGAAGCTGGCCTCGGTTGTAGCGTCTCGGCTCCCTGGTTGGGGTCCAATAGACGGTAAACGCGTTTGGCTGGATACACTTGCTGACATGGCAAGGAGCCGACCTCATTGGCGTTCGTGCTGTGAGTTTCTTTGTCCCTCCCCATCCCTATTAGCCTCCCGCTCCAAGCACGATCTCATTATTTAGCATTTTATAATTTTGCGTGGCAAATTATTTTTTTTTTGCTGCATAATAGCTGTCAGGTTGCTTACCGGAACGATGTCCATCCGGTACCGGTAGCTCAACTGGCTTGCACCTGTTGCATTTTATCCTCTTTTTTTCTTTTAGGTATTGCGGCACAGTAGCTGAGGTGTTTCCCACCTCTAGCTTACGTATATAGTATGTGTTCCTCAATTTCAAGAGTGCGTTCGATTCAGTCGATCGATCGATTCTTTTCGTCATACTTGCGCGGAAAGGTGTTCGCACGAAATATGTGAACATACTACGTGCTCTATACTCGAACACTACAGGCCCCGTCGGTCTACGGGGACCTGTTGGATAGCTTTCCGACCACAAGTGGCGTTCGTCAGGGTGGTCTGATTTCCCCATTTTTTGGTCAATTACGTCGTGGATTCTACCATGAAGCGTTCCCTTGGGAAATCTCACGATGTAGGCGTTGAAATGCTACCTGGTGAAAGATTAGTTGATCCTGATTATGCGGACGATATCGTGTTGCGTTTCGACGATGTTGCGGCGCACAATCAACCCTGAATAGCCTGTCTAGAGTGGTCCTATTATTTGATATGCACTTCACACCTTCAAAGTGCAAAGTGTTGCTGCAGGACCACCAGCCACTTTATGGTCCCTTGTCCCTTGCTAACGAGGAACTCGAGGTGATTGATCAATTCACTTATCTCGGCAGCTGCATCAGCAATGATGGGCGCATAGAAACTGACGTGAGCTCACGCATTGCAAAGGCTAGAGCTGCCTTCTTGAACCTGCGTCATCTTTGGCGACAGAAGGGAGTTTCCCTCCTTCTGAAAGGCCGTGTATACAAAGCAAGGTAAGGTGTCAGCTGTATGCCGTAACCGTGCTACGCTGCAACGCGACTAACACCAGTCGCGCGCGAGCTGGCTTCACCGCAAGGACGCCTACCCCTACGTGGATTCGAACCGGTGACCTTATGGTTGCGAACTAGGCGTGCAGACTGTTACGGAGAGTCAGCGTTCAGGCCGAGAGCAGTGCCGCAACAGTGGATCGATCCACAATTAGAGATTGAATGCGAATATAAATCAAATTGATAATCTATGAGGAATCAACGGCAAGTCGGACCATGAACTTGAACCGTTTGAGTTGCATTTATTACTATTAATTAGTGTTGCGGGCCCGTCAAAAATCCCCGCAAAAAACGCGCCAGTAACTCCGGCATAATGGCTGTGGGAAACGGAGTCCAATTTCTCCCCACAACGCAGCAGTGTTCAGCCACTCCGAGGCGCGTCCCAACTGCGAACCTTTTGACAATGCTCATTTGCAATCTACCACCTCTGCGTGGGGACTGTTTTTCCTAACTTAATAACCCATAGCACTGACTGGGATCGCCCTTTGTCGGTCGTAAAAGAGCCTACAGAGGACCACTTGTCTTTTCTTTCTCTTCGCCTCAGTTGGGAGTCGGTCGGGTCGCGTGATTGCGTGCGAGTCGTTAACTGGCCAGCCCTCGCGTCTAAGTCATCAGCGCGCGTCTATCATACCCCCTCTCGTGTGCGTCCGTTTTCGAGGCCTCAGCGTCTATACGAACAAGTGCGGCTAAGATCGTTCCCACGCTCGTTCAATTTTCCGTCTCACCGGCTAAGCCAGCGTCATCAGGACAGCGCAATTCCGTTCGAGTGGTCAGCGTAGCAAGCAATTATCGTAGGCGTGCCAGCGACCCTCTTATCAGGCAATTACGCAATTATCTCAAGAGGCGGCGTTCCCTCAATTATAACAGCGGCGACGACTAAGGCAACCTACCCAATCTATAACAATTAGCATCTCCAATTTTGTTGTTATTGTTTTCCTACAACCTATTTATTGCACCATGCTCTCATTCAATAGTATAACAAACGGAATCCGGATCCCTCAGGCCGGCTGATCTTAGTGTTCTCATTTCGTGGTGGGTTGAACTGGTTGGGGGCGGCACAGCAGATTCAGGCAAGTTATCCGTAAAGTCAGAGGAAACCACAACACATTTCCGGCAACGGTCAGCTGCACGGTAGCAACAGGTTAGCCGTACATTCAGCGGCACCACATATTTCTGGTAAACCACAACACAGACCACTCAGCCACCGGTTTACGACACGGCCACAGTGAGGGCTGTTCTGCTCTATGGTAGCGAGACTTGGCTCCTTCGGTCTGAAGATCTGAGGCGCCTTCAAGTTTTTGATCATCGTTGTCTGCGTAGCATTGCTGATGTCGGCTGGCACCAGCATGTCTGCAACGATGATGTGCGTAGGCGAGTACTAGGTAGTAGTAATCATGCTAGCTCCCTAGAACAACAGATAGCACTGGATAAGTTGCGTTGGCTCGGGCACGTGCTAGTCACCGCTTACCTAGGAGGGCCTTGTTTAGTTTGCCAGGTGTAGGGTGGCGCAAGGCTCCAGGTTGACCGAAGTTGACTTAGCAGCGGGAAATGAAGTCACTGACGCCCAAACTGGGTGCCGTTGGTCCGTAACGCCTTCCGGGTTGGAGTCCACGTGACTCGCCTTGTTCTTGGCTCCAGACTTTGCAGGACATGGCTCGCAGTAGACACCAGTGGCGCGTCTGCTGCCGCCTCCTAGTCTGATTGCCTGTTTAAAGTGTGTTTGGTGCTGAGTTATCTGCGAGGTAATGGCTGGTTATGACGCGGGGCAGTGAAAACCGCAGGAAAAATGTCTCGCCGATGCCGCCTTATCTTTGCACGATAGCCAGCTGTTTGTGACGGTATGTTGTTTACACAAGGTGTAGGTGCCTTGACCCTGAATGTTTGCCTAGGGCATTAAGGTTTTTAGGTACGTTTCCCTTCTCTCCCTCTAATTATTCTTTATTTCATAGATCATCATGATTGTGTGGCAGCGAAGCATCAGTTCAAAGGGCTGATGTACTGCTGTTGTTGATTTGATCGATTATTGTCTTATCGGCGAGTAGTATGAAAAAACGTTTACTCTGGAGTCTCCTTTACCAACTATCGAGTTAGATGAGAAAGTTCCGGCAGACTCTTTGTTGACCGATATCACCTTGTCGGAGGTCCAGGTGCGTTAACTGCTGCGAGAACTAAACCCTACCAAAGCCGCTAGTATTGATGCCATTCATCCAAAATAGTTATATAAACTGGCAAATGAAATTTATGGGCCTGTAGCTTGTCTGTTTAAGAAGTCTTACCCACTGCTGGAAGGGAACCTTAGTTTGCCCCATCTTTAAAACGGGAGATAAGCATCTTCCTGTGAAATACAGGCCTGTCAGTCTAACCTGTGTGCTGGTTAGGTTGCTAGGAGAGCTGGTGAGTAATGCCCTCGAAAACCATTTAAGGATGTTTGGTCTTCTCAGCCCATCTCAACATGGTTTTCGCAAAGGATACTCCTGCTTAACCAACTTAATGGTTCCTCGGAAGTCTGTCGATCAGAGTCAGTCAGTGGATGTGCTATTCATTGACTTCTCCAAAGCGTTTGACTCTGTCCCGCATACTCGTCTTTCCCTTAAACTCCGTTCCTACGGAGTTTCCGGGCACGCGCTTCGATGGCTATCTGCATTTCTCGAAGGGCGAGAGATGTGTGTTCGGGTGGGCTCCAGTCTTTCTTTCCGACAGGTAGTTCTGAGCGGTGTCCCGCAGGGATCAGTTCTTGGTCCACTGCTATTTGCCATGTACGTAAATGAATTGCCAGAAGTGCTGGGGCTGCCTACCCTCATCTTCGCCGACGACTTGAAGTTTTGGTGCACGATGAGCGACCCCGATGACTTCCAAGTTCTGCAACGGATTCTTGACAGGTTCCTCGATTGGTCCGTTCTGTGGCAGATGCCAATAAACCACAGCAAGTGTTCAGTTTTGCGCATAGGATCAAGTGATCCGACAGCGCACTACATGCTTGGCGATAATGAAATTCCTCACGTATCCCAACAAATTGACTTAGGCATCACTTTGTCTCAGGACTTTAAATCCAGCGAGAACTGGAAGAAAGCGTCTTGCAGGGGGTTTTCGAACCCTCTGGATGATCCGTAGATCATTTGGGATCCTAACAAAAGAAATGTTTGTTAAATTGTTTACGGCCTTTGTTTAACCGCACCTGGAGTATTGCGTCCAGGCTTGTCCTCCTTGCCTGATTCTTGACAGGATGGCGGTAGAGCGGGTCTTGAGAATCGGAACCAAAATGGTCCATGGGGTGCGGCACCTGTCCTATCCTGACAGGTTGCTCAACCTAAGGATGTTTTCGTTGCATTATCATCGTCACTTACCGTATACTGACAGAGCCGATAGGTCCAGACTTTTCCTGGCTTTTTATCCTACACAGTCACATACTCTCCGCGAGCATCCGATGAAATTGCACAAACTCATCTGATCGGGTTCGGGCTGACACTCGTTTGTCACGCCGAATGATAGATACTTGGGACGTGCTACTTGAGGACGTAGTCTTGTCATCCACGGTAACAGAGTTTAAACGTCGCTTCGACACCCTTAACTTGCAGCTCCGAATATTCCCCTTCTCCTCTTAAGTTAGTTTCTGTTTGCTCTCCATCTATCTTCCTTTTTATCCACCCTTACTAACTTTTTCTTCATTGTCCTCTTTCGTACTCTTCCGCCTTATATCTAGTCTACGATTTACTTTTCATTTTTTTATTTCACGCGACCAGCGCAGCGGGGACTGCTAGCGCAGGGCACGTGGGTTTTGATTGGTTGACCATGATTTGACTTGTACGTGCTGAATTGGCTCCCACATCTAGCCGATCTTGCCACCGCATTCTAACGTGGATCAACGACGTATACATTTTCATTTGAATTTTGCATACTGCGTGGGATGATGAAAATTGAACTGATGGAGTCCTTTCAACTCAAAGTTGATAGTTCGACACGGGGTCATTCTGGAAACTGTTTAAGCCGAGGAGGCTCCGAGTCCATTCCGACCTTGTCCACCCGTGTGGTGAAGGACTGGAACAATTTATCTGAGTCAGTCGTCAGCGCACAGTGTGAAGAAAGTTTTAAACGGCTGGCGGACTCCTATCTGCTGCGTAAGCAAGCATCGTGTTGTTTCCGCTGCGATCGTGATGATCCCCTGTGGGACGACGTTTCGCAAGATTCCGCGAGATCCATGCTTTGAACGGGAAGTGTAGGAGCTGATACGGTATCTCCTTCTGCTCTCTCCTATTCCAGTAAACACCAATGAACTCCAATAGCTGTCTCTCGCCACCTGCTTGCCAGATAGCGATATCTACAACTTCATATTAACCCTGACCTCTTGCTAGGTGGTTGTGATAAATTTATCCAGCGGCTTATCGGAGTATTTGTTTTGTCTACCACCTGCACAGGTCTGTTACGATCCCACTGAAAGCGGAGGAACTCGGAATCCTCGACCGGATGCATACTACATATCTGGCGACCCTGCCAGTTCACTACAGCAGTCCACGAAACTAGATTACAACGCTTGAGGCAATAGTTAACTTTTGCTATCGTACTGCTTGTCGTTGAATCTGCTGAGCCTAATATACCGCGCTCAATACCATTTGCAGGTACATAAATTGATACCGGTATAGGCCATTATGGGCGCTGGAGACAGCGCCAGCTAAGAGAGGGGATAGTGTAGCCGGTCCCCGGGCCTCACGGTAACACTTTAACAGCTCTAAGGGTCTATTACGGCCCGTCATACTATTCTGACACAAAAAAGCTTGGAACGTCGGACCGGAGGGATATTACATTACGTACTACGCTACGATTTTTTATAGCCATGTGCTGAGTGGGTTGAATCGCTATCTTGGCTCCCACTAAGCTTTCACGTTCTGCTACCAAGGCAGCAACTGGGCTAAGATAATAGGCAATATATCGCAATACGTATTGCCCTCTATTTCCTCTTATTCTAGCGCCACCTGCAGGGAAATATGGTATGCGCTGCAAAAGTTTTTGGCATTGGCTTCTCATTTTGTGTCAATGTTGGAAGCCGCCACTATGATACCAGTTTTTTCAGCCCATACTAAAATTGATACTGTGGCTTGCTCAATAGATGATGTCAGGACGTTATTAGTCAGTTTAGATTGCTCCAGACCATCATCATCATCATCATCAACACACGTTAGTTGAAGGTGAGAAATACAACTCACCTAATGTGCCTCATTAAAAAAAAGATAAACTGAAAACTTGCACTACGAAGAATTCAAAAGCAAGTACTATAATGAACGATGTTGAGGGTTGTTTTGAAGTATACGTTGTGTAGATGGATTGCGACGCGCCATCTCAATGCTGACCGCGGTTCCCATTGAAGTGAACCTTGGTCTTTCGATCACGAGGACCGTAGTTGATGCAAATAGAAGTTGGGTTTTGCCTGCCCGAAAACACTAACTACTATGATGCGTTTTGATGTTATTACCTCTCATCAGATAGAGTTAGCAGGCGTCGAACCCGGGACCATCGGGATGTTAGTTGTGACCGCTACCCCTAAGCCACCGGATCACGACGGGCAACGCCTGGCACAACCGTATAATGAACGATGTTGAGGGTCATTTTGATGTACACGTTGTGTAGATGGATTGCGACGCGCAATCTCTATGTTGACCGCGATTCCCATCCATCGATTCCAATCCATCTACACAACGTATACATCAAAAATGACCCTCAACATCGTTCATTATACCATTGTGCCAAGCGTTGCCCGTCGTGATCCGGTGACTTAGGGGTAGCGGTCACAACTAACATCCCGATGGTCCCGGGTTCGATGCCTGCTAACTCTATCTGATGTGATGTAATAACATCAAAACGCATCATAGTAGTGTAGTGTTTTCGGGCGGGCAACACCCAACTTCTATTTGCATCAGCTACGGTCCTCGTGATCGAAAGACCAAGTTCACTTCAATGGGAATCGCGGTCAACATTGAGATTGCGCGTCGCAATCCATCCACACAACGTGTACTTCAAAATGTCCCTCAACATCGTTCATTAAACCGTTGTGCCAAGCGTTGCCCGTCGTGATCCGGTGGCTTAGGGTCCCGGGTTCGATGCCTGCTAACTCTCTGATGGAATGTAATAACATAGAAACGCGTCATAGTAGTGCAGTGTTTTCCGGCGGGCAACACCAAATTTCTATTTGCTACTATAATGTTAAATATTCTATTCCATAATTCGTATGAGATCGTAATTGGAAGGGGAATCTAAAAGAGAGGGGGGCTGGACAAAGAAACTCACAACACGTATGCCACTGGGGCCGGCTCTTCGCCATGTCAACAAGTGCGTCCAACCAAACGTCTTCATCGTCCTTAGTACCCCAGCCAGACAGTCGGGATGCACCAACCGACGCCAACTTCAAAGTGAAGGTTTTCATTTCTCTTGACCAAGTCATCGCTTTACCTCCTCTCCTCTTCTTCCAACCGCACCCCGGGCGCGCAAGTAACGCACGATTAGGGAGTCGGTGTGCTGGTATTCGTTACACGTGGCCCAGCCACCGGAGCTTGGTGCGGAGTGGTTCTCTGCACCAAATACGCGACGCCGAACATGTTCATTGCTCAAGCTGTGCTCCCACCACGCATGAGCTAAGCTGCGAAGGCAGGGATGATCGAAGGTGACCAGCCACTCTATTTTTGTCAACCTGATGCGCCAGGTTTCACAATCGTATAAGAGGGTTGAACGGACGGCTGCATTATAAACTCTGCCCTTCAGCGCGAGGGTGTTGTCGCGTCTGCGTCACAGGTGGCGGAGATTGGCAAAAGCACCTCGAGCTTTTGCTGTACGGTTCGTAATCTCACCTTCGGGCCCACAGGCGCTAATATGGCTACCCAGGTACTTGAATTCCTGTACGTCTTCTATCTGACCACCACCTAGGGTCAGCGCAGGAGTTGGTTCCTGCCAATCTTAGTGAAGTACTTTGCATTTCGATGGAGCAAAGCAGTCCAAAACAATTAACAGTCAGTGCTAATCGGTCCAGTGCAGCCTGACACGTTTGGGCGCTGTCGCATATGAGGGCGATGTCCGCATACGCGAAGCCGAGAAGTCGCTCACCAGGAAGTAGCTCCACACCTTCTAGGTCGTGTCCAGCGTTTCCATGACTTCGTCAATAGCGAAGTTGAAGAGGAAATGTGACAGCGGCAACCTTGTCTCACACCGCTAGAGTTATTACAGGGCGGCGACATTTTGCCATAAACACTCACGCTTCCCGAATTATACGCGTACAGCGCTTTGATAATGTTTACGTATTTATCGGGCACCTTTCCTCAACAGACAGTTCCAAAGGGCACATCGTTCCACCGAATCGAAGGCACCTTGGATGTCGAGAAACACGACAACAGTGGGTTGCCAATAAACGGCGATGCTCCGACAATTGACGCAAACCACCTGGATCAGATGGTTTACCTCCACTGCTTTTTAAACAGTTGGCGCCCATTATTATGTCAGTCGTGACGGAATGGTTTAATGCCTCCTTAGAACAAGGAAACGTCCCACGAGAGTGGAAGCAGGCAATCGTACGACCGTTCCCTAAAGGCGGCGATAAAAGCAAAACGGAGAATTACAGGCCAATTTGCCTGACACCCACATTAATCAAAGTCTTGGAGAAAGTTGTCAAACAAGCATTACTTCAGTTTGCAGGTTCACATTATCTCCTCACTGTATTTCAACACGGTTTTTCCGAGAACGATCTTGTACCAACAATCTCCTGACGTCCCGCCACTGTTGGGTTGAAGCAGCCAACGAAGGCAAGAATATTGACACTTTGTTGATCGATTTCAGCAAAGCGTTTGATAAAGTGAGTCATTGTCTTACTATCTAAACTTTCTGCTCACGATATGGGGGTATGTTTTTGCAATTGATCAGGTTCTCTTTGTACCGACAACTGGTGCGTCCAGCTTAATAACTAACGAACACAATGGTTTACTTTTTGTGTAGATTCGTCGCAGTTAGACACAGAGAGACAGCCACCACCCATCCAGGAAAGCGCTAGACGACCGTTTCGTCCTATTGGGACTCGTCAGTAGCGCGCACCCGCCGAATCCTGCCGGATTCGAACCCACGACCTTACTCTTGCGAGTCAGCGACGAATCTACACAAAAACCTAATAAATCCCCCTACTACTTACAAATAATCAGTAGTCACCTTAGCCACCTTGCCACCTCGATTGGTGGCGGCTTGCAAAGGAAGTCGTTGCTCTGGGAGCCAGCCCTGTCCTCTGCACATTCATCACATGCAAGACAGTGGAGGATGAGCCGCGCTATATCGCAGTTAGATATCAGTCATGGCGGTCCGCTGCTGTCGCCCATGGCTCAGTGACGTAAGTCGCTGACTCGCAAGAGTAAGGTCGTGGGTTCGAATCCGGCAGGATTCGGCGGGTGCGCGCTACTGACGAGTCCCAATAGGACGAAACGGCCGTCTAGCGCTTTCCTGGATGTGTGTTGGCTGTCTGTCTGTCTGTGTCTAACTGCGACGAATCTACACAAAAACCTAATAAATCCGCCTACTACTTACAATGGTTTACCGCCTCCCGTAGTGTGACACAAGGAACAGTACTTGACCCATTCCTATTTTTGTTCCATATCTTTGATTTGCCAGCGCATTTGAAACCCACTCATGCGCTATTTGCCCATGATTTAAAGGTATGGAGAGTAATATAGACACCTGACGATCATCATTTACTGCGGCAAGATCTCGACGAAATATCTTCATGGACATCGACTAACTGTCTCTTTGAGGGATGGTGTTGGAAACCTTACTATGGACGGTGGAAGTCATGCTACAGAAGACGTAGATAAGGCAGAGATGCTGCTGTGTGTCTTCCAGAAAGTGCATCGGGTGGATGAGGAGCATTCAGTTCCTTCACAACCACATCGTCAAACCGAGATTACAGTGCAAGCCACTCCGCTAACTGTGTGAGGTCTTTAGTGTACTCGCTAGCTTAGACCCCAACAAATTGGCAGCACAAGACAATGTGCATCCTGCGATAGTCAAACCACTCGCTACTATACTCTAACGCCCGGTCTTGTAGCTGTTCAACAAGTCACTTCGGTAAGGCAGATTACCACAAGACTGGAAAGAAGCATCTATAGTGGCGATACATAAGGAAGGCTCAAAATCTGTACCCGTCAACTATCGGCCTGTCAGCCTCACAAGTCTGTTGCTTAAATGTTTGGAGAAGCTTATCAGAAGCCGAATTTTTAAGTGCTTAGTTGCTCATAACTTGACAGGAGTGGGACAATACGGCTTTGTCAAGAAGTCATGTGTTACCAATTTGTTGTGCTTCTTGGATGAAGTAACACTTTGTCTTGATAACGAGATTTCAGTAGTGGTTTACTATCTTTACTTCAGCAAGGCCTTCGATTCGGTAAACCACCGTTTCCTACTAACGAAGCTGGCCTGGCTTGGGATTCATCCTCAATTGTTGACTTGGATATCAGCGTTTCTTTTAGAAAGAACCTTCCACGTTAGAGTCGGTGATGCCATCTCAAGTATAGGCACCGCTCACAGTGGCGTTCTCCAGGGCTCTTTTAGGTCCCCTGTTATTCTTCATATTCGTAAATGACTCCGCACCTCTTCTTGAGGACCCCTGTTACATCTTTGCCGGTGACCTGAAACTGATTAGCAGGGGTAATAGGGGCACGTTTTCCAAGGATCTCTGCACTGTAGCAGAGTGGCCTGTCATATGGGATTTGTCCCTTAACGCCAGTAAATGTCATCTGCTGACTTCCAGCAATGCTGGGAGTACATTGCAGGCTTCTACTAGACCCCTGACATTGCAGCCTGTTGATAAAGCACGGGACCTAGGTGTCATTGTTACGAATAACTTCAAACCCTCAGCACAATGTCAGCCTGTTGCCAACAAGGCGCGGCAGGAATTCTTCCGCCTCATGTAACTTTAGATCGGTATTCCTCCCATGATATAAAGCGATGGTACTACCCCACTTAGAATACTATGTCCAAACGTGGGCGCCGTATCTCCGGAAGGATGTTATTTGTGTAGAGAAGGTACAGAAACTGGCGACTAAAATGATTGAGGGCGAACGGAAAAGCCGTATGCTGAACGTCTAAAGAGCTTGGGATCGTTTTTCATAGAAAGGCGTAAATTGAGAGATCTAATAGAGCTTTTTTGAATCATGTAGGGCCTCAGTGGCATCAAGGCTACCGACCTGTATGAGCCAGCTACATCAGGTCACCTGAGAGGTCATCATCTTAAGCTCAAGCATCGGATGTCTCGGCTAGACATCAGGGGAACTACTTTGCGAACCGCGTTGTTGGCATTTGGAACAAACTTTCCCCTTCGTTGATGGACTGCACAACGGTTGACATCTTCAAGAGAGATATAAACAGACATTGGTCAGAACTTTTTCCATAAATATTGTAAACTTGTTGATGCTGTTGCAGAATGGTGAAAGTACAAGATTGTTTCTTTTTGCTTCATTTTCTTCGCAGAAGCAAGAAATGCAATTAAAAGTCGAAGTACCGGGAGCCCTTGGTTGCTTGCCGGTGCAAGAAGCAGGACGCTCGTTAGGCGGAAGCCTATACCGTTCTGGGAACCTGACCTGACCTGAACCCCGAAAAATTCGTGTTGCTCAGCATAGGCAAGTATTGTAGTTGTAGAGTATACCATACTGGTGGTCAAGAGCTACACCCTGCTACAACGGGGAAGGATCTCTGTGTGGTATCTAGTTGGGATTTCGAGTCGACAGATAATACACACAAAGTCTACTGTTCCAGTTTCCGTATGCTTTGGTCACTGAAACGGACATTCTGCATTTGGTCAGAGGAAATCGCTGTCAAGCTATACGTGTCCTCCGTGCGCCCACTGTTAGAATATGGCGCACCAGCCTACTACCCCAGCACAAAATGCGAGATGAAAAAATTAGAGAAAGTACAACGCTTGGCCTCTCGCTTTGTCCCTACGTTTCATTGACTATCCTACCAACGGCGGCGCCAAACGTTGCGGCTCCACACCTTGGTCTATAGGAGGCTAAGGATCGATCTCATTACCACGTACCGAATCCTTAATCCTGGGTATTTTCCTCAGCTAAAGTGTATGTTTTACAGCTACATCGGTTATTAGTGGGCATGTTTATAAACTGGATATCACGCATACGGATAACGTTCTCACAATTAATGTTTCGCTCATCGTGTGGGACCTTTCTGGAACTCGTTGCCTGGTTCCATTGTCCTCGCCGAATCTGTCGTTTCAAGCAACGAATCGACCAGCATTTTGATAGCTTGCGTTTCGACACAGATACAATGTTCGACCTTCTGTCGTCACGTGGGTACGTCAGGGCTGCACAAGCGATCTTGAATGACCGAGACGGTTGACTCCGTGCCATGTTTTCATTCTTTTTAATCCATATATTCTGTTACGACCTAAACGACCAGGAATGCAACCTTGCACACACCACCTCACACTGGTAACTGGTTTTGTTCGACTCATGCTCACTCGAGACTTATTTCGGACTCTCAACGGACTGTCGTGCCGACAGAACTCCCTAATTGGAATCCCAACCTTGCATTATTTGTTATTCAAGAAGAGGCATGCTGTACCATCCAAGGATTGGGAGCTCCAGAGTATTGACAATAGTCTAGACGATTGCTGGGTGCACATTATGAGGGCCGGATTTCTCGGGGTTTAAGCCTTTCAGAACAGAAAGAGCATCCAAAGAAGTTAAAGTGATCGATTTTCTCCATTTTGCCCCCGCTTACCCAATTCGACTGCGATGTGATTGAATACCTGTTGTCCGGTCGATGTACTTTACTTAAAGTTGCCTTCGACTGCATATAGCTGTGATAGCGTTTGAGTTCGTCTTTGAACTATGCTCGTGAGAGTATTTGGCTTGCTTCCAATTCGACGAACAAACTTTGACGTCTTTTGTGGTTCGACGATCTACAGAATCTATCCGACTCACTCCGCTGTTCCAACACTACCAATTCTTCGGCGCCAGCAGCGGAGCTTATCCGAATGGCATAGTCTGCCGATAGGAGAAAACTAGAAACTGCGTGAGACCATTTTGATCAAATGCCACCTCTGTTCCAGTGTTGTCTCCTGTTCAGGAATCCAGCAAATGTCTATAGCTGTATCCCTCAAAAGCATGATATTCGTCCAGTTTAAACTCAACATCAAACGGGGTTTAAACGGTATCTGGCAATTTAATGGAGGTAAGAACAAAGTGATGGCCCTTACCTATGACAATTTCCACGGTAATGGCTGACAACCGACTATGTTTAATGATTGCAACATATAAGGAAGAGTGCACACTCCTGCCACATTTTCTGGTTGGAAAATTGACATGCTGCACAAAGGCGTGCTCTATCACCCACCGCACTAAGCCCTCCTTTAAATAATGTACCCTATTGTGAGCATGCATTCAATCTGCATGCGGTGGGTTCTGGTTGCCATCGATCACAAAGCTTGGTGATTAAGGCACAAATCACTAAATGTCTGTCTTCTCACGCTGCGGCAAACACAAACAATTATTTCAACCTTCCCTTACAGCTCGCAAAACATCAACACGTTATTATACTGTCTTTATTACTGAATAAATAAGATAATTGACCACTTCTCGTGGAGCGCGTCAAGTAATTGGTCTTATATGATCGTGGCAAGTAAGTCTTGATCATATCTTGCAGGGACACCGAATCCGTACTATCGCTGCTATTCGCTACGGACCCCGTCGCCGCGATAGCAATATAGTGATGTGATAAAATGTGATGGAACTCAGACAGAATACGAAGAGAATGGAGCTAAGAGAAAAGTCCGTAAAAGTAATCGGGTTGAAATATTAACAGCCAAATGATGGAAACCAAACGCGGGTGCGCCGTTAACTGCGCAACTGTGCCATGTCCGATGGAGTCTCCACTCACTAGTGTGAATCATCCCGAAGTCCTTGTGAACGAAGATGGCGGCAACCAGCCTGATCAAGTCTTCGGTAAATTTATTCATGCCTTTATGCCACAGCATAGATAGGACACCTCGCGGCTTTGTGCAACTAAGGGCAGTGACAGCATCTGATGTACGCCAAGGATTGCGGTCAGTGGGTATCTGGGGGACTTGACCTAGCCACTGTAAGCGGTTCAACTTTAACAAACAATCCAGTGAGGCACTGTAGTTTTCTATCGAACACCAAATGGCGGACCCCAAGGTTGCTCACCCGGTGTTCTCACCAGATATGAGCGATACTCCGTAAGTACGTTTAGTGTCTTAAGTGCGGACTGATCAGTGACCCCGGCCTTACCATTGCGTCATTAACCCTACGTTCAACTGATAGACGGACACCACCCTGCCTCCATAAATGGTTGGATCTCAGGATAGACACATGGGCTTCGCTGATGCGCGAAGGGGACCTTACCACCAGATGTAACACAACTACCAAGATAAGTGTACCGATCGACCACTTCCCTTGGCTGCTTGAGGAAGGGAATAGTCAGTTGCGTTTCGGACCAATGCTGCAACACCACTTTGCATTTTGAAAATACCAAGCACGCACCGAAACGTGCAGCGCTATCTATTAGCTTATTTAATATTTGCATGACCACTGCGTCAGACCCAAGGAGAGCTATGTCGTCTGCATACTCAAGGTTTGTCATTCGGTTAGCTGTAACATCTCTACTCTGGAAGATGTTAAGGAGACGGAATCTTTCACGATTAGTTCGATCACAGGGTTGGAGAAGAAATGAGCACAGGTCGCGCTCTATAAATGCATGCTGAGTACTTAGCCTTATGGTGAAGTATTTACCTATACTTTACATATCAAGATTAGACCGGATTGTGGGGGTCACAACCTGGACAAACAAGATGAAGTTGTCGGTGAGCTTGATTCGAAGTGGTGCATCGTTCGCGTAGACTACGGACTCGGGGTCGGCCAACTAAATGCGGGATGCCCAGTTTCACACTGCTCATTCGCGAATTTAGTTTTACTGCCGCATCCACCGTCTGATTCCATCCCTCGACTATTCCTCCTCGACGACTGTGAAACTTTCTCATCCATTTTATATGGCCACTCTTCTGTTTATTTGCGTCCACTGTCCTCTTTATTGTTGTTGCTTTTGTCTATCATATTATTATTTTCAAGATAGCTGAGTCCAATGTGCTCTGATGCATTATTTATAATCGCTATAGTCAACCCGGATTGGGGCATCATTGTTTGACCCATGATCGAAACATATCTTTTGCCACCAACAATATGGCCCACTATTTTTGTGCTGGGCTCCTATTGTATCAATGCCGTGCTAGTTTACTTTCCGTCACGGCTCACTCCTGATGGCTATGAGGCGCTTATTTTTTGTCATCTCCACTTTGGGAATGAGTGATAATAATAATAATAATGACAATGCGCCAGCTGTACGCCGTAACGGCGCTTCGCTGCCGCGCGACCACCACCAGTCACGCGGGCTGTGTATACCGCGAGGACGCCCAACCCTATGCGGATTTGAACCGGTGACCTTATGGTTGCAAACCAGGTGCGCAGACCACTCGGCCACCGGCCGAGTGTAACGTCCCAACCAATGTTGTTAATTGGCTCGCAAACCCTCGTTGACTCATCCTGATAATGGCACCACTTGATGTCTAGATCTACTTTGCTCCTGCACACATCTACTTTGTAATATAATTTTTGTCCCATTATTTGCGTTTTAATTGCTTTTCACCTTCACACCCTACGTTCCAGAGCTGCTTGCCTTCTTCCTAATGGATGAACTAGAGGCTGCAAAGGCCAAGCAACACTCTTTACGCGAGCGTCTCGCAGCTCGCCGTGAACAGCGCCAAAATTTACTTGCAAGGGTTGTCTCGGGCCAGTCATCTGCGGTTAACCCCACGTTTGGAGTCCCGGCTGCATTTGGAACTTCTTTGTTCCCGTCGAGTATCCTATCGAATCAAAAAGTTCTTACCGTTATTGATTCAGCCCAGACTATCCAACCAACTTCTGATTCCCTTCCAGTTAAGAGCACTAACCTTATCGATCAAGAAGATACCCGTGTTTCATCGCATTTCATCTCGTCTGGCGTGTCCACAGTTTCAGATTCTGTTCCTATATCAAGCACAATAACATCCACCATTCCAACTGAACCTATCCCCGGTAAGCCACCGTTTTTCGATTCTTATTCACGAATTTAATCTTACTGGAAGGTTTGCGTGTGGTTAGAAACGCGTCAAGTCGACCGCATTATGCCTTTTGAAAGTTACACAATCTAGGAACCGTGGTCTGGCCTGAGCAGCTGAACAGGGTCACCACTTTCGCCTAACTTCGTGTTGTTCAGCATTGTCGCAATCTGTGCACAACCGGTTGCTGTCGTATGGTTGCGAACCGTCAGCACGAATTAGCTGTGTGCAATTGACGCTTATTATTTTTTTGCGTAGTACCGAACGTCTCGGTTTTGCATCAGTTGTTCGCCAATGCGTTTATAATCCGTGAGCATCTATCGACAACTAGTTTATCTCTTGCTCTGATGAGACCGCGTGCTCGTGCACGTAGACTTCCAAGAAATCGTTTACATTGTGTGCAGTCAGTGTCGTAAATATGCCGGTCCGTAGCCTTAAGCATCACAAGTCTGCCTTGTTACCCGAGGGCTTGGATGCGAACCTGTGTAGGGACCGGGCGACCCTCGCAGTATTCATAGCTCACGTGTGACTGATTGCGATTTCGCGGCAGCGAAGCGTCGGTACTGCCTGCCGGCGTACTGCTGATGTCTTATATCCAAGGGATCGATAGATCGTCATTTGACATTTTCAGTGGCACTGCTCAGTATCCGTGTCCATTATGTCAATATGGAATGTTGAAATTCTGAGGATTATGTTCTCATGCGGTTACATAAAAGTCAAGGTCAAGTCAACTCAGGCAAAATAGGAGCGTGAGGTGGAGTGGTATCTGAAGGCAAGGTTGAGGGCTGGATCCGACTGTATAAGTTGCCTGGACGAACATAGTACTCATAAGCACATGAGGGCGGCACAGAGACTTTCAAATATGTCAATGCGCGCGTACTGCCACAGGCCAATTGGGCTTCATTGGCCTTAGATAGGAAGCGAGCGAGAGATTTGGCGGAGGACGGATGCTTCTACGTTTCAGTGAGTTCGATGTTAATCATTGTATCTCATTGGGCCCTTGCTCCTGTAACGGGGTTACCTCCACCCCTACCCTGAGTATATGCATTACTTTACTGACTGCCAACCCTGTTTATTTAGCTGCCGAAAACCGGCTAATCACACGTTGTCAACTTCTGTACTAGCTTATTTCATTAACTGCGTAGATATTTGGAAAGAACTTTGCTCGTAAACCAGTTCGTACTTTGTCGATCGGTTTTGTATTATACCTACTTCTTACATCGTATTTAAAGGACGGAAAGCCGAAGTGTCACCTGGATGTTTGGAGTAATTACTCTTTTATGGATCACATGGGATATAAGTTTAGTCTCCTCAGCCAGATGGGCTCGGTTTTCATCTCACACTAACATTGTTAATGTGCCACACGCTTTGTGATGGAGCGCGGTACCTTTTTTATTGCAATCCCGTCAATTGTTTTCAGATTGGATAATTCTCTCGAGCAATATTCTAATAGAGGACGAATACCAGTTTTATACAGACAGTTACTACTCACCTTGAAGAATACTAGCATCAGTCCTTCTGGTCTACGGGTCCTTGCAACTGCGCACTGCACCTGTTCTGTGAAGTTAAAGCGAACTGGGGGATGCATCCCAAGATCAGCGATTGTGAGGCAGCTGGACAGTTCCTTACCGTCTAGTGTCAATGAATTAGGCGTAACATTGTAACAACAACACATACCGTTACATTTTTCAAATCAGAATTATAGTTTTCCGCACCAATTTCCCCTGTCATTTAGATCCGTTTGCCTGTTGGCTGATGTCCCCATCGGACTTGTCAATAATTTTGATGTTTTTGTTGAAGATATCGAATGTGTCATACATATATATCAAAAGCAAAGTGCACCTAGAAGGCTTCCTTGAACTATTCTGCTTGTGACTCGTATTTTCGTGGAAACGTTGTCCAGTATCTGCATTGCGTGATGCCGATCAGAAGGCGCAACAAACTATAAGTATGCGAATAACCATATGTGCCGAAAGATTATAGTTTCGATAAATTTTCCCGTCCAGTACCCGGTTGAATGCTTCACGTGTATCGGGGAATATGATTTTTCAGGCGTTTACCACGGTTAGTGGTATGAACTTTAAAAAAATTCACTTGACAGATTATATAGGATTGTGCTCTTATACACCCCTGGCGCGAAGTGTTGATCGATTTCCAGTACGATAGAAATTCAACGGTTTTTATTTTCACTGCCCTCACCACTTTGCTGCACAAAATGGAGGTGTGGCTATCGGGGCGTTAGTTCGTACAAATGTGACATCGACTGCTTGCATATATTTCTGTAACTGGAGCATACTTCCACGTATCAGAAACAACGCCGAGCTGCATGGGTAATGTGAAAATGTTTAACAGTAGTATAGAGATGCCAGGCTCTTCGATTTTGAGCAGATCTGAGCCATTCCATCTGAGCCAAGGAAAAAATTCGATCTCACGGAATTGCTTAAGATTTTTGCGCCATTTTGTTCAACTTCAACAATGTTGAGATCGGTAGCTTTAGCTGAAATGTCTACTATCGACGATTTATAGGGCTCTGCGAAAGACAATGAGGAGTATTCACCCGTATAAGCCGGGTTTATGGAATGTTGTTCAGTCGTATACTGTGACGTATGTTATGTTTGAGGTTACTTATACCCTGAAATAATTTGGCCTTTTTAGCTTTATTACCAGAGTCTCCCTGTAGCACGCGTGTCCACTGAGTGACCGATTTCAAGCCGGTGACCGTCCTATTTCTGTCAGAAAAAGCTCCAACGGAATGAATTTCGGACGGAAATCGGACCGTCCAGACAAAAATTGGCAGCACTTACCAATGCAGTTTTCCATCGATTCCAAATCCCCATTCCTGCTGGTTGCTGCATGTTAGCAATTCAGATAGCATTTGGTATTGAAGAAACCTACGGAACCTTTTCGCGGTGCCCCCAGAACACCACTTTTTGAGGCAGGAAAAATGTATTGCGCAGAGGCTACCGTACGCGATAATAATGAAGCAATGTGATGAAACATGCTAGGCACGATCTTTTCCTCCTATTTTAGAGACATCTTTTATCACGAACTGATTTCACTCCGATATCGGACGGATATCGAACACTTAGAAAAACGCGCAGAACCTACCGGTGCGCGTAGCCATCTACTCGCATGCCCTTCTGTTTTACGTTGCTGCATAAATCTGATCGTTCAGGCAGCATTCGGTATAGCTGTTAACGGTGTCACATGCTTTTTGTCTTCCACGCACCGAGTTAAATCCGGAAGCAGACAAAAATCGGACATTTGGCCGTCCGATGGTGCTATCAGGGCTGGAGCATTGGTTTCATCTCTTAGAAGTTCTGAAGATTGCTTCTTTTGAAGATCAAAATGACAAGGACTAAGTATACCTAATTGCTCACAACAATTACTGTACCACGGTGCTGTTAGAAGTTTAGTTGGGTAGGTAAACGTTGTTGAGACTGGTTTATTTTTGTGTTAACTACCCGAATTGGACGCATCCATCTGCACAGGTGCTGCAACACTGTTACCAAAATTTGAGCATGTTCAGAAATATCACGTGAGGTCATAACGTTTAATACTGTTGCACATGTGTGGTGCTTAGCCACACGAGGAAAAGTGGGAACTGTTGACGAGTATAGACTTGAAACTGAACGTGCAACTTGTGGCTTTTGTGTGAACATTCCATCTACTTGAAGTGTCCACGATAAACTGTGGCTTGGCGCAACTGCCAGATCTTTTATGGATGCGTCAGGGTGTAAATTGTTACCACTGAATTCAGTTTAAGTGCGCAGATTTTTGTGTAAGTAGAAAATATTTGAGTAAAACGTCACTAGCTGTGTGGATTCATGTTGAGTTTTCTGATGAATGAGTGGTAAATTCTTTAATTCTCCCTTCACTCCAATTTGCACCCATTGTGTTACTATTCAACTGACGTTCGAGGTTATCTGTTGAACTTATACTCACTTTTTCCCCTACCAGCCAACGGTTCCTCGTCAGTTGGGTGAGTTGAAACGACCGTATTATTTTACGCTTCATATGAATAATCACGATAATAACAGTAATGACAATCGCTTCCATATATTCGATTACATGCAGTATGCCTGACTCTCGGTTCTTGTTTCTCTGTTCCACAAAGCTTCTCGTATTGATCCCACTTATTGGCAAAGGAAGGTAGACCATTTATGCGAATGAGATAGTTGTTACCGGTCAGTTCGTGCACTGTCATCAATCACAGATAGAATCAACCGTGGTCGCACAGCACGAAGTGACTGGGTCAAATTTTCTTATCTGGAATTATTAAGGTACTATTTTATTTCAAATGTGTCTCTTAGAGAGCGTGTGGATAGTGTATTACGTACGGGTTCCAGTAATTCGGCAAGCCATTTTGCAAGAGTAAAAAGCGGATGCCGATGTATCAATTATAGGACGTATGGGGACATGTGGCTTGTGTACTTTAGGTAAACCATAAAGCCGGGGTGGCTGAGAGCCAACAGGATTTAATCGATCAAATATAGAGTCATTTATCACATGCAGCTGTTTTAATTCCTTCAAGACTTTCATGATGTTAGTTTCATCTTCTGTGGTCCTGTCCTTCTGGACTGTATCGCACATGAACTTGCTTGAGTCTTGCAAAATAAGGTGGATTTTGGCGACATACTCGGATCTGTCTATTACCACCCATCCCGATCCTTTATCTGGTCTAGAAAGGATGAGGTCAGGATTCGATCGTAATTCTTTAATTGCCTCTCGATGTTTCTTGGTCAGGATGTTTGACGACCTTTTCTCGTAACGAAGGTACTGTTGACAAATATGCACCAATGTGATTTTAAAAGAGTTTCGGGCAAGGGAAGACGTGGATGTTAATTCAGACAGTTGGTGCATTAGCTTTTCAAACTGGGTTTCAGTGGTATACTGGATAAGTTGTATACATATCTATCTGGATTCATTGGAAATTTGGGTTCTGGTTGAGTCGGATGTAGGTATTTTAGAAGCTTCAAATGTCTTCTTCCTCCAACTTTTGAGCAGATTTCTATCATGTATTGTTTAAAAGAATCTCGTTGTACGGTACAAAGCTCTTCGACACTAGGTTCGTAAAGATTCTTTTAAGCAATACATGAAAGAAATCTCAAAAGTTGAAGAAAGAAGACATTTGAAGCTTCTAAAATGCCTACATCCGACTCAACCAGAACCCAAATTTCCAATGAATCCAGATAGATATGTATACAACCTATCCAGTATACCACTGAATCAGCTGCAGCTTGAAGCTTTATCTCTCGGACCGAAATTTTGCTTCACTCAACCGACTTGCGGTCAAGTTCACCTAGAAACCCAGTTTGAAAACCTACTGCACCAAATGACCGAATTAACACCCACGTCTTCCCTTGTCCGAGACTCTTTTAAAATCACATTGGTGCATATTTGTCAACAGTACCTTCGTTACGAGAAAAGGTCGTCAAATATCCTGACCAAGAAACATCGAGAGGCAATTAAAGGATTACGATCGAATCCTGAACTCATCCTTTCTAGACCAGATAAACGATCGGGATGGGTGTTAATAGACAGATCCGAGTATGTCGCCAAAATGCACGTTGTTTTTTTATTTAAGTTTAGTTCGGTTAACCAACTGCATCGCAAAGAGACTGGACTTAACGTGGTGCGATGGTTTGCGTACCTCTTTGACCAATTGAGCTACGCTGGTTGGCACATCCAAGTGCCTTTAGAGCCGCTCATACCAGACAGGTCAATGTTTGGCGGTCGGACTAACTCAGTCTCACAACCCCATTCTCTTCGGAGGTTAAGGAGAGGTCAATGGCCCTCTTCCTTTTAGTTCTAGCCATGGGATGCACCATGTCTACCGGTTACAAGCGCACAGCTGGATTTGCATAGAACACTAGCGCCAAGCATCGTCTCTGACGGTGGGAGGGCACCTTCTGGTGTTCATTAATCTGTTGCCGCCCGCCTCAAGTCATCTAACCCCTTGTCAAATTGGTGCAAGCCTGCCAACCCACCTGCGCCTGGCTCTGGTCCCAGGTACATAACATGGTCGGCGGCATCCGACTTTGGATTTGTCGGTCACTGCGACCTCCATAGGACAGTCACAGAACGCCTGTGCCCACGAAGGGACCATGAGTGGCTCTCGCTGCACCACCCACAGCTCCATCTACAAACCTCATAACCAGTGTGAACCGGAAGGAATAACACCGCGAGGTATGTGGATGGGAGCCATGTTGCATCAACGGAGCTGGTCCACGCTGCTTCAACATACATAGCAGCAGCATTCCTGTCTATCTATGTATGGAATCATGTGTACAAGATGTACACAAGGCGGTGGCTGGGACGCAGTCCGCTCCACACTGGGGGGAACCACTCATTGGGCCTAGAACGGTCACGTGCACCTCGTCCGGCCAGCAACGATTTACTACCAGTAAAGAGTTCCAGGACACCAGCGAAATCTGGTATTAGACCAATGGTAACTAGCTAATTTAATATGTTGATCTTTCTGGTGGGAGATGTAACATGCTGTGTCCATCCGAAAAGTCAGGCATGTTGAACTCTCCACCTATCATTTCCTACTTGGCTGCCTGATCTGTTTCGTAACAGAGCAGTTCTTGCAATGCATTAGTCTTTACCGAATTGGAATTAGGGTGCACGTATACGCATCCAAGGAGTAAAAGGTGGTTATCTGTTTGCACATTTATAATACAGAGTCGTGGAGGCACTTGTGTGAGGGAATATATACTGCTAAAGCATGCAGTGTTTCGTGTATATAGATAGCACGCCTATCACCCAGTCCGGACTTACAGCACCCAACAACTGTACTTTATCCCATTGTGGCAAATCAAAATTGCCAACCTGGACATTGGGTCTCTGCACAGTCTCTGGAACTTCTGGATGTTCATCGACGTATTCTAGTTGAAAGCGAACACAATGAGACTCGCAGAAATCTCAGGGCAAAACTGCGTACTAGCCTGGTAGTCTTATCGTGCTTCGGAGATGGAAACAGCCGCTGCTGTTGGTAACCATAGTAAGTTATTCCGTCTGATACGAGAAACGGGCGGAGGTAGACCTGGTGTTATCGAGACCATACGCGACGACAGCGGACAGCTGATCCACTGCTTGTCAAAACACTTGGAGTGTTAGGCTGAATACTTTGCAAAGCAGTTTAATCAACCTGTTATCACCTTCGTTTTCGGGTATTGATTTCCCTTTTCCCTGAGCCGTCTCCTTGGATCCGCCCTCACACAGAAGTCGAACCTGAGATCAAATTGTTGAAATTGAATAAGGCCGCGGTTCCAGATAGAATTTCTTCAGCTCTCTTCAAATTGGGGGGGGGACCTGTTCCTGTAGATGAATTAAGTAACTTGTTTGTGAAGCTGTGAAAGCAGGAGACTGTCCCAACAGACTGGAGATGCTCCGTCATAGTCCCAATTTTCAAGGAAGACTCCCTTTCGGGATGCGGCAATCATAGAGGGGTCGGTCTGCTCTCAATTGCCTCTCTGTCGTCCTCCATAGACTGACTGGCACTCATGAAAGTCAGATTAGTGAGAGCAGGCCGGGTTTCGTCGAAATCGACTATGCATCGACCACATGTTACTTTGGACCAGTTGTTGGAGCACCGCTGTATCTATTGGCGACCCATCGTAATCGCGTTTCTCGACACTAAAGGCGTCTTCGATTCGGTTGATCGATGTGCCCTTTGGGACTGTCTGTTCAGAAAACATGTACCTGATAAGTACGTAGACATTATCAGAGCGCTGTATGCGCATAGTTTGGACTGTGTGAGGGTTTATGGTCAACTGTTGCTGTTTTTCAATATCTCCAGCGGTGTGAGACAAAGTTGTCCACTGTCACCTTTCCATTTTAACTTCGCCATTGACGAAGTCTTGGAAACAGTGTTCGCTGAACACGATCTACAAGATGTGGAGCTGCTTCCTGATGAATGACTTCTTTAGTTAGAGTATGCTGACGACATTGCCCTAATTTGTGACAGCGTCCAAACGTGCCAATTAGCATTGGACCGATTAGCAATGGCTGCCAATCGTTTTGAGCTTTGCCTTGCTCCATCGACATGCAAAGTACTTCTCCTAGATTGGCAGGAACCCACCCCTGCGCTGACCCTTGGTGGTGATCGGCCAGAAGTCGTCCAGGAATTTAAGTATCTGTCCAGCTATATTATCACCCGTGGGATCGAAGACGGGGTCACGAACCGTATAGGGTAAGCTCTAGGTGCTTTTACCGATCTCCACCCCCTGTGTCGCCAGCGCGACATCAATCTCATCCTGAAGAGCAGAGTTTTCAATGCAGTCGTCCGTTCAAACCTCCTATATGGTTGCGAAACCTGGCCCATCAAGTCGACAGACATAAAGAGGCTAGTCACGTTCGATCATCGATGCCTTCGCAGATTACCTCATATCTGGTGGGTGCACCGCGTGAGTAGCGAATGTGTTCGCCATCGTGTATTTGGCGTAGGAAGAGCGAGCGAACCGCCCAGTTTCGTTTCACACACCAGACTCCGATGGCTGGGCTACGTGTTGCGCATGCCAGCACAGCGACTCCCTCAATATGCGTTATTTGCGCACCCTGCGTGTGGATGAATGAGGAGGAGAAACTGTCATGACTTGATCAAGAGGAACGAATTCCCTCACTACGAACTTGGCATCGGTTGGTGCATCCCGACCCCCGGGCTGCGGTCCGAAGGACGATGAACGCGTTTGCTTGGACACACTTGCTGATATAGCGAAGCGCCGGCCCAAATGGCGTTTTTGTTGTGAGTCTCCCCTTTAGATTCCCCCTCCTGTTACCATCTCATGGCAAGCGCAAAATATGATATTAAACATTTTGTTACTTGCTTTTTTAATTTTTTTATTGTGTGATTTTTTCGGCATCTTATCTTTTTTTATACTGCGTCACATTAGTTGATGTGTGTTTCTCACCCTTAGCTGACGTCTGATGATGATAATGGTGATGATTATCCCAATACACAATGGTCGAACTCTGGAGAGACTTACATTAACAACGTCTCGGACACTAGTATGATTTATGCATCAGAAAGGGAAATAAGTAGTTTGAAACTAGCTTTTGTTTTCGAGGTAGCGTGCATTGAGCAGCAGAACACGCCTGAATTAAGCTTGATGGGGTAGGTTCAATATTTGTTGAAATTTGCGAGGTCAGTTTCTGATGGAATTGCTTTACATTCTCCAGTGGACGGCCCTTCCAACCCATTACTATTCCTCCTCAATGCTAACACTGTATGAAGATATCGTCTCAGGATGCTGCTAACACAGTGATGCATAATATCCAGTGTTCTGGTCAATCTACACGGATTTTCAGGAATTTTCCCAGGTTTCGGGAGTCTCAAGCTGGGCTGACTTGGTTTCAAAACCGTTCCTCACTCGAGATGATCCAAGTTCATCCACCTCACACGTCAGAGGTAATCAGTTCACTTTTGTGTTACTGATTTGCGGATCTCAAATCAAAACGTCGTTATAAACCAGTTTGGGCGCTTTTCTGAAGTCGGTAGTAGGTGCGGACGGCATGGTTGCGCGCACTAGAGCACGATCGGAATCCAGGCATGTACTCCACAACCACCGACACTTTTCAACTGATGTCCTCCCTCTGTACTTTATGGCAATATGGATTAGTTTTATACAAGTTGTCTTTGACTTCGACGGATGTTGCGAAGCAGTGCTGCTAATGTGATGGCTTCGCTCGACACATAGTTCGGCCAGCGGCCGTGGTCTGCGCGTCTGGTTTACAACCATAAGGTTACCGGTTCGAATCCGTGTAGGGGTGGGTGTCCTCGCGGTATACTCAGCCCGCGCGCGACTGGTGGTGGTCGCGCGGCAGCGAAGCGCCGTTACTGCGTATGGCTGATACATTATTCTTATTATTTCGACACATAATAGAATAAATGTGTCAACGTTTCCTGTCTGTCGTACATCGACCTCGAAACGGTCTTTCAGACGGGGTTCGACGTTGGATAAAGCTGTCCACCTGGGTATTTGTGTTTATAAGAACGATTACGACACCCATATCGTTTACCATGCAGATAAGAGAGGTGGGTTTAATAGAAATCGTCTTTACTGACCTAGAGGTTTCGGTCGATTGGGGCATACGCTGATGCAGTAGGATGGCACCATATTTTCGGATGGCGCGTATAAAACTTTACGGTGGTCCGAAGTCGAGCCACACAGCTGTTCACTGGGATACATTCGAATAGACTGCCTTCAGCTTTTCTGATGGAGGTAATGCTGATTCCATAAACTTCTGGAGTTATCGACTCCGTATCGCAAGAGTCAGCAGGAGTTTAGTCTGGCGACACATGCCGAATCAGGCAGTCGATGGTGTTACTATCCTGCATGCACTTTTCTTAAACGGTCACGTCATCTCCAAGAGGGTAAGGAATAAGATTTAGCAATATCTGTTAACTAGAATGCGTACGTTGAAGGAACGAATACATCTGGTCGTTGGTCTGAAGGACAAGTTAGAATTCATCTTTAGCATCAATCGCGATGTCCCCAACACTTTCTTACTCGTTAGCTTTAATTGGAACAAAGACAATAAGTGTGAAAAAGATGTTGCTCTTCGACTGCACGTTCCGGGAGTAGGGTTTTGCTCTAGGTACCCTGTTCATAGTCTGGAGTTAATGGAATGATAACGAAAAGCATCTCACTGAGACACAGACAACCAGCAATTAGATCAAGATTCATTCCGAATGTGTTGGAAATGCTACCGAATCGTCACGTTTCCAAGCCACCAATTGTAGTCCCTGGGCAAGATATAGGGACTTTGCCAACCGGTCCTTGGCCTATGTATCTGATTAATCATAATCTGCTTCGTGGCTTTCATCTATGGAGGCGGCACTCAGCAGCGTGACCCATTGCTTCTGTCCGAGTGCGTTAGTCATCAGACGTACAGAAATGCGTTACAACCCTTTATACTTGGTCCAAAGTTGCCGACAGGTCAATTGGAAGCCTCTGTTCTTTTGTCACCAGCTTCCCAGCTGGCAGGTTCCCGCGCCACTTCCACGCTGGTCCCACTGTATTTTTGTAGTGATTCATGGCGCTAGCTATAAAAGTCAAGCAATCGCATAATTCGCTCAGATCTTATTATCTGTGCGTCTGGCCTGCAAGCAAGCACCATCCCTCGCAGAGTTGCAACCTGCGCCTCAGCTTGCTACTCTGATATCCCATCCTAATGTACTGCTCGAGAACCTAAGCAACTGCGCTATTGTTTCTGACGGATGAGGCAGACACTGATGCTTTGATCTTTGGAATCAGTGGAATGCGAATAAGCCCGGAACTTCGTCATCGTCCCACACTATCTGACGTGCGAAGCTTGTATCTGAATGGTAGGTGCTCCCGAGTTGACATATTCACCTCAAACCGCATACGGATTAGGTCTGCTATCATGCAAATTGTGTCATCTGTGTACTGTTAGATTTTCTCCAGGTACGGCTTCAAAATTTCATCCCTAATAGAATATGTGGAGAACATGTGAACTAGGGCACACAAATCAGAGTAAGGGTCGCATATCAAGTAAGGAATTCATTTCGGCAAAACTCATCCGACCCAAATGTTTACAAAAGCGGGATTAACTAATGCATGTTTCGAATTGGGCTGAATATTAATTATCATGTTTAATTCATTGGTCGAAGTAATAGATTTCGCTGAGACAGTAGGTAGCAGATCAAATAGAAGGATAACTAGATACATCATATTCACAATAGATCGAACGGTAACTGAGGCAGCAGTCAGATGAGTACATAGTGGTATTTGTTGGCCACGGTAGAAGTAACCGGCGTTCCTTCCATATTATGCTTAAACACCAGAGGTCCACGCTGGATAGTATGGCGAAATTTTTCTTGAATCGTGTTTTTCGAGGTCGGAACAATCCTACCCCCGTCTTAGTGAAATGAAATACTGTAGGAGCCTTTGAAAAGGTTCCTTATTGCTTTGATGGAATGTACTACTATGGAAGACCACTAAAAAGGTTAACATAAGTGTTGGTCGAATCCGTTTCCAGAATTACTGTCAAATGATTTAAATTTCTCACAGAGACCTCATGCTTACTGAAGGCAGAGATTATTTTCGTTCTTATTTCATCTGTTTTAAAGAATCGAGGGAAACCAACTTGGTTTCGAGGTACCGGGACTCTTGTTTGGTTGTCGATGGAAGAAACAGGACGCTCATCGGGCAAATAACTTTATCGTCCCTGCAGCTGACCTGACCTCACTTGACGAATTGATTTTGTACGCACAGCCTCAAGGTTGTGGATGTCGTTAGCTTCAGTAATGAATGGATTTCTTCGGAATCTGCGCGTTAAACATTCTGGGATGGAGTAGGTGACACTGAAATCGTTTTACTTGGCAGTCCGGCTTGCAATTCCTAGGTCACTGATTCGAATCCACGTAGGGGCGGTATACTCAGCCATGCGCGACCGGTGGTGGTCACGTGGCAGCGCAACGTCGGTACAATGTGCCGGCGTACTGCTGATGACCTTACGTAGCCTTACTCGAGGAGGTGCGACACGATGGAGCTATTAGAAGACCTCGCTTCGCCTCTGTAAAATCACATCATGATGTACTCGCGGATCGTGTGAGACAAGTGGGCCGTAGTAGTAAGACCCACGTTTCATGCACTACAGGGGCACGAGTACCGATAATCACGCATCGACCGGGCTGCCTATCCTTCAAAGGTATTTTCTTAAGGATTTATTGTAGTATGTTTGTTCTTCGCAGGCAAATCTCTAAGTAAGTCTTCTCAACAGCGTCTCACGGGCGTTTAGGAGGGTATCAGCGACATAGTCACCTTTAAATGGACAAAACGTTTTGGAGAAGATTCATCGCGGCTAGAATCTGCCAGACAACCACCGCATATCCAGCAAAGCGCTAGACGGCCGTTTCGTCGGGACACCAGTAGCGCGCACCAGTCGAATCTTACAGGCTTCGAACCCATGGCCTTACTGTTGCGAGTCAGCGACGTATGTCACTGAGCCATGAGTGATGGCGGCGGACCGTCACAACTGATATCTAACTGCGATATAGTGCGGCCCATCCTCCACTGTCATGCATGTTGTGAATGTGCAGAGGACAGGACTGCCCCTTCCAAGCTACGACTTCCTTTGCACGCCGCCAACAATCGAGGTGGCATGTAAGCTGCCAAGGCGATTACTGATTATTAGTCAGTAGTAGGGGATTTGTTGTGTTTTGTAGATTTGGCGCAGCTAGAATCAGCCAGACAGCCACCATACACCCAGAAAAGCGCTTTGATGATGAACCCAGTTCCTCTTGGCGCATCGCTTATTTTATGCATTTACTCTGCAACTGTATCGGGTATGCAAATGCCACCCCCCTAAAGGCGAAAGTACGGACTATCCTTCTTTGAAGCAGTACTCTCAGTATATGGAGAATCACAGTGTTTGCTTGAGTGGAAATTGACATCCTCAGCCCGAATATTTCACGTGGCTTTAGATAATTAACCACCGGTACGCACGAGCTTTGCTTTTTTCGGGTGACACTTTGTCCGCGGCCACGATGGGTTTAGCTGAACACTAGTCATCGATGATCATGTCTATTCGTCGGATCCTGGGAAGAGACTGGGAAATTGGCGTTAGCTTTGGGCTCCCACTACTCATTGAAAGAGGTCTTACTTTGGTTACCTATTCTAGAATGGTGCAAACCTCAAGTAGGGCAGCCATTGACCTTGTGGCGCGAATTGAATTTACTGACCACTAGGTTGGATATCGTTGGTGTTTTTTATCTTCCAAGTTTGACTCGATGTGGTTCACGCTGTCTCATTCGATATCTTCTAGGGCATTCTCGCGATCGACACCAGTGGCTCGCTTATAGATATGGCCTTGACGAACCTCTTGTTTAATTAGTGTTTGGCACTGAATTATTTTAGGCTGCATTTCGATTATTTTGCGGTGCAGGGCTGCTAGCGGATGTGTCGTTATCTTAACAGGCTGTGCTCGTACCTCCCGAATGTTTACCCAGAGCATCTAGGTTTTACACTAGATTCCTCTTCTTCCTTTGTCCGTGCTCATCACTAGTCATCACCGCTGTGTAACAACGAACCATCAGCCCTGCTGCTGTTTTGTATTGTTTATGTCACAGCGGCATCATTGAACGTAGGTTGCTACGTTTGTACATTTTCTCCCCGTCACATCTCGTATGGAATATCCCAAGGCTTGATCACCATTGCTCACGCGATTGAGCATTCAACAATATGCAGACGGAAGAACTGTCCTGTATTGGAGCACCTCATTGTTTTCTTAACGAACACTCTGGGTGTGCTTTGAGCTGCTTCAGTTCGCTTCCCATTCTAACTCACCCACCAATGTAAACTCACATGGGGAATCGGAGTTCAGTTTCGCTCTGCGTTTAACTAGCTGATTCTTTGGGAGTTTGTGCCTAGCCTGTCCTGTGTTACTTTTATAGATAGCGCTTGCGATCTGATCCTACCGCTCCTTTCTTTCAGAGAATCTGCGCCGCCCAAAACAGATTTGAAGAAGGTTGCCTCAGAAACCCAGGTTTCGCAAGCCGCTCGGAGTTCGAGGCATGGCAGAGATTTCGGTGAAAAACGTAAGCTGACTCCACAGCGGTCAGAATTCGATGAGCCTGGTGGACCAAAGAGATCCATGCTTGCAAAATCCTCCTCAACAACTAATCTTACGGCTGGTTCCACAGTACATGAAGACGCGAAAGCATCCCCCAAGGTTATGGATGAGCTGGTAGATTTGTTGGCAGCCCAGACAGCACGGGAAAAGGAAAGCAACCGGGCTCGTGAGGAGATTCTGGAATTGCTGAACACCCCTTCTACAAAAGTACGCAGAGTTTTTTCTATTTTTAGTTTGTTTCTCTGTTATCTTGACCAGACGCTAGCTGCTCTTGGGAATCACAAAGTCTGTCACCAGTATTCACTTTGTACTAATGTGTTGCTACGATGCAACTATGAATCACGAGCTACGACTGCCGATTCGGAGTAAGAAATCTATTGGAAAGGTTCTAGCTTCTCTAAGTAACATCTCATAGTCAAGTCACCTACATCTTACCGGCCTCTTACTTTCACAAACATCCGGCTATTGTGTGAATTCAAGACGCCATCGGCGAGACAGTTTCCTCATAGCTGTCGCTGCCATGCATTGTGTTCAACTTCTGTGATGGGGAACGCAGGTCCCCATAAGATGGCGCAAACTGAGATCCGAAAACCACTGGCACTTATCCATGTGAGTGCACACGTTCGACTTGCCTTCGTATCATGTGAATTCGCCTATCTCGGCATTAATGTGAATTCGCCTATTCCGACACGCCTGCGCTACTTACAGTTGTCGCGCTCGTATTACGTGCCTCACTTGATCTTGCTTGGCCCACGCAGACTGTTCTGTTTGGACGTTCACATACCTCACCTGTTTCGGTATATATTCGAGGTTGTGCAATACTTTTGGCATTTTGCCGGGTCGTATAAACATTCTATCAAAAGGCCTGTCTTCTCTCTCCCTTGGGCTTGGATGCTTTGGCGATGAGCGTTCGAGCCGTTTGCGTGTGAACAAATCTGACGAGGTCGTACTGTCCGTTTTGAGGATAGGATTTACGGGAACCGTATCACTCATTCCGACTAGGTGAGTCGTTACAATTACCCGACTCCAAAAGTAGTCCAGTACAATGCTTGCTTTAACTGGTAGTTTGGCTATGAGACGACGGCAGTCACTCCACTGGTGCTGGCTGTGAAGCATATAATGTAGAGGCCGCTGATCTACACACGGACTGGGTCGCGTTAACTCCAGCCCAGGGGTAAGATGAATTGACAGCACCCAAACTATATGCTTCAAAGGCTTCAGTTCCATTGTGTCTTTCGAATCTGAACTTATACAACTTCGAATAACCATTTAAGCCATGAGTGGATATACGTGATCCGTTTCTTTACCGGTGGCCTACAGACCTAGTCGTCCAGCAGTCTCCTACAGACCCCATGATTACGGATATTGATAATACCCGATGTGGTGAATGCTTTGTACATAATTGTGGTGGAATATTTCAAGGCGGCTGAGTTTCTCAGACTGTACGTGTTGCCTTTCACAGCCGTGGAGTGAGTTATCCCTCTTTGTGATTCTCTATACACGACTTGTATGCTCAAGTGAAAGCTCCTTCTGGCTACAACAGCATTGCTTTTCCATAAATACTATTCCAGTTTTTCACTAGGCGGAATAACTTCATCTGTCACACTCTGGTCTTCTTTAATGCAGCCACAGGTATAGACAAGTTGATCAGCTGTACTGATCCTAGTTGCCAAACCAAGCAAAACGTTGGTAGTCCTCTAACTGCAATTCGCGAGCTGAAAGCAAAAACCGCATTCCAAGGGATAGGACCACTCTGGCAAATTTTCATCTAGGTTTGAGCGTTTTCTCATGATTTTCAAACAGCAAAGCCATGTAGTTCGCATAACAAATAAATGTTCCCTCGTATAGAACCTCAATACCTCACTGTGAAACTGAACAAGGCTGTCAAATAAGATAACATTGCCTTACGTCGATCGCGGTCGAAAATGCGCATTGAAGCATCTTGAGGTGCTCGGTTACATGGCACGTGTCATATTGTCCGGTTCTATGGGAACACTGTAATCGCGGACGAAATTGGCCGTGGATTGTAGTGTTGGCCACAAACAACGCTTAACTTTTGCCTATCTCAGACGTAGCCTCAGTACTCGAGATGTCCGAGGTTTACTTCAAGAAAAATCGTTGTTCCAGTTGTGATCGCGCACTCACACATCGGTCACTCTAGGCGTATCATCAATGATTTCTGTCTTCATTTCTACCTACTAACATCTCAATGATCCCGGGTTCGATGCCTGCTATCTCTATCTGATGAGAGGAAATAACCTCGAAACGCGTCATGGAGTGCAGTGGTTTCAGGCGGGCAACACCCAATTTGCTGCTGCTTCATCAGTTACGGTCCTAGTGATCGAATGGCCAAGGTTCACTTCAATGGGAATCGCGGTCTACTTTGAGATTGCGCGTCGCAATCCATCCACACAACGTGTACTTCAAATTCACTTTCCAATCTATTACTTAGACTCCTTATACGTACCTATGAGACCCCTTGGTAAGACTGCGGCTTCCTCCGCCGAAACGTATTCCTTTAGCATTAGTACATCGGGGAATAATAATAACGTGACATTAACACTAACAATAAATTTCACCAGCGTCATTACTGCTTCAGAAACTAGGCAGTGGTAGCTGTTTCATTTGAGCTGCGTTCTTAGATGTAAACATTCTGACACACCGGGGTGATTTTTCGCTTGTTTTTGATCAGTCTCCCGCTCTTGTCGTATTCTATGGGTGTGGAGCTGCTGGCTTCTGTCTTCACATCACACATTTCAATCATTATCCACTCCTTTACTCCCATGTAGGAACGATACCTCAGTGAACGGTTTCGATCCCAGGGAGGTATGTTTCCCTTTAATACATTTTATAAATTTGCACCAACACCTCTAGCGTGTATTACTTAGTGGCTTATTTTCATCTTGGCCTCGACTTAGACTTTTGCATTGTCACCGGCAGCATGTTGGAACATTTCTCACTATCTTACGTACTTCCTTCACATGCATACCGAGATATCACCCGTTCACCAAGCTTCGTTCGAAGCTGGCGCGCGCATCCATTCACGGAAATGAGTAGTTGTAATAACATTATACCATTACGCTAATCTCCAGTGGTACTTCTCTGAATCAGCCCCGACTGCTGCCACTCATATAGTCGGTGCTTTGATCATCCACTAAGCGATGAAAGTTGCGTCCTAAGTGTCCACTACGTATACACTATACGGCATGCACTAGATCGCGTCCATGCACGTTTTTCACCCGCTCATCCACTACGGATCCGATAAGTCGTGTAAATATCCCCATCTTGGTACTTTCGTCCATGCCTCTTGTCACGTGCCAATTGACTACTGCGTATCTGTTGGATGCTACCACAGGTTTGGGTATTTTTCTGAGGAATACTTTGCCAAGGTTGACCAGCAGGTGACTGAAGTATTCAGGTGCGCCTGACTTGCATTCCACAGACAATCGAATCGGGCCTGCAGATGACCTCACAGTATCCTCAGCTCTCTTGCGATCTCTAGTAGTCGTCGTATGGCTGCGAAGTGTCCTTACAAAGTGCTACTTCTTTACCGAGTCTGATGTGATTACTGCAAGCTAACCAATACCCCTAGTGTGGATTAAATGTTGCGTCATAATCCCCTCACGGTTGCTTAGCAAAGGAAATTTTACTTTGGGGCCGACTATGTCTTCTGCTGGGCAGTAATGTGTATGATAATGGGGATGAGGCGCTCTATGTTGTAATTAATAACTTACGGTGACACTTGGCCATCATCTGCGACCTTGGATGTAAATCATAAATTCGAATTCCTTGAGGACTAGGGGTGGTATGCGTTGTTGTTGGAACTCAAAACGAAACGACCGTCCATCGCTTTTCAGAATGTGTAATGACTAAGTGTAATTTCGTAACAGTACACTCCTCAGGCTGATGATTACCAGTGACGTGACAGCAGCCTGATATTTATAGCAAATTGTAAAGGCAACACTGGTGTCTCGGCAGAATACGGGGGCAATAGTCCGGACAAATTCCGAATAGACCTGGCGAAACTGAACTCCATGTTGGTTAATGTGTGTGTATTGTGTGAATACTGCAGCGAGGAGGCACTGCCCACAACGCTTCACACACGTTCGGAATCTCCCGAACGGAAAATCGAGACACCTCTGGACGCAGGCAGCGTTTTGCAGCAGCAGGACAATTAGATCCGCCTTTGTTTAAACTTAACGGATGTTGGATACTAGTCAACACTTGCGGAAGTAAGATCATACAAAAAGCGAAGTTGCCACTGCGTGAGGGCCGAACCTTATTTGCCCAGTTTTAGGCACATAGTCATCCCTGTTAAAGCAGCTGTCAAGATACGCAAACTAATCAGGTATCCCTAGTTTATCATCTTCAAGATATTGTCCAGCAGTTGGTGTTTCCGCAGCAAAACTTGTCACTTCGGGGATCAGAAAAGCATACCGATGCATGGAGTCATTCCATAGGGTTTCACAATTGCCGAACAGTTACTGTCGGTCACATACTCTGACTCAACCGTATTTATTCATGCAGCACTCAGTGCCTGCATCGTTAGATTCTACAAAAAACCCTTTGTCATGCAATCCGCACACACCAAATACACATGATGCGATGGCTGGACCGTAGGCCTTTCGTTGCTTAAACCAACTTATGAGCCTGGCATTTTCAAAACCCTGCTCTCCCAGTTTAGCGATTCGCGCTTCACTGGACCCAGTACTCAGGCTACCATCACCGTAGGTATGTACACAGCCTGCTAACATCTGCATTACACACTACCAGGACCGGCAGTAAATGGGGCATACACATCACGCATGCAGTCACTTCCGTTAAGTTTCAGCTAGATAACGATGATGATGCGTCACGTGAACGACATCAGCTGAGGGTTTGCGGCGCGTTTCGATACTTATGTCAATACCACCATCTATCCTAATTGCTTTTATGCCATGTTTTTCGGAGTTTTCTGCAGCTTGGGTCTTCATGCGCGTCTCATGTGCGAAGCATTTGTTCTCACCTTTTGTAATACGTTCACGCTGTCTACTCCCCACCCGCAGGTAGCCAAGTACAACAATTTTGCGCACAAGGAACCCGCATCGAGTGCTCCAAGTACAAGGAAAGAACCGGAAACCACGAACCATGCACGAAACTTCACTTTCGTAAAATGATTCGTCCGCACACGGATGGTAGGTGGTTGTTTGACACAGTGACGCAGCAATGAATACTCACTACAAGAAGTGCTTTTTGCTTGTTTTTGCACACGCTGCTTTTTCGTCACTCTCGATAGTTGATGCATTAAGCATGTGAATCAGGACAATTCTGCGTACGGTTCTTCCACTGATTTCACTTATGAGCCATACCTGCAAGCCATAGTTGTGGCGATGCCGAAGCGGAATTAAATACGTGAAATCAGGAATCAGATAACGGATAGCAGGGTTACTTATGAATGGAAGGATTTTGGTGAGTATTTTGTTCGTCGCAATCAGCCGACAATTCAGATATGTCGACCAGCTGTCCGGATGCGCACCACTGATGAGCCCCAATAGGGCGAAACGGCCGTCTGGTACTTTTCCGGACAGCTGGTCGACAAATCTAAACTGTCGGCTGATTGCGACGAACAAAATACTCACCAAAATCCTTCCATTCATAAGTAATACCAATTCGCCCGTACGGATTCCACAAAATGCTATGTCGATTCATAGCTGCCGTAACCGGGAAGTCCTGACGCCGGAAGGCCGACCGCTGTCATCTGCATGGCAGTGGAGGATGCGTCGGGCTATATCGCATTTAACTAACAATTCACGATAGTTAGATACCGTCCTCCATGGCGCAGTTGCATAAGCTGCGGGCTAGTTGGCAAGAGCCACTAGCAGTCATGGGTTCGATCCTCCGCAGAGGACCGAAGGATGCGCACCACTGATGAGCCCCAATAGGGCGAAACGGCCGTATGGTGCTTTTCCGGACAGCTGGTCGACATATCTGAATTGTCGGCTGATTGCGACGAACAGGATAGCAGGGTTTTTTTAAAAAAAGAACAGTTGCTGTGTGACGAAGTGGTATGAGTGTGGAAAGCAGGAATGCCAGCAGATAAGCATAATGTAGGGTATGTGACACTACCACCCGGCTGCCTAAGCTGAAGTAGGGAGTTGGCTCGGGGGACACCCCATGCAAAGCGATGATGCGCCCATTAGGAACGGATGCCTGAATAGTTACTTCCTACTCTTCGTTTCGTCGGTTTCCAAACAGAGGCCCAGTCGTCCCCACGATTTCAGCATCAGATTGCTGGGGCGTAATTCTCAAACAATGTGAAGCAGAGGGCGGTGACTTTACTTAGCGGAGAATCACATCCAACTTGCGATGTTGGGGCATATAGGAATCTGCATTTAGTGCCATCGGATTAATTTGTCCTCTCTTAGACAGCTTGTGATGTTACATTCAGATAAGCCTACACTCCACTTCTGATTCGGCAGTTTTGATACCTCAAATACCCACCCTAATATTAGTATTGTATTCGTCGTTAACCGTATTGCATGTGAGCCCTTGTAGCGGATTAGCAAACCACTTGGGAAGGTGAATCATAGTTGAATAAAGCGCTCGATGAGCGGCTTGCTGTACTCTCGAGCCAATTGACTCTTAAGCACTGACATGTTTGTATGCACCGTCCTCTGCAATACTTTCAATGTGTCTCGTTCCCAATCCCATTTAGAGTCACTCGGTGATTGCTCCTTCCTCAACACCTGTTTCCATGTGGACACTTGCAAAGTGAGTGTTAGATCAATCCACAATCAAATTTTTATGCTTTTTGGTAGACAGAGCTATGATTTTCTGATACACAAGTGAATCCTCTTTCCAACAGCTTTAGGGGAAATTTTCCGTCAGTCGATCGTGTTGTCTTTGTTTCGACTGATCCACAAGTTGGAGCTAGTTGTGACAGCGATGTGGTTTGAATCCACCAGCCGATAGCCACGAAGTTACCGGTTGGCATGTTAGCCTAGATACCATCTAGTGCAACGTCGTTAGGTAAAGACAGGAACCACGTTCTACTGATCAAGTTAATCCTAAGTTCACTTCGAAGTAACTCGTGAGCCAAATTTAGCTCTAAGCCGTTATACTCGCAATATTTGGGGTGCAGTGTTGGGATCGATCAGCACCAACCGTCTATCTTCCACAATGTGGTAGTTCAACCTGCGAACTGACCGAGACTTACTTCACGGCAAATCACGCTGTGTACCGAAATTCAAACACACGGCTGTGTGGGGTTTGCGGTTATGGAGATATCAACGAGGATTTTGTATGGATACTTCCATTAGAAGAGTTAACGGTGATAATCAGATCAAAGACCACGGCACCCAATCGTCGCTTTATTTTTTTGATATGGCAGATCTAAATGTTTTTTTTCTGAAGTTATATCAATCTTAACAAGCGGCTGAACCGATTGTACAACCAGAATTGTGCATTGATACGATTCTCAGTCCCTACATTGTCTCAATCATGGATGTTGCTTACGCTCGTGGCCTGGTAGACGAATACGTTTTTCACCCTCTCCGTTCCGTTTCTCTCTCACCCAGTATGTCCATTACACAATCGACTACTCCGGTCAGCCTACAGCGCTTGCATCACGTGCACGATCCAATCCTGCCAATGCGTCCACTGGACCGTCCAATGTAAATGGAGTTGGTGCTGGGGAGTCTGCATCGGAAAACGATACTCCCACGACTCTATATCCTCCACAGGTTTGTAGTTGTTTTCTGTAGCTCACGTTTCTGATGGCATTGGGCATTTGAAATCAGTCATCTACTTTCGATTATCGCGTTTCGTCTGTCACGTCTTTGGCACTCACAATGAGGGATTTTATGAGGTTGCATCTTTTCTTTTTCGGTCAAATCCAGTTCATCGGCTTCTATTTGGAGCCTCCGATCCTCCCTCGGATTCGCATGCCTCAGCGTACGCAGGCAACACTTGCTCGAACATTAGAGACACTCTCGATCGATATCTGTCGCTATTTAGAAACCTGCCTGCAAGACTCGTGCTCTGTGCTCGTTTTGCTCACCTTTTCAGGTGATACCAGCAGTGCTCTCTCGTTACGCCTATCCGGAGACGATGCAGCTTCGAATACCTGCCAAGCCGGCGTTTGTATTGTCCTGAGTCTCCGGACTGAAGCTTCTCGGGTTGATTGGATCCCAGTCAGTAGCTGTATGTGTGCGGTCCGACTGGTTGGTTCGTTCAAAGCTTCGAAGTTGCGCGGGACTAATAGGTCTCTATTTGTCATCGCCGCCTACGCCCCACAAACTGTAGCGATGACTCGGTAAAAGACGACTTCTATCGTCAACTGAACGAGCTCCTTCGCCACAGAAAAAGCACAGACACTGTAGTGCTTGCTAGGGATCTGAACATTCATGTTGGAAAATTGTCCTCTGATGGGCTGCATCTTGGCGGCCAACACGGTGTAGGCTCCTATAATGATACCGGTGAGCGGTTACTTCATTTGTGAAGATGCTCGGCTATTTTTTGCGAGTACCAACTTCCGACACAACACACCCGTCGGACGTTGACATGGCGCCCACCAGCCATGGACGCAAATCAATCACATCGCGATCAGTTATCGCTGGGATGGCTGCGTCCAAAACTGTCGCTTGATTTGGAGCACATGTGGACACTAACCTTGCACTTGTATGTGCTAGTCTGCGGGTGCGTTTTGGCGGTCGCCCTCGACGACCCTGTTAGTGCATAGATATCAGCCAACTGGCAAAGCCAAGTGTTCTGAATGCGTATCGAAGTGCGGTGGCGCTCGGGCTGAGCAAGCGCTCACTGAATACAGTTGAAGACCACTGGTCGCATTTTCACCAAATCTTACTAGAAGCAGGTAAATCATCAAGTGTAAATCCACTAACCAAAATAGACATTGGGTTTCTTCGCGGTCTCTGGAACTTATCGAGGCACGATGGCACATTCCGGGTGGAAGCGAACACAACGAGACTCGCAAAGACATCAAAGCAAAATTCCTTGCTAGTCTGAAGAGTGACTTTGGAGCGTGGTGGTCTCATCGTGCGTCAGAGAAGGAAGTGGCCGCTGCCCTATCGTAAGATGTTCCATCTGATGCGAGAAACGGGCAGCAGAAGACTTGGTATTGGTGAAACTATACGTGACGAGAGTGGACAGCCTATCCACAACTTATCAAAACGTTTGGAGCGTTGGGCTCAGCATTTTGAAAAGCAACCTAATCGACCAGAATTGTTAAATTTCTCCCTGGCCAATGATCGCCCTGGTCAGTGGGCTGTCCCTTTAGATCCGCTCTCTCGCTCAGAAGTCGAATGTGCGATCGGACTTTTGAAGTTGGATAAAGCTGCGGGACCAGATGATTTTCATCCAGCCCTTTAAATTCGGGGACCCTGCTCATGTTGATGATTTGCACGAATTACTAGTGAAGATGTGAGAGCAGGACACTGTCCCAACCGACTGAAGCCGCTCTGTTATTGTCCCGGTCTTCAAAGGAGGTTCGCGTTCGGAAAGCGGCAACCATAGAGGAATCAGTCTGATCCCCATTGCCTCCAGATTGCTTTCCTCTGTAATCCTTCACAGACTGACTGGCGACCGTGAAAGCCAGATTCGTGAGGAGCAGGCCGAGTTTCTTCGTGGTCGGGGATGTATCGACCATATATTCACGTTACGTCAATTGTTGGAGCACCGTCACGTATATTGGCGGCCCACCGTTGTCCTGTTTTTCGACATCAAAGGTGCCTTCGATTCGGTGGATTGATGTGCCCTTTGGAACTATTTGCTAAGAAAAGGTGTGACCGAAAAGTATGTAAATATCATGCGGGCGCTTTACGCTCGTAACTCGGGCAGAGCAAGGGCTTACGGCAAGCTATCACCGCCCTTCGATACCTCCAGCGGTGTGAGACAAGGATGCCAGCTGTCACCTTTCCTCTTTAACTTCGTTATTGACGAAGTCATGGGAAACGCATTCACAGAGCACGACTTAGAAGGTGTAGAGCTTCCCCTAGAAGAACAGCTTCTTGATTTAGAGGATACTGACAATATAGCCCTCATCTGTGACAGCTCACAAACGTGTCAAGCTGCACTGGACAGATTAGCACTGGCTGTCAGTCGTTTTGGGCTATGCTTTGCACCTTCGAATTCCAAAGCCTTCCTCCAAATTTGGCAGTGACCGCCATCAACGCTGACCCTTGGTGGGGATCAGCTAGAAGTCGTTCAAAATTTCAGCTACCTAGGTAGTTGCGTCAGCGCCGTTAGAATTGAAGACGACGTCACAAACCGTATAGCAAAAGCACGAGGCGCTTTTGCTAACCTTTGCCATCTATGGCGCCGGCGCGACATCACAGCCTCCACGAATGGTACAGTGTACGGTGCAGCCGTACGTTCGATCCTACTGTACGGTTGTGAAACCTGGTCCCTTCGATCAACGGACTTAAAGAGGCTGGTTAAGTTCGACCACCGGTGCCTTCGCAGTTTGGCTCATATCTGGTGGGAACATCTTGTGAGCAATGAGCGTATTCGACGCCTTGTTTATGACGCAGTAAGAAGAAGCGAACCGCTCAGCACCGTTAGTACATGCACTAGGCTCCGATGGTTGAGTCACGTGTTGCGCATGCCAGCCCACCGACTTCCGCGACGTGCGTTGTTTGCGTGCCGGTGGTGTGGATGGAAGAAGAGGAGGGGTGGCCAAGCGATGACTTGGTCGAGAGGAATGAAGGCCCTTACTTCGAAGTTGGCCTCGGTTGGAGCCTCTCGGCTTCCTGGTTGGGCACGGAAGGACAATGAACAGGTTTGGCTGGATACACTTGTTGACATGGGTAGGGCTAGACCTCAATGACGTTTGTGTTGTGAGTTCCTTTGTCCACGCCCTCCCGCTTAGCCTCCCCATCCAACCAGGATCTCAACTAATAGGCATAATATGACTTGCGGCATAATAGCCGGCTGTTAACTCTCCGAAACGATGTCCATCCGTTACTGGTGACTCAGCCGGCGTGTCTCTGTTTCACTTTTTTTCTTTTTTATTGCGGCACCATAGCTGAGGTGTTTTCCACTTCAGCTAGCGTGTATAATGATGATGATGATCACTTCGGTTTGAGTCGATATCCGCGAACGCTGAACCCTGGGCTGACTGAATTTCGCCCCAATCACGCACATCTCATCTGATTTAGATCCATCAGACTGAGACTGGTGCTAATGCTAGTGCGGACTGCATATACGTACGCTTCTACACGTATCATTGATAGGTGAATCTGTCTGACAACTTCTCAAGATTGTGAAATTATCCAATAAAGAATTTACGCAATGTGTACTTTGATAGCACTGACACATTTCCTAAGCGTTTGGCTATTGAGTAATCCTCTATACACAGAACGCAGGCTGAGTCTCGATCAAAATGTACCAGCCATAAAGCGATCTGCTATCTGTAGTGCATATGATGTTGCAGAGTTTCACAGTCCATGTAGTTTACGGCCGGTTCTTTTTTCATACCATTTCTCGAACTAAATTCCTTTATATATATATATATATATATATATATATATATATATATATATATGTTCGCGATTTATTCAACCCGGGCCAATGGTTAGCTAGAAGTCCAACCCTTGGTGATCGCGATCTACGATCGACAGACCCACTAGTGATACCTGCTTCATTGTCCGCGCCTAGCTTTCGCCGTCCGCTCGTTTCACTCTACTAGCTACCGCTGCATTGATAACCGTGGAGAACGTACCCACCTAGCATGCACAGGCTGATATTGGCCGACAGCTGGCTGCATGATGATTGTAATTTGTTTCCCAAAAGCCTTCTGGGACCAGTAATCAAGTTGATGGATCAGATATGCAGAAGTCTAGTTAGTGTCCGCATCGCACACGTCCAGATTTGGCGTAGAACGTGGAAATGTGCATCAAGACCGCCTCAATGCTTATTTAAGCACAGCCTAATCACATCAACCGAACGTGGCAAACGACACTTTCATCCCAATACCGGTTGTGACGCAACGACGACACTTCTACTGGATCCCGGAACAGGAAATCGGAGTGATTCAACATGCCATCGGGTAATGGTTGCGTTGCTTTAGGGAATTTGACGGCCTGGATGATAGATTAATGTGACATCACACAATCCTACTTTAATTAGAAAATACGGGATAGGAAACTGCTTCCATGGTAAGTCTACTGATTGCATCAAACAGTTGGGTTCCCTGGGGCTAACCAGCTGATTAATCAAATATCGTCCGCCGTTCAATAGTAGTCCCTCTGCAGCTTTGTATTCCGATGACGCTTCAGTCTCTACCCTGCTCCAGGACGAACCTAGAAATCGTTCGCTGTTACATTTTGCCGTAGGGACAGCAAGCCTCATGAACAACCGATGAAACAATTCGTACAAACGGCAAGTTTATTTGCTTACTCGCTAACTTTCGTTTAGCAAATAGTTTTACGGTGAGTTAAGCGCATGGTATTGCGTGCTACTTAGTCTCACAAGAAATCTGAGTGAAAGAAATGAAGACGCTAGATGTGGCGGTACTAGGATTGAAGCCGGAATAATGTAAGCGTGTGCGGAAACATTCAAGAAAGTTCGCCGTAGTATTACCATATAATGACAAACACATGTTTTGCAGTTGTCATGACAGTACAACCTATCCGGAAGTAAACATATTGTTTTCAAAAAAACAGTGGAAAAAGAGATGGTGAATAGTTTGTCCCATTTTTTCTAAAATATGCTTACGGAAAGTGCCATTTCATTTTGTGGACTAATTGTTCTTCACTACCAGTGCCGAGGAAACATTACTGATATCTGGTGGTATCGTCAAGCGATCGGATATCTCACAGTCGGTGTTCAGCAACGTAACCCCAAACTCGCACTGGACAGCTTCTCTAACTTGCACCGCATATGATGACTAGATCGTGTTATTCGCGTATTCACTGTTCGCCTATTCGTACCCTTCGAGATTGGAACGAGCATGGAAATGTTGGCGGAGAAGTTAAGTCGAAATAGCATTTGCCGTATTCATGAGCCTCGTGATCAGCCGCATCAGTGGTTAGGAATCCTATGGGGTACGATACCATCACAAGGTTAATGACAGTCTTATTCAATCCAGATTGTGACCTTTTCACCTGACGATTGTAGCGCTCTGTTTGTCGGTTATTTTTACTTCTGTCATTTCATTTCATTCTGATTTTCACTCTTCTAATCATGATAAATATTGATGATGTGATTCAATGCACTGGATCCATCGAGGCACCTTGGTTGTTGACCAGCTAAACTAATAGTAGTCAGCTAAGAAAGCGCTTTATATGCAACAAGTACGTATGAATACTCAGCGGTAAAACACGCTTTCAGCAATGTAACAAGATAATCATGATGTGAGGGTAGACCGAAAAAGTGGACCGATAAAAGACAATCATAATATCATCATGGCATACTAGAACTGGCTAATACTACAACAGCTTTGTTAAAATCAAGAAAAACTGATAACTGACATACGGTAGGCTTCTGTATGCCAGTGTATCGACTTGCACTTCTATCTGGTTGATGAGGTTGACGCGGTTCAGAGAATGGGGTTTTGAGGAGGTTCACCCCAGCCAGACTCAGCCGGGCAGCGATCACACATCCAGGAAAGCGTTGGATGATCGTTTCGTCTTACTGGGACCCGTCAGTAGCGTACTTATGCCGGATCCCAACCCATGACGCAATCTTACCACAGCCACGGCGGACCGCATTGACTGCTTATCAGCGCTACTATAGCGCGGCCACCAGTGTGGCCGTGTAAATTCACTTAATGATCACAATTATTTACGCTTAAATGTCTGGCGATGTTGGATGTTAGGCAGCGATTGATGGTTCTGCACCGGAGAGCATTTTGCACTCCCGAGAACGCACTCCTGGTTGAATTTGCGGTGTTGTTAAGTGGGTTGAGCACAGCCTGGTCTCTTCCATTGTAGCCGTGCGCATCCACCAAGTCTAGTGCGACAAACGTTCGCACAACATGCGCGGAATGTGAGATCCATTCTTATTGATTTAGTGGGGCAGGGTGATTAAACAGCAGACTCGCATTTCCCTAGACAATGTCTAGCTTCGTCATCGCAAAGAATGATGTATCTACCGAACAGGAGTGATTCTCCGCAGATATAGGCTATTGTCGTCCGAACATCGGGGCATATCATTCACACGAATCGGTCGGGATTAACCTACACGAATTGTGGCCTTGTAAACCACTTCCTTCGGCAAATAAATACATCTCGACGACGCCATGTATATCACAGATTGACGAAGTCTGTCCTAATCTCGGCGATGCGAATGTTGGCCCCAATCCCGGTAGTGCCACTGGCGGAAAGGCAGCTCCCCAATCATACGAAGCTTTCTACCCGTCCGGACCGCGCAGTTTCGAGTGTGGTTACTGGCGATTACTATCTATTACTACTATCATATGTTTGCGTTCCGTTTTATGTTTTGATCAACGCACGTTTACCGAATGTTAACTTTCCCTTCCCAGTGGATCAATTGTGATATTCGGTTGATCGATATGTCCGTGCTGGGGAAATTCGCTGTCATCATGGCCGACCCCCCATGGGACATCCACATGGAACTACCATATGGGACCATGTCCGACGATGAGATGAGACGTTTGGACATCCCTTGTTTGCAAGACGATGGATATATTTTCCTGTGGGTAACCGGTAGGTGAGTTCTGTCGCGTCACTTTGTCATCATCTTGCTTTCAATCATAGATTGATGACTCATTTGAACGTTTGCATCCGGACTACTTAGCTTATCCTCTTACGACCTACCACCTTAAAGCGCAGTACTGCCACACCATCGAATGAGCAGGAAGTTGTTATCAGTCCAATAGTTTTATTACTCCCAGATGTCATTCTTGATGTACGTGGTTAGCCCACACTCTGTAGGGATGCAGGTAAAAGCGACAACACCACGAAGTGTCTTCTACTCGACTTATTAGATCAGTCACCGATTATGATCCGACCACCGGAGTGCAGTTGGCGTGACGTACGTCCCCGTGAAAATAATAGGAAAGATAACAAGCAGGAGGAAACAAAAGTGCGTTCAAAAGTTCATGGGAACTTTGATAGAAAAAGGAATACCGAACGGGGATACCCAAGATTATGATTTCGTGGCTAATTCGTGCAAAAAGATTATCTAGGTATTGAATCCACTGACTCAGGGACTCCTTCCAAAAACAGCATGTGACTGCCCGATAATGCTTCAGGGCGAATTGACTTTAGCCTTTATCACATGTCGCCAGCTATCCACCCTGAGTCAACCTTAGACAATTCGCCGAACCAACAAACGGTGTAAATTATCGGGACAATCCAGTACAACACTACTGGGTCTGCTGAAAGATGACGCACGATTAAGTACAGCATCGCTTTCTCAGTGCCCCCATTATTTAGGAGCGATGCGATCAGCACACAGTATCATAATCATACTATAATCCTGGTAGCTGTGCGGTGTTTGACACGCTCAGGCAGCTTAACTACTGTCTTCATGAGTGAATCAATTATTCTGAGCAAGAACCACGCGGACCTTATCGCTGTTGAAATAACCTCTTCGTAGATGCGACAATCACCTGTGAAACAGTCGACTTTCGGTGGTCATGAGGAACGGTGATATATCGGCCACTTGCACTTTTAACACACTACAGGTGTACAGTGTCCAATTCATATGCGATAGTTCTTTAAATTTGAAATCCGCGAAGTGGGCTTCTAGGAATTTATTGAGTTCGGAAATTGGTTAGTGTCTCTGGCAAACTTCTAATATCTCATCACTCGACGCTCGAAGCATAAAGGGTGAGCTACTAGCCTCTTCAGATCCGTTGCCCGCGTGTACTACTTGGTGCGCATCGGTCTTAGCTTGATTCCATGTAGATGTGATACCAAGTTTCATTATGAGAACGTCCAAGTCTCAGACACCTATCTTCGTGTGACGTACCCCGTAAACGGGATTAATCTAATAGCTACATGCTGAACTTGTCCCTCTTTTTGCACCTCATCACGAGTGATCGGACAGTACTTATGATGGAAGAGAAGAGGTGATTGACAACCTTCTTAAATCAACTGCGGTGCTCTAATCTCACTTCGTAAAACTCGATCCGTGATCTGGTCACGTCTAAGAGTGTCCATTGCAGTAAATTTGCACTGCCAAATCAGATATGTCTCGTGAGGATTTATTTGGTTGTTTACGGGTTTCTCGTTGAGCCATGTTGACTCGGCTTGCCATTTGTCCCAGTGTTTCGCCCAATTCCTTCATCACCCTTTAGAGCTATGGAACTTGGACGGGAGTGTCTTCGATTGTGGGGTTACAAACGCGTGGATGAGATTATCTGGGTGAAAACCAATCAACTTCAACGTCTCATCAGGACCGGTCGCACTGGGCATTGGTTGAATCATGGGAAGGAACACTGTCTTGTCGGTGTGAAGGGCAACCCGCAGGTGACATTCTCTATTGCGTTCTTATCAAATTCCTTACTGACAACAAGAAGAATTTATTGCTCGGTACTTGTCAGCATACACCTCTGTCTTAGCTTACTTGGACGGTCCGGCTAATAGCGCTGCTAACTTGTCGCCCTATTTTTCTGTACACGTACTGGCGGCATAAACCATCGGTTAGACCACCTGACCATCCACTGAGGAAATAAGAGCACACATAGTGAAGGCTTACTGAAGCACTTCGCCATCTTACCGTTCTCACCGCATATGTCGTCGGATGCTTACGTTGGCTAGATCATGCGCTCCATGTGCCTGTCGACCGGCTTCTTCAGTGTGCATTATAGGCCCTTGCTGCACCACGTTTGGCGAAATCGCCAGATACCCAGTTGATGACATGACATAAAGGTACGAAGAAACTGACCGAGAAACTGGATCAGGTTGGTGTGCGCGCTTTCTTCGTGGATGGGGCGTCGGGACGGTCCACACCAGTGGCTGGTGACTATCAGACATGGCGCAGTGAGTGGCGTTCCTGCATTCGGTTTCCTCTATCTAGTTGTTAATTACCATCCGAACCCGATTAGATTTGTGCACTTCTGTCCTGATTTCATTTTCTTTCTATTTGCGTTCAATCTCATTTGCTTGCCGTTGTTACTTATGGTTATTCTGGTGGCGCGAGTCGTATCATCTGGATCCTCCGCACTTCGGTGCCCAGATCATAGTTGCTTAGCTAAACTGAACTGCTGTCGACGCAGTAACCATTGAACATTCCGGACTTATCAGTTACGCACACCTTACCAATTTGAGCTGGTGTGGGGCCCACTTACGCAGATAATCTTTTTCAGCGCCAGTTTCCGCACTCTGAAAGCTTTCACCATCGATATTTGCTGCTCTACTGAAACCAGCTAGCAAGACCTCCCACATGACGTCACGGCTAGTTTCCCCACCAACTATTCCCGATGGCACATTCACACTGTATTTAACGTAAGCCAATGATCATACCGGCATCGCGCGCGCGCGCACAGAAGCAGCACTATTTACTGGGTTACCACAGCACTTCTCACATAGCTAACCATGGATCCAGATTGAATACATAACCACCAGTTACCACTTATAAGACTGCGTAAAGGAAAGCGAATCAATCCGGAATACTTGTGCTACTTCGGATTACATGCTTGTGTGTGTGCTAAAATTTGGTAGTACCCAACAACTTTGCCTAAAAAGACTTGGTACCACAACGCATGTTACTTCAAGCATTCTCGTCAACTTTCAGGATGGGAACTACAAACCTTAGAAACTTACCATTCTCACGTATTGGGGTACAATGGGCACACATTCGTAGCGAATTGCGCAAATCTACTACGTCAGTCGATGGTATCGTTGGCAATACCATCATCCACTGGATCTCTGCGCCATTTTTCCAACTTCTTGAAATTTACCGATTTCCTCCTCATCGGACTTTTTCTAGGAAGATCACGAGGCGTAGTGGACGCAACATAGTTGAAGGTGGAACAATTAACCCCCGGGTAAATCTCGTGAGTGCTTGCTCGTAATGCCAGTCATTGGAAACCAGAAACAGATTGCCAGTGAAATTTCTATGTCAAATTGGCAGCGAGCCAGTTTACAGTCGTCACTTCCAGTCACTGTTCAACTGGCCTTCAATGCAATGAAGCTCCTCGTCAGGCACCCACAGCGTCTCTTGGTGTGTGGATACTCCACTGGTATCTGGAACTGGAGTTTCTTATGAGCTTCCCCTCAAACGGTACAAAGCCACCAAGCCCGGACGAACTCCTTCAGACATTTTTACTTGAAAATCCACTTCCTTCCTCCAAAACATCTGATCCGCAGAAGTTATCCAGCCAGGTATGAGAAAAACTGACGCGGTGCCGGTATACGGGATGGTACCCCAACCGAATGCTGCAATCCTCGAAGGACGGGGCTCACATTTGCTACGTCCCAAATACTCAACAACTTGTTCTTAAGGGGACTCAAGCTGTTGCACAAACCGCACATACGAGGACAGATTAAATTTTACCAAGGTTGTGACTATTTTGATCTAGTTTTTACACAACTAAAAATTCTCGAAAGCCTCCAAACATGCAGTCAGCGAAACGGCGCCGTCTTACATAATTGACATCAGTCGAAAGGGAAGTATCAAAGATGTACATTAACACCCTAAACCGTTATCCCCATACTTCACAATGTGATCTCTAACTCAATTCTTCCCCCATTGGTGTATGACAGAGTTACCCAACTTCTACCTTCTTATCCGACTTTGCTGTGTATGACGTTTTGGTGAACACGTTGGATGCTTGTGGGTGTTGTGAAAACAAGCTGTATCCGAGCGGGAAACCTCGATTTCCTCCGTTCAGTTAAAAATATGCTGTGTAGGTTAAAAAGAGGCCTGAGGTCCTCCTGCTGGACTTACTGGAACGTGCTCCTATCCACAGCCTCCTGAAAGAATAGTTGGTCTTTGACAGATGAGATACACAGGGTAGTTTGTCCTGTCCTCCATCGTTGTTGCACCTGCGAGAACTCAGCCGTTTTCCGTAATGTTTAATTCATATTTATAACCTTTGATAAAGAGGCTGTACCAGTTCGCGCAAAGTGGGTTCATAGATCGTCTGCAGTGACAATCGATATTCGTAGGCTAACTTCCAATTTAGACAGTGCCAAACTCTGAGACGCCGAACGATCTTCACTGCCGTAAGTATGTACTTCACACTCTCATCCATTGGTTACCTCGTCATGCCCGCTTGGTGCGTGTTGATATCGGTTGCAGGCAGCGGAAACGTGGTCAGCACGTAGCTGGAACTCGAAACCCAAGGCGCTAGCTTTAATGTTTACAACGACGACTCGCCTTTGACTTGGAGTTTGAGTGTTCTCAAGCATGTGCAATTTTCGGCTATCCTGGATATCGCCAAAAGCCGTAGCCAGTTGAGGACATCTAGTAAAAACTTCCTTTCCAGACTTCTGTGGCATATATATATATATATATATATATATATATATATGTATATATATAATTGTTGTTTCCTGTGTGCGCTAAAACAGATTGGTAAATCGTCCACTCAGTGTTTATCGCTTACCAAAACATCCCTGTTCACCCCTTCACCTTCTTGACTTTTGGTCACCTTACTGACGCGATTCGTCGTAACCGGTCTTATGTACTTCGATAGTCGGATGACAAGCGCCTGAACTTAACCAATCCATAAATTTTGTGTTATACTTGATTTTACAGGGAGTTAATCGAGGTCTGGATTGTGACGTGATCGTCTCAGAGGTACGTGAGACGAGTCACAAACCAGACGAAATCTACGGTATCATTGAACGACTCTCGCCAGGCACAAGGAAACTTGAGCTGTTTGGACGACCACACAATTTGCAGCCGAACTGGTAAGTTTATGTGCTTCGTTCATTTCTTGGTATATTGTCATGCTGCATTTGTAACTTCAGCCATCTAACATTGTTTGAGGTCCCGTTCGATCCCACCCACTGTGATAGGAATAAGTACTTTAAAAGATGAGATTGATGCTGAAACTACCTCGCCTACTGCAAAGGCCTGAATCACTTTCATGAATTTGGATCATCGATGGCGCCAGAAAGATGTCTTCTGTCCTACATGTCCTGTATACGGGAGCAACCTGCTCTACGGTACCAGCACATGGCACCTATCATCTGAAGATCAGAAGCGCCTTTAAGTCTTCAAACACCACGCTTGCGGTCATCACTTATGTCTCCTAGGACTAGCCATTAGTTGGCAACGGTGATCCAGTCAGTTCGTTACGTTCACAAATGAAATTAAAAAAAAGTTGCAGCTGTACCCACGGACGCCTCGTATTTTTGAATCACTGTGTGCTGGATACTACTTTTGCTTCGGATCACTGTGTCATAACTTTCATCTCTGTGTGATTTGCGCACCAATATTCTTTTAGTGTATTTTACAATCGGTGCAAATTTGGTGGGTATTCTATGGCTGGTTCCGAAAATGTCATTAATTGGCCTAACTCCCATCTGTGTCCGCCACCTTGGATTTGCTCTATCTTGTGATGCTGTCTCAATCTACTTGCGGTTCGTGTTCGAAAGTTATTGGACATAAGGCTCACGCAATTCGGTGCTTCGGTTGCGGTGTTTTGTTCCATATTTCGTGCATTGCCTTATCCGTTAACGTATTTCGAAAATTTACCGACATCCGTTTTTCCAAGTTACATGTGATAAATGTCGCGATGCAAGACTTCAGAATTCACAGCGACCACCAACGACTACGGGAAAACCTCTCCTCCAGGCAGAAATAAATCGTTCACCACGTGGGATCAAACGCCCTCGTGAAAGTACCTCTGTCACCTCGCCTTCTCTTGTCACTCCGCGATCTGCACCACCACCAGCGTCTTCGACCCCGGCCGAACCTCAGATTCAATGTTCCCACCGACTGAAGACTGAAACTCGGAACGTACGAAATGTTACTTCAATGGTCGGTCCGTGAATTTCTCAGAGCCTGTCTGTGAACCTCTGAACACCGAGGATCCATGGACCACTCAAAAGCGCAAAGGGCCACGTAATCGAGTTCAGGCGTACTCTGCTGATAAACAACAGCCCAAACCGATAAGCGCCACTAGTTCTGCTTCCACAGGTTCATTACCGATTTCGCTGAGGCGTCATAATCTCATGGTCTTCCACCTACCAGAGTCCAAAGATGAAAACCTTCAGATACACTATGATCACGATGTTGAGTTCTTCCAGGGTCTCATCGATAAACTGTTGGATGCGGGTGAAAACAGTGTGACGATTAAACAAGTAATCTGACTTGACCAGAAAACTAACCAGTCATGTCGACCTCTGAGAATCACCTTTGCTAATCACAATATGCCGCAGCTCATACTGTCTTGTCTGTCAAGGCTGAAAGGCATAAAGGTTCACATCCGCCAAGACTTGGAACCCGAAGTCAGGGATCGTTTGTAAACTGCGGTCATTGAGCTCAAACGTTGTGCGGATGGTGAGCTTGACTTACAAATTGTAAATTTTCTGGTGATCAAGATCGGTGTACGAACCCGTATCAATCGGTTGCTCAACCTCCAGGCACGCCCCACGGCACCTCCCAGGACCTTGTGGCATTCGCCAACGTGTGCAGCCTAATGAACAAACGTAACTAAACTGTGCTGCTTCGCTGTCTCGGAACGGTTGGACGTTTTAGGACTTGCAGAGACTTGGCTGAACTCCGACGTCATACCCCACGAAGTCGCATTGTCAGGGTATCCTTGTTTCCGATGCGACCGAAAATCAAAGACTCACGGTGGTGTTCTGTTGTACAAAAAATCTTCCCTATCTGGCAAACTTATCAACTTATCGAAGCGAGGATAACTTATGCGAGCAATTGTGGTGCACAATCCGCCTCAGACGCGCAGAACTACTAGTGGGGGTCATCATCATCATACACGTTAGCCAGAGGTGGGGAACACCTCAGCTACTTTGCAGCAATACATAGAAAAGGAGAAAAAAAGCAACTGGTGCAAGCTGGCTGGACTACCGGTAACGAATGGGCATCGTTCCGATAAGCTACCAGCCGGCTACTGTGCATCAAAAAAATTACTATGCAAAATTATATAAGGCTAACTAATGAGATCGTGGTTGGAGGGGGACGCTAATAGGAAAGGGGTGGGATAAAGAAACTCACAGCACGAACGCCACTGAGGTCGGCTGCTTGCCATGTCAACAAGTCTGTCCAACCAAACGGGTTCATCGTCTTTCGGACCCCAACCAGGGAGCCGAGACGCTCCAACCGAGGCCAGCTTCGAGGTGAGGGCCTTCATTCTTTTCGACCAAGTCATCCCTTGGCCACCCCCCCTCTTCTTTCATTCACACCCCGGCGCGCAAACAACGCACGTCGCGGGAGTCGATGGGCTGGCATGCGTAACACGTGGCCAAGCCATCGGAGCCTGGTGCGTGAAATAGCGGTGCTGAGCGGTTCAGTTCCTTTTCCTGTGCCGTAAACAAGGCGTCGAAAACACTCGTTGCTCACGCGGTGTTCCCACCAGATGTGAGCTAAATTGCGAAGGCACCGGTGGTCGAACGTAACTAGCCTCTTCAGGTCCGTTGCCTTAAAGGGCCAGGTTTTAAAACCGTACACTCTACCCTTCAGGGCAAGAGTGATGTCGCGCCGCCGCCATAAGTGGCGAAGGTTAGCAAAAGCGCCCCTAGCTTTTGCTATACGGTTCGTGATCTCATCCTTAATCCCACGGGCGGTGATACAACTTCCCAGGTGGTTGAATTTCTGAACGACTTCTAGCTGATCCCCACCAAGGGTCAGCGAAGGAGGCGGTCCAGACCAATCCTAGAGGAACGCTTTGCACTTCGAGGGTGCGAAGCAAAGCCCGAAGTGACGGACAGATAGTGCTAATCTGTCCAGTGCCGCTTGGCACGTCCGGGAGCTGTCACAGATTAGGGCAATATCATCAGCATACTCTAAGTCAAGAAGTCGTTCTCCTGGGAGCAGATCCACACCTTCCAAGTCGTGTCCTGAGAACGCGATTTCCATGACTTCGTCAATAGCGAAGTTGAAGAGGAAAGGTGACAGCGGGCATCCTTGTCTCACATCGCTGGAGATATTAAAGGGCGACGACAACTTGCCGTAAGCCCTCACTCTGCCCGAGCTACGCGCATATAATGCTCGGATAATATTTACATATTTCTCAGATACACCTTTCCTGAGTAGTCAGTTTCAAAGTGCAAGTCTATCCACCGAATCGAATGCACCTTTGATATCGAGGAACACGACAACGGTGGGCCGCCAATATGTGTGACGGTGCTCCAACAACTGACGCAAGGTGAAGATGTGGTTAATGCAGCCACGCCCTCGACGAAACCCGGCTTGCTTTTCACGAATCTGGCTTTTACGCGTGCAAGTCAGTCTGTGAAGAATGACAGAGGCAAACAATTTGGAGGTGATGGAGATCAGACTGATTCCTCTATTGCTTCCGCATTCCGATCGTGAGCCTCCCTTGAAAATTGGGACTATGACGGAGCGGCTCCAGTTGGTTGGGACAGTTTACTGCTCCCACAGTTTAACTAGCAATTCGTGTAAACTATCCACAAGCGCAGGTCCGCAGAATTTGTAGAGGGCTGGAGGATGATCATCAGGTCGCGCGGACTTATTGAACTTCAATAGTCCGATCTCACGTTCCACTTCTGAGCGAGAGGGTGGATCCAAAGGGACGGCCCACGGAGCGGGGCGATCAATGGCGGGCGAGTAATCTAACAATTCCAGCCGATTAAATTGCCTTTCAAAGTGCTCAGCCCAACGCTCCAAGCATTTTGACAAGTTGTGGATAGGCTGTCCACTCTCATCACAAATTGTTTCACTAACACCAGGTCTTCTGCTTCCCGTTTCTCGTATCAGACAGAATAACTTACGATGGTTACCAAGGGCAGCGGCCATTTCCATCTCTGATGCACGATGAGACCACCAGGATTCGCGGTCTCTCTTCAGGCTAACCTGAAGTCTTGCCCGGAGCTCTTTGCGAGTTTCATTGTGTTCGCTTCCAGCCGGAATATGCCGGCGAGCATCTATAAGTTCTAGAGACTGTGAAGAGACCCAATGCCCATGTTGGCTATTTGACATACCACATGAGGATTTTCCTGCTGCAATTAAGGTCTGGTGAATATGAGACCAGTGACCTTCAATTGCATCCAATAAGCGTTTACCCAATTCGCATGGCAGCGTACTTTGGTAGGCATTCAGAACAGTTGGCTGGTGTCAATGCGCTTACAACGTCGTCTTGGGCGTCCGCCAAAGCGCATCTGCAGGTCAGCACATACAAGTGCATGATCGGTGTCCACACCTGTGCTCCAAATCGAGCGACAGTTCTGGATGCAGCCTCTCCAGCGGTAACTTATCGCAATGTGATCGATTTGCGTCCATAGCTGGTTCGAGGCTGGTGGGCGCCAAGTCACCCTCTGGCGGGTGCTGTGTCGGAAATTAGTGCTCGCAAGAAATAAGCGAGCATCCTCACATAAATGAAGTAACCGCTCACCGTTATCATTACGGGAGCCTACACCATGTTGGCCGCCCAAATGCAGCTCATCAGTGGATAATTTTCCAACTTGAGCTTTCAGATCCCCGGCCAGCACTACAGTGTCCGAGCTTCTTCTGTGGCAAAGGAGCTCGTTCGGTTGACGATAGAAGTCGTCTTTTACCGAGTCATCGCTACAGTTTGTCGGTGCATAGGCAGCGATAACGAATAGACACCTGTTAGTCCCACGCGACTTCGAAGTTTTGAACGAGCCAGCCAATCGGACCGCACACATCCGGCTACTGATTGGAATCCAATCAACCAGAGCAGTTTCAGCCCGGGGACTCAGGGCAATACCAACACCGGCTTGGCTGGTGCTCGAAGCTGCATCGTCACCGGATAGGCACAGTGAGAAAGTGCTGCTAATGTCACCTGAAGGGGATCGCAGAGTGAGCACAGAGCTCGAATCTTGCAGGCGGATCTCCGCTAAGCAGCAGATATCAATTGAGAGGGTCTCTAATTTTCGGGCAAGTGCTGCCTGTTGACCGATCTGAAGCAATGTGCGTACATTGAGGCATGCCAATCTGAAGGAGGATCGAGGGCTCCAAATGGAAGCCGATGAACTGGGCTTGACCGTTTGCTTGGACATGGGCCTGTTGACAGGGCAGGAATGACGCTCCGCGTTCACATGTAAGTTGAAACTAAAAGACAAGCGACTATGGAAGCAAGGTGGGGGAGGGCCGAGAATTGAGGGGTTGAAAACGGGGATAAAAGTGAAGCTGGAACGGGACGAGAAGGGTGAAAAAGCGCAAGAGGGGGAATAAGAAGATAGGAAGGCTTAAGCAGTAGCATCCAAACCCCTATCCACCCTGCTCGATGCAGCAGACAGGGCACCGTTGATTATCCTTTGCGGTGGCCAGAGCATCAGAAATTTGTTTGAAGTGAGATTCATAGTATTGCGTGGGCAGGATACTGTCAGGTTACCCAGGCCTAGACAGGAGAACGATTAGGGTTCTCAACCAAAGCCTTTGGTTCAAAAACCTGTCCGCAAGGCAGCAGGTTTGGCATTGGGATACAAAGAGTCCGTTTTAAGGAATAAGGTGCCTCCCTCATTCCAACCCCCAACCTGGAGAGCCAAGAGGCTGAGTTTGTCTGGCCTCTAACTACTGACCAATCTGGTATGAGTGGCTCTGAATGTGCGAAAATGCACCACCCAATATAGCTCAATGGCACACAAACTATCGCACCACGGTAAGGTCCAGTCTCATTGCGATGAACTAGTGGGGGTTATCTACTGGAGCCCATTAAACTGTTGTTGCGATTGGCTACTACATGTACAGAAGCACATGAGCCGCCCTCAGTTCTCAATAATAGGGGATCTAAATTTACCCAAGGTATTCTGGCCAGACGTTCGACTTCTTCCTGGTCATCGCGACGTTGAGGCTCAATTCGCTAAATTGACTATTGAAATCGGGTCAACGCAACATGTTATCCAACCGACGCGTGTAACTCCGCGCGGCAACTTGTCTGGACTTACTGTTTGCGAACTGCGAGCAGAAGCTAAAAGAGATCAGAGTCCTCGAACCTCTGGCGAACAGTGACCACTGCTCCATTGTGGCATGCATAGAACTGCCGTTACCGTATTACAACCAACGGAAGCCGACATTCAACTATTGAAAGACGGACTTCAACGGGCTCGTCCAAGCCGCAAGTCAGACTGAGTAGACACTATCACAGGATGCGTCGCTTGAGGCCTGTTAGTCATTAATGAAAGGGAAGCTTAACTTGCTGTATACTCGGTTTGTTCCCCTGAATTATTCAAAAATCGGACCTGTCAAACCGCATTGGTTTGCTACGGAATATAGACAGTTAGCGCGATGGCGTCGCAAACTTTGGGATAGATACATCAATTCAGGTTGTGATGAAGATTACACAATGTACAAGAAACAGCGTAACTTATGTAACTGTGCAAAGATCAAGAAACACCGGCAGTTCGAAGAGGAGCTAGCATCCTCTGCCACAACTGCACTCAAAAGAATATTTGCCTACTTGAAACCTGGGGGCGACCTACCCGTCTTAGAGAGATTGGACGCACAAACGCTTATTTCAAGCACGGACGCTTTGGCTACCCACTTCCTCGCCGTATTTTCCAGTAAACCGGCGGCTTTTCCAGTACCGGTACAGTTTGCGCCAGTCTTGCTCGATAGCCTACAATGTTGTGCAGTCGAAGTATATCAGCTACTCGTCAACCTCGATGGTGCAAAGCCCCAAGACCATACGGAGTTCACCCACCAATGCTTAAGTTCTTATCGTATGTCATCTCACCAACCGTGACAAATTTATTCAATAAATCACTCTTTGAAGGATCGATCTCCAAAGACTGGAAATGCTTGATAGTGAGACCGATTCCCAAGTGTGGTGATCCGATTAACGTAGAGAACTACATACCGATCTGTTTGACTTCGATATTATCTAAAGTTCTCGAGCTGGTTGTGAAACGTATCTGCTGTCGTTTTTCAAATCGATGGACGTATTGACACCAGTGCAACACGGCTTTAAGAAAGGACGATCCTGCATCACTAACTTGATGTAAACAAACCACCAGTAGGTACGAGCTCTCAACAAACGGAAGCATGTTGACGTAGTGTACATCAACTTAAGTAAGGCGTTTGACAGAGTGAACCATGAATTTCTCCTTCGTAAACTGAGGACCTACGGAATCGGTGGCACGCTACTTCAGTGGTTACACGAGTTCATTATGGGATGGTAGTTTGGAGTATAGATTAATGACTGCCTGACAGACTGGCTCTCATCGAGCAATGGCGTGCCTCAGGAAACTGTAGTTGGGCCAGTAGTATTTTTTATTCATATAAACAATCTCTCGCAGCAGCTCCAGTCACTATATGCCCTGTTTGCAGATGATTTGAAAATCTGGAGGATCATTGAGAACCAGGACGACTGCGCTCGCCTCCAACATGACTTAGAGCGACTGTCAACGTGGTCCACTGAAATGCAACTCCCTCTTAACGCAAGCAAGTCGGAGTACATCAGTATCACCAGACGTCCAGCCACACGATCATACACTTTGGACGGCCAGTTGCTCCACGCTAGGAGTTCTCTCGCGACATGATATGAGATCACTAGCAAATACTGAGAAATTGTACCGTGCGGGACTTCGTATGCTCGGATCATTACGACGCAGTTTCTCCATATGGTCGGAAGAAATCGTCCCTTGCTCAGTAAACTAATCCTTGAATACGGCGCCCCAGCTTATCATCCGATAAGCTTGTAGGAATCTGAAAAGCTGGAGAAAATACAGCACATCGCAACTAGAATGATACCCAGTCTACGGAAGCTTCCGTATGGAAAGCGTTGTGAAAGGCTCGGACTCTACACACTATCCTACCGCCGAGTAAGAATTGACCTTATTATGACCTACCGAGTACTACACTTGAATCATTTCCCCATACTGCGGCTATTATTTCACCTGCGGGAACCCCGTAACACCTGAGGATACCGTTACAAACCCACGGTCCCCTGCATGAACAAGGTATCACATCAGCTTTGTGTAGAACGAAGAATCGAAAACGGAATACGCTAGCAGAACGACTAATAGAGGCCGATTCTGCGAAGTGTTTTAAAGTACTATGGACCAGTATTTCGGAACGTAGTGCTTTTGTGAAACGGTGAACATACAATGGGAAAAATGCATCCTCTACCCGGAGATTATGACACCAATACGAATTCCTAACTGAACAAGGATAAACGAGTAACTGACTAAACACTACCGCTGACGATTCGCAATCAAATGCTTTTGATTTTGCATAATTCGTTAGAGTTATACGGAAACCTTTCTACTTGCTCTTAAATACAGTCTCAGTTTCGTCGCAGTCACAAAGCATCCGGTGAAGGGATGGACGGCTGTTTCGTCTTATGAGGACTCGTCAGCAGCGTACATTCACCGACTCATGTGGATTCGAACTCATCACTTCCCTCTAAGGAGCCAGTGACTTAAGCCACTAATCCATGGGCGACGGCGGCGGACCGCAATTTTCGGTTGCTATCCACTGCTGCGCACGTTATCTCTGCAGAGGACAGCGTTGTACAAGATACGTTGGCTTTGGTTATTGGTGTAAGTCCTGAGTCAGGTAGTTGTTGACCAAATATCGGGAAATGAAGTCGATGTTGTTGGTCCATCTCGACTTCAAGCCGGGAGTCCACGGGATCCACCTTGTGCTTCGCTCGAAAAGCTATGGAGCGTAGCTCGCCATATACGCCATGATTAACAACAGTACATCAGCCATTTAGACGGATGCCACACTATCGTACAGCCACAATGACCTGAAGAATGAAGAATAATAAAGATATGCATGTATGTATTGGCAACAGTCTAAGGAATAAACAAACAACCATGGAAATCATAAGAACACAGGTTTAATCACCACATCATCATCACGGTGCATTGGCTGAAGATGAGCAACAGACTTCAGCTATTGTACCGTAAAAATAACGGGACTGTTTCTGCTATTTTTTCACACCTCATTTTTCTTCTTTGTCTTTTTCAATCGTCAAGCATTAGACAACTGAATCTAAACAAGTGTGTACACAAATCTTCCACTGGTTTCGACTACGCGCCATATCTTGTAGTGTTTAGCCATCGGCACTCTTCATTCTTTGGTCCCCAACTAGGCAGGCGTGTGGATCTAACGGCAGCAAGACGTGAAGTCAACGATTTTATATCCGGATGCCAAGTGGACGACTGACCACCATGCGGTCTCTTGCAGCCAAGCCCTGCACGAGCGAAATGAGCCAAATAAAGCAAACGCTCAGCTGACATACGCAAAATGTGACCGAGCCATCTTATCTGACGCAGCAAACCTAACTTGTTGTTGTTGTTTGCTCGCCGCGGGTGTGGATAGAAAAAGGGTGGTGGCCAAGTGATGACTTGGTCGATAGGAATGAAGGCCCTCACTTCGGAGCTGGCCTCAGTTGGAGCGTCTCGGCTCCCTGGTTGGGGTCCAAAAGACGATGAACACTTTTGGCTAGATACACTTGCTGACATGGCTAGGAGCCGACCTCAGTGGCGTTCGTGCTGTGAGTTTCTTTGTCCCTCCCCGTCCCTTTTAGCCTCCTCCCTCCAACCACGATCTCATTTCGTAGCGTAATATAATTTTACATAATGATTTTTTGTTGCCTAGTAGCCGACTGGTAGCTTTCCGGAACGATGCCCATCCGCTGCTGGTAGCTCAGCTGGCATGCAACTGTTGTATTTTTCTTTTATGTATTGCGGCACAGTAGCTGAGGTACTTTACACCTCTAGCTAATGAATGATGATGAGGGGCATACTGGCATCCCCTAAGACACAACGTCGAACTTCACCATTGGAAATACGTTGCTGCCACTACACATGAGCAATCCTCTTCAAGCACCCATTTTCAAAACCCGAGAGCCGGCGCATGTCATCCGCGCGAACTGGCCATGACTCACTTCAATATAGCAACACCGCCCGAATGGTGGCACTGTACACGCGGCCCTTTACCAACAGGGATACATCCCGACGATGCCACAAGTACTTCGGGTTGACGAACGCTGACTGAGCTTTGGAGATGCGGAGATAAACTACTTCTCCACCAGTAGACACGCAACTGCCAAGGTAGACAAAGCTACCCACTTGTTTAAGCTGTGTACCATCAAGAGTGAGCACAGGAACGGGCGAGTGCCGACATTGAAGTAGAATTTAACACTTCTATGGGGCGAAGCACAGACCGAACTTAAATTCCTCAATCGTCAGACGGTTTAGAACGGTTTGTGTGCTCAGTGATTCGTCACCAAGTAAGGCGATGTCATCGGCAAAATCTACGTCAGTCGCTTGCCCGGCAGTAGTTGTAGTCCAAAATTTTGACAACCATCCAAAGCTTTCGACAGGACATCTTCCATCGCAAAATTGAATGGGTACGGAAACAAAGGGATGACCTGTCGTACACCGCTATTGACAACAAATGACGACGAAAGCTTGTCTTAGGCCCTAACTCTGCCGGAGATGTGGAGGGAGAGTGCGCGTAGGATGGTTGTGTACATTTCTGGGACCCCGTTCCTTAGGAAGCAACGCTACAGCGCATGTCGATCAACCGAATCGAATGCAGCATGGGTGTATAAGAATGCAACAATGGTAGGCCTTTGACAGAGGTGGCGGCGTTCGAGGATTTAGCGGAGCGTGAATATTTGGTCCACGCACCCATGGCCAGGACGGAAGTCAGCTTATTCCTCCCGGTACTGCGATTCACAAAAGAGGGAGTCTACGAAGTAGAATGGACTCGAAAAGCTTAGAAACAACCGAAATGAGACTAATACCCAGGTTATCAATGCATTAATTACGAGCACCCTTCTTAGAGATCGGGACGATAACTGACTGCCCCAGGAAGAATACACCTTTTCTTCAGGCCAGATTTTGGAGAACAGTGTTAACTGGCTGATGATAACTTCGCCTTCGCACTTGAACAGCCCCGGAGGAAGTCCGTCTGAGCCGGAAGCCGTAAATCTTTTCAAGTGTCGAATCGCAAGACAGACTTCCGCTTCACTGGACGGATCAAGCATGATGACCCAGAGCGAGCGGCTGGGTTCGCAGGACATACAAATGGACGGTGATGACCAGTTGAACTGGGAGTGAAAATGTTCGGCCCATCGATCTAAGCGTATCAGTAAATTAGCAACCGGCGAACCATCCGCTTCGTAAATAGTCTCACTGACATCAAGCTTTTTGTGGTCAGTGGATCGAATGAGCTGAATGAGCTTGCGGGTGTTGCCAGACAGGGCAGCAGCCTCCATTTCCGAAGCGCATTGAAGTCATCAGGCTTCACGATCACTGCGTAGGCTTCGCTTGAGCTGCCGACTGACAAAACGGTACACTTCATTATGGTTGAACTCCGCAAGGACATTACTGTGGCGATCAAATAGGTCTAAAGAGCACGTGGAAATCCAGGGCTTCGTACGGTGCTGAGTAAGACCACATACTAACTGCCCGGAAGATATCATGGTGCCCTGCATGAACGTCCAGTGTTCATCACTGTCTTGCGGTGGGTCACGACTGAGTACATCGGGTAGGGAACCCTTGTTAGATCTACTGAACCGAGCGAGTAGATAGTTTATTTGTATCCATCTTACAGTGCTTCGTCTTTGGGGACCCTCCGAAACTCATGCAGATATTCACACAAACGAGATCATAGTTTGAGTTAGGAAAGGTGTACCAGATTGATTTGCAATACTTTACACTACCACGCCATCTGAAACTGATTGCGATAAGGTCAATCTGTGACCAAGATTATGACGCAGAAGGGGATCACCAAGTAGCGGAACGTCTCCTCGAATGCCGAAAGCTGGTGCTCGACAGAAATAAACGATTGCTTTCGCACAATGCGCGAAGTGAGTGCGGCGGGGCCTTCAAATGCGGCCGTTGCTGTTCTCGTTGGATTATTTTACACCACAGACTACGGATTCTATATTTTATTTTTAACTTTGAAGCAGTTTGTTTTCTTCTGATCAGGTCTCAAGGTCAATGTTGTCCTACTCCGTCAACCATTTGAAAACGTTACGTGTTACTGCCTTAAATCCGTGCTTTATCGAATACGACCATAAAGTCAGGAGCACTTGCAAAAGTATTACGAATAAATGTCTTGGAAAAAAGCGAAAGCATCATGCTGGCTGGCAATCTGGCCTGTCTTTGTTCTGTCGATAAAGCGCAAGTCCCACTGATACTTTCCAGTAATGTTCGTTCGCTCCTTGGTAAAGTCAGTGCCATTATGCAGCGAAACGAGTATGTTAATACAGGAATCATTCTGTTACAAGAAAGCTGTTTGCATGCTGATGTGGAAAATGGGGTAATTCAACATGATGGTTATTTTCCCACAAGGTCTGACCGCCCCGGGAAGCCCCAGTTCCGTGGTGATAGCGTTATAACTTACGTTAATCAACGTTGGTGCAACACAGCAATCATAATATTTACGTACTCAACAATTTCTATAAGCTGCCATTTAGTTGAGTGCAAACCGAATTTCCTAAGTGGTTTTCGATCAGTCATCGTTGGAAACGTATACATTGCTCCTGACACATCTGCATCGGAGTTAAAGCTTTTTGAAGACCAACTTTCTTCAACGCTACTGCTTAAATTAGATTGTTCTGTCTGTATTGTTGCTGGCGACTTCAATAGAAAGGATACAACATTTTTGTAGACACTTGGCTTGGTAGACCTAGTGACTATTTCGACCAGACAAGATGCCCAGTTGGACGCTGTGTTCACAAATAAACGACAGTTATTTACCATACAAAGGCGGGCTCCTTTAAGCAGCTCAGACCATTGTATGTTAAAACTGTGTCCAGTCATCTACAGCAAGTCTAATTTTTTAACGCTGACCAGACGGCCTTACAAGATTAGCATACGGCGAAATTGCTCCTTGGAAAATATCACGAGGCTCCAGATGATGCTTTCTTTAACTGATTTTTCGGTCTTCCACGACGTGGACCTGTCACTCAAATGTGACCATCTTACGGACTACATCAAATATTGCTTTGACATGTGTTGCCCTGTTGAAACGATCTATCTAAGAGCAGATAGATTTTCCTCACCACTACTAAAGCGACTTCGAAGGATGAAAGAATGGGCCTATAAGTGCAAGAATGCTACCCGTGTCAAAAGCCTAACCACGGCAATTAAATCCGAGATAAAAAGAATAAACCAATTATACGTCGAAGCAGTTCTAGGCAACTGTAATTGTCGCAATCTATGGAGGCTTCTGTGGCAGCTCTGTGGTAAGAGCGTGTTCAGCCAGAGAGGTGAAGGGGATGTGCATATACTGAATTCGGTGTACAGTTCCACCTCACTAAGCTTATCTTCCTTGCCCTTCTACATTAGCTCAAGTCCAGCTGCGCCCTTCGATCAAAGCAACGTCCACAAGAAACTAGTCAACCTGCGTTAAAACTGATCATGCATTGGTGTGCGTTTGTGTGTGAAAGTTGGCAAGCGTTTCGGTGGCTCGCCTAGACCCAAACATACCTGACTGAACAACTACAAGTTGGATCACCCAACGGTGAAAACGGAGTACCAACAGAAGTGGAAGGAAAATCTCACTCTCCCCTACTCTGGATGTTAACTAACACTGACCAGATTTGCAACTAGTTATGCTATCCGCCGGTTGGTCCAACTGCGACATCGCTTGCTGCACAGTCAAAAGCTGAATCTCGATGAGGTCCTCGGAACTGCTGCACCGTCGATGGGCTGTGCCCACCGGTGCGGAGCACAACGAATTGCGTCCGTCTATCACTCAACAGCTGAAATCAAGCCTTCGCTGTGATCGTGAATGCTGGTGGTCAGAACGAGCTGCCGAGAGGGAAGCCGCTGCATCGGCTGCAAACTTCCGCAGTCAATTTTACCTCATCACAAGCTATTAGTCAATCTGCGAGTCGGACGACACGAAAATCACCAACGTACACAAACGCTTGGGTCGCTGGGCGGAAAACTTTACTCTTCAATTCAAATATCTAACGGAGCTCCCAGTGACACCTCCGTTTCCCATCGGTAGTGTTTGGCCTGTCTCCATAGAACCCCTACCGAAACACAATCCATTCTTTGGAGCGTCATAAAGCTCTTGGTCCTGACAGTCTACCCCAGGCTCTATTCAAAGATAGCGGGAATGTACTTGTCAGCAAAATCTTATGCCGGTTCACGGAGGTTTGGACTAATGACAAAGTCCCAATTGCATGGGAGGAACCGGTCATTATCACGATTCACAAGAAGGGCTTCCGCGAAAATCGCGCCAATCACCGTGGAATTTCGTTCATACCTGTTGCATCCAAGATCCCCGAGTCCGTTCTACTTCGCAGCCCTTCAGCAACCAGATAGAGGCTTTCCTGAAAGGTATAAGCTGACCTTCGTCTAGCCCGCGGTTACATCGACCAGGCTTTCACCCCCGACAACTTTTCGAACTCCGCCACGTCCATCGGCAGCCAACAATCTTAGTGATCTTGTACATCCGAACGGCATTTGATTCAGCAGAAAGATTTGCGTTGTGGAACTGTCTATTAAGGAAAGGTGAGCACGGTAAGCGCTTTGAAGCGCTTAGCGACGGAGGTGTCTATGTATACCTTGGGGTGAACCCCAGACATATGTAAAACATTTCTCCAGGATGGGTAGGTGCCTGTGCCTGCACTCACCCTTGCTGGTGACGTTCTGGAACAAGTCCATTGCTCCACTTACCTAGGAAGTTGCTTCACGGCTGGTGGCGGTGTTGAAGATGATGTCTCACAACGGATCGCAAAGGTACGTCTTGTATTTATTAAGCTGAGACATCTACAGCGTCGTCGTAATGTCAGTATCAAGCTCAAGATTAGTATGTGCGTCCATGCGGTCCTCTCGTACAACTGTGGGACTTAGCATGTATGCCGTAAGGCGCAAAACGATTGTCACTTTTTGATAGTCGTTTTCTGCGAAGGATTGCTCTTGTGTAGTGGCAAAAGGACGTAATCAACACATAAGTTCGAGTACTTGAGGCGAACAGCTCATGCCCTCAAAATGTTATTCTCCGACACGTCATCCGTTGGTTCGATCACGTATTCCGCTTTCCACGTCGAGCATTATTTGCACTTTCCAAAAGCGACTGGAAAAATTGCTGCGGTGGACAACCAGTAAAGACAACTGCCAAGCGAAATCAGAACACCGGTATGGTAGTAGGAAAGCTTTAGTAGATAGCGTGAAGTGGCACACTCTACTCAGCACATGAGCACGTAAAAAACTGTCTGCTACGAGAATCACATGAACGAGTTCCAGTTCGAGGCGAATCAATGGTTGCTGCGAGCTCGTCAAATATCTCCGTAAATACGTGCCACAAACTCCGGCGTACTGGCTGTTGAAAGCGGAGTTCAATTCCTCCCACAAAGTAGCAGATTTTAGCCACTCCGAGACGCGGCACAACTGCGCACATGTTGACAATGTTCTTTTACAAACTACTACCCTGTCGCGGTAACTATTTTCACTAACTTAATGACCCATAATATTGGCTGTGATTCGCCCTATGTTGCTCGTAAAAGAGCCTTCAGAGGACCACCTGTCTTGCTTCCTCTTCGCCTCAGTTGGGAGTCGGTCGGTCACGTGATTTTGTGTGCGTCAGCCGGTCAGCGTTCGCGTCTAAGTCACTAGCGCGCATCCACCGTAATCCCCTCTTGTGTGCGTACGTTCCGAGGGCTCAGCGTCTACCCGAATACGTGCGGCTAGGATCGCTCTCATGCTCACTCACTTTACGTCTCACCAACGCGTACGCCGGGCTAAGCTAACGCTAAGCCAACGTCAGCGCAAATCTATTCTGTCGACCAGCGTTACAAGCTGTTATCGTAGGCGTGCTCAAACCGTGCCAGTGACAATCGTATCAGGCTTAAAGTCTTATCAGTGGCGACAGAGTTTACGAACCATGACTGACGAGTACGCCGATTTAAAACTTATGCTGCAGCAACAACTTAAATTGATGTCTGTGCTGACCGACAAACTCTCCAGTTTTTCCCTTTATGCAGGTCCAAGTGCTAATCCTCAGTCAATGGACCATGTGGTTAGCGGCATCAGCAAATTTCTGTACGACGCCAAGACCGGGGTAACGTTCGGATCTTGGTATAAGCGGTACGAGGACCTGTTCGCCATTGACTTGGCTTGCCAGGACATGGAAGGTCCGACTGCTTCTGCGCAAGTTCGATAAGCTCGAACACTAACGCTACACCAACTTCACCTTGCCGAGGAACCCACGCAACGTTACCTTTGACGAGACGGACCGACGACATCAACAGACAGTTTGCCCCGGTATTCCGGGATTGTCTTGGCCGCTGTGCACGCACCCGCGCCGCGTTATAGCTCGTACCTGGTGCTCAACCGGGACTCCGTCCCAAAAAGCCTGTCCCATATGCAGCCTTACCCTTGGTCGATGCCGAACTCCAACGTTTGAAATACATGGGCGTCCTGGTGCCTGTGTCCTATTCCGCCTGGGCAGCGCCAATCGTCGTCGAATGGATTCCTCCGCATCTATGCCAATTTCTCCACCGGTCTCACCGCAGCACTAGAATCAAATTGCTACCCGCTACCGATCCCAACCGACCTCTTCACAAGACTCAACGGTGGCACGTGTTTCGTTAAAATCGACCTGGCAGACGCCTACCTGCAGATCGAGGTTGCTCTTGAGTCATAAGCCCTCCTAACGACCAATACGCATCGTGGTCTTCTCCAGTACACCAGGCTCCCGTTTGATGTCAAAACCGCTCCAGCCATCTCCAACAGACGATAGACGCTATGATCTCTGGCATTTCGGGTACGGCCGCGTACCTGGACGATTTAATTGTTGCTCGCACCCTGGTTGCTGTCCTTCAACGGGTCCAGGAGTACGGTTTCCGCCTGAAAGCCGAGAAATGCCAATCCTTCCTTCCGTCGATCAAATACCTTGGTTTCGTTTTCGATGCTAATGGTAGTCATCCTGCTCCTGAGAACGTCAGAGCCATCCAGTAGATGTCAGATCCACCGGATGTGTCACAACGGCGGTCCTTCCTGGGTCTCATCAGCTACTACAGCGTCTTCTTGCCATCGCTACATGATGTTCGAGCCCCGTTCAATCGGTTGTTGCAGAAGGACGTTCCTTGGCACTGATACCCCGCATACAAGAAAGCTTTCGTTCGCCTGAAAGCCATGCTGAGTTCTGACTTACTGCTGACCCACTCCGACGGAGCCTTGCCCACGGGATCGGACCGGCTCAACCTCCAGACCGCGGACCACATGACTCGGACTGCCATTGGTTGGAAACGTTTGATGTTATGGCCCGCAACAGACATCTGTGGCGCCAGTGTTGGTTCACCGCATCACCTATTAGTTAATGGCTAGTCGAACACATAAAACTCAGAAACCCAAAAAAAGCTCGATGTTACATTTCCATTTTTTCTGCCTTATGCATGTGGCGGTCATTTGATACCTTCCAAGTTTTTCACTTCCCGGCTTTAGCCAAGTAAATTTATTTATAAAGGGGATAAAAGACATGGCAGATCGATATAATCTCGATTCGCGCCTGCTGGAATTCCTTTTTGCAGTGAAAGTTTTGCGCTTAGCCTTGGTTCATAAAACAAATCCCGCCCTCTTTCTTGTATAAAGCAACCAATGTCGGGTAAGTTTTAAGTACAGTTTCAAACTAAGCTGGTTGCACATTAGCCGCTGATGTCAGGATGGCAGTAACGTTTGCAAATGTCGTTTGCGCATTTCAGGATCACATTGGGCAATCAATTGGACGGCACGTACCTCGTCGACCCCACTGTGGTGGAACGATTCAAGAAACAGTATCCGAATGGGTTCCAGGTAAAGGAAACGTGAAGGCGGCTGCGGCGAGCGCAATTCGGATACCGCTGTACATATGCATTGATTTCGAGTTGTAAATAAAAGACGATCGTCACATCATGCACTTGTGTTACATGGGTCCAGATCGGATGGCTCGAGCGACATCCGAAGACCCCACTCAATCCAAGGCATTTGGAGGAGCTGTTTCGCCGATGGCCTCTTGCTGGGTTCAAAATGAGTGCACGCGGCGTATACATCTCGCATTCCCTGGCTTGGAGGCTTTTCGTTTGTGTCCAGCTATGTGATCAAAAGGAAAATAAACGGTGGTTAATTGACAGCGGTTTGATTAACATGAATGCACTAGGTGTATCAAGTAACCACAAGCGAACAAACTGCGATCCTAAAACACAAAGATGTCACAGTGTGGATTTTGTCGATAGAACGCCTTGCTATATTGCATTGTATTGTAGCGTTTGTTTTTCTACTCAAAATTAGTCCATCACAGGAAAATAATTTGTCACTACATCCTATCCTGTTATAGCAACGAGTCGAGATCTCACCCCAGAAAACACGAGACAGTCTTACTGCTCAGCAATCCTGAAACATGTCATTATACCAACCGCTTATGTAGCTTGTGAGCACACGTAGGACTCAATATTGTTGTACATTTACCGATTGCTTCGCAGCGCCCTAAGAGATCGCGATATTCCGATAAGAAAGCACTTACCTACGACAGAAATCTTTGACTCGCTGTCTGAGCTAATCAGCATATGGTATACGTACCCTCGTGCAGTGAATTGGGTGTTTAAAATTCGCACTGCCCTCGCTGTAGAACACCAACGACAGTGAAACAAAGGGAAAAGTGGTTCTGGAACCCTAGAAACATCACAACGAGGGACTACTAGTTGGAAGTGAGAAATCTACGAATCATAGATTGGACTGGTTTATACGATGTCTCTTAATGTGAATGAGGTAGCGAAGACGAGTCTGATTATCGCTGCGGAATTAAATTCTATCGGGTTCAGAAATTCAACTATGATCTAAGCGCCAGAGTATGTTGGACGCAGTTGCTTTGGTTCGCGTCCTGAACAGTGAAGCAAATGAGAAACAAAACGAAAAACAAACGGCAGGTCAGTGAAAAAGTGGTCGAGAAAGGCAATACAGTTCTCGAGTGAAAGGCCCACCAATTAGGGTCAAGTATCCAAATTCGTAGGTGCAACTGGTTCCTGAAGCGGACATCTTCGATGGAGCCTTTCAGCATTGACGTGAAAAGGTTCGATCACCATAATCCGCAAATCCAGCATGTAGCTCTATCAGTGCAACCGTCGTCAAAATCATGTACTCGCTAAATTTTGAGGCTATTAGAAGAGAACGGGTGGGGTGCCATAATATATTGAAAAGGAAGTAACACACAGGTGATGGACAACCCAGATTTAATGCTTTGCAGTCGCCTGAGACACAAGTCGCTCCGTGGAACACTAACCACGATCATTGGTTGCATATTGCGAGACAACGAGAGACTGGTTCGTATGCTTATCAAGTGCGTCGGATAGCTGGGACATGGAATGATTGAGAATAAAGACATTTTCAGCGTCACATATTTAAACTAAAAAAATATCGGTCGCTCATTATCCGACTTGCTTATCCCCCCTTCAACGTCCTCCTCATTGACATGGAAGCGAATAAGCGTTTGTACCAGAAAAGATCACTTTGGCGTTTTTTGTGTTTAGTAAGTCAGTCATGGCTTCAGCACCGAAAAGTAATAATAATAATGTGCCAGCTGTACGCCGTAACGGCGCTTCGCTGCCGCGCGACCACCACCAGTCGCGCGAGGACGCCCACCCTTACGCGGATTCGAACCGGAGACCTTATGACTGCAAATCAGGTACGCAGACCACTCGGCCGACGCACCGAAAAGCGGTAGGTGCAGTTGCCATGACACAGCTATTGAACGAAAAGACTAGCAGCAGGAAAATGGTGACCAAAAGCGCCAATAGCCTCGTGACATCCCTATGTCGGGTACAGTCGCTAACAGCCTATCATCCTCAGACCCCCAATCAGAACGGTGGACATTCGTATTTGTTGCTATATCCATCGGCTGGCAGGTCAACAAGCGTAAAGACTTTGACCAAGTAAATGTACTCTGATCAAACAAAAACTATAATTTAGTGAGACGCAGGAGGGTTATACTGCACATCAATGAGCTTCTCTTCAGACACTGGTCGTCGCAGAGGATAAACAAAGGCACCCTATTTGCTGGGTCGAGTGGAGTGGATCTGGGTGAGGGTGCTACTACCCAATCATCCCCGTCTTCGTATCTCACGCTTAGCTTTTTAATCCAGTCGACAAGTCCATGTTCAACCAGGCGGACAACGTCGATCCATCCGTTTCTAATAGGCGCTTCCGATCCTCGCTGATACTAGCATGTATCAATAGGCAGTACTTGCCCGAACAATATAGACCCTATCGATCAATATCTGCTGCTTACCGGAAACCGACCTACAAGACTCGCCCTGCTGTCCCGTTGATGTCGCACTGACGGTACTTTCTCACTGAAATGTTCCGGAGCTGACGCAGCTTTAAATGCCGATCAAGACCGTGTGATCATTGTTTTGATACCCCACTGAAGCTCCACTGATCGATTGGATCCAAATAATCAACTGAGTGTGTGCCGTCAAATTAGCTGATCCGTTTAAACCTATAATGTCTCGCGGGGCCAATAGGTTCCAGCTTGTTATTGCTGCTTACGACTCTACAATCTGTACCGCTGACTCGGTGAAGGATGATTTCTATCACCAAATTAGCGAACTCCTTCGTTACAGCAGAAGTACGAATACTGTGGTGCCTGTTGGTGATCTGAACGTCCAAGTTGGAAACCTATCCATAGATGAGCTGCTTTTTGGCGACGAATACCCGGTGCATGCTCCCCTAATCACAAGGTGGGCCGTTGTTACATCTATGTGAAGATGCTCGTTTTTCTCTCACGAGCACTAAGTTCCGACATAGCACTCGTTGCAGGGTTCATTGCGCTCACCAGTCTCATGCCAGCTATGAACGCAAATTGATCATATCACGATCAGTTACCGCTGGGGAGGCTGTGTCGAAAACCGTCATTCGGTTAGGAACACGAGTGTGCACTCCCACTCTGCACTTTTATGCGCTGATCTACAGTGCGTTTTGGTGGATGCTCAGGACGACATTGTGAGCACACAGACACTTGATAACCGGGAAAAACGGACGTCCTGAATGCATACAAAATTACGCAAGCATCCAAGCTGAGTAAGCGCTCAGTGGACAGAGTCGAAGATCACTGACCGCATATACGCCAGAGGTTATCAGCAACAGGCATGTCTTCATGTGGCAAATCAAATCGCCAATCTAGACATTGGGTCTCTACGCAATTTGTGGAACTTCTGGATGCTCGTCGAGGCGTTCCGGCTGGGAATGAACACAATGAGACTCGCAGAAAACCTGCGTATTAACTTGAAGTGAGGCTGGGAAGCCTGGTTGTCTCACTTGTGCATCGCAGATGGAGACAGCCGTTGCCCTTGGTAACCGACATAGGTTATTCCGTCTGATACGTAAAACGTTCAGCAGATCCGGTGTTAGCCACGAGGGGGGACAGCCTATGCACTTGCCAAAACGCTTGGAGCTTTCGGTTGAGCACTTTCCAGTTCAATCAATGGTTAATCTGCTCCTCTCTTAGTCACGTTACTCACTCCATACTCATGGCCTAATGAATTACTATTTTGCCGGAAACTTTGACGCAGCGATTTGTCTATTGGAGGAACTCGCTTAAAGAAGCGTCACTGGATGTGACGATATATCAGTAACAATCTGCTGAAGTCACTGTGGAACAATTGTACAAACAATGATCGGTCAACTTCTGCTGAACCGAATCTCGTGTTGTCGAGAAGCAAATGATTTGTTTATTTAATGTAACCAGTTGGAACCACCAGATACGCTGCTGAAAAGTGATTACCCTATTCTCTGGATTGTCCTTTGGATCTAATCTGCCGCGCAGAAGCCGAACGCGATTCGATTGCTGGAATTTTTTGAAGTCCGCAGGACTAGATGGACTATCTCCAGTCCTCTTGAAAACCGGAGGACAAGTTCTTGTGGAAGAATTACACGATCTGTTAGCGAAACTGTGGGAGCAGGGAACTGTTCCAGATGATTGGAGCTGCTCTTTTCAAGTGAGTTTCTCATTCGGAATACAGCAATGCTCCCTATCGTTCTTCACAGATTGACCGTCATCCGTGAAAACCAGATTCATTAAAAGCAAATTCACTTTTCAATCTCTTGGAGAACCGCCAATATTGGCTACTGATCCCAGTCGTGTTCCTCGGCATCAAACGCGTTTTCGATTCGGTGGATCGGTGTGTCCTTAGGACTGTTTGATTAAGAAAGGTGTGCTCGAGAAATACATAAACAGCATCGGAGCGCTTTACGCGCGCAGCTAGAACAGATTGTGGACTTTGGGCAAACTGTTGCTGCTCTTCAGTATCTCTAGCAATGTGGGACTGGGATGCGCGCTGTCAGTCTTCCTTTTAAATTTCGCTAGTTGCGGAGTTATGGAAACTGCATTCACCGGACTCGACTTTGAAGGCGTGGAGCTGCCTCCATGTGATCGACTTCCTGACTTCGCATCATGCACTTGTGCTTCATGCATCCAGATCAGATGGCTCGAGCGACGTCCGACGCCCTGTCGCAGATGGCCTCTTGCTGGGTTCAAAATGAGTGCACGCGGCGTATACGTTGATGATATTGCTCTAATATGTGACAACTCACAAGTGCCAGGTAACGCTGGACAAATTAGTATTTGATTTCAGCCATTTTACACCCTCTAAATGCAAAACTCTCCTCCAGGATTACTACAATGACCCTTGGCGGGGAGTAGCTAGAAGTCCTTCAGAAATTCAACCAGTTGAGCAGTTGTGTCAGCGCCTGTGGAATAGAAGCGGGAGTGGCAAATTGCATAGCAAAAAGTTGAGACGTTTTGTTCTACTTCACCACTTATGGCACTGGCGCGACATTACTAACGCCTTAAAAGGCAGAGTTTGTAACGCAGCCATGCGTCTCACCCTAATGTACGATTGTGGAACGTGGTCTATCAAAGCAACAGGCATAAAGAGGCCAATTGAATTTGACCACTAGTGCCTCCACAGCCTAGATCATGTCTGGTGGGAACATTGTGTGGTCAACGCCTTGTATTGGGCACAGGGAGAGCGAATGAACTGCTCCAAACCGTCATTTCACGCATCGTGCTCCAATGGTTTCGCCATGTGTTACACATGCCAGCACACCGACTCCCGCGACATGTTGTTTGCGTGACCGGGTGCGGAAGGAAGGAGAGGAAAGTAACTGATGAATTAGTTAAGAGGAATGAAGGCTTGGATTTGGTTAGACCTTTCCGTCACCCGAGTTGGGCCCGAAAGATGTTTACTTAGAGACACTCATCGACATGGCGAAAAACCAACCTCAATGGTGTTTGTTTTGAGGGCCCATGTCCCTCCCCGTTTCGCTTAGCCTCCCTTCTCTGGCGACGTAAAGTAATAAAAAAGCATAATATTATTCGTTCCGATTTTGTTCCACCTATTATTTTCGTTTTTGAATACCCTGCTGCATTGTATTGCCGCACAGTAGGTCAGACATTTCTAACCTCAAGCCAACGTGCAGAAAGGTAAATGAACTTGGAGAACTTCATTATTACCTCGACAGACTCATGGAATATGGAGAATGCAGTGCAAACAATGACGGCCATTCTTACTATTAATGAGGTAATTTTAGTCACAATACGCTGGTATACAACTTGTTCTTGACTGATACCTGCCATATCCATACACAACTGAAGAGCTGAAAAGCCATAATGATGATGGTCCAGACAGATTGCATCTTTGCTTAGACTCTCCAAATAAAGACGGTAGAAGCGGAAACAAGAAATTGGGATGTCGCAATTGCTGATGGACACCAGTTCGAGGTGACCGACCTCCGCGAGCAACGGTTCAGAATTTATCGTCGAGTTTTGGAGTCCCCATCCATACATTACGTGCTTTTAAACGCAAAAATAAAATGGACTAGTCGCATAAAACAGTGCTCCTACGAGTCATGGTAGACATCTGGCGCTTAAAAATAGTGTTAGCGAGCGGCCGTTTCCTTGAGCGCTTGAACAAAATGTGTCTGGTGTAGCATTTACACTTCAAGCTTAAACGCAGACTTTCGAAATGACCTGTATGATCCCACTACAGCTACTTGAAACGCATTAATGGTGACTCGCAGGGAGGGGTGTCGAGATTGTCTCACTGTTACACATCGAAGTGTAAGTGAAACGACTGTATCTATCGGAGTACAACAACGTGATGACCGCTATTCGTCCGCAAGTAAAGCCCAGTATGTGCAGATGATGGCTCGCATACGAATCTGGACAAGAGTAAGATAGGCAGGCACGTGACAACTCCAACAAAGTCACCCTCATTTGTTGAAGTTCGTTAGGATGTATGCTTGGTCCGAGGTGGAACAGCGAATGCGTATTGCAAGTAGGCGCGGATCACAGGCGAAAAGTTTGAAGAAAACGGACGATACAATTAGTGGGCAATCACAAGCGGTCCCAATCCAGTGCTATCCAGTGACAGTCCAATAGAGTGACTGGCCACCAGAATTGGGATATGTAAACGAAACACGGCTCCCTTAGGATCGGAGCCCGCAGATACACAAGTGCCGTTGCTTAACTTGGCGAGGGAATTGCGCCATTCGGTGTGTAATCCAAACTTCTATGATGTAGGTAGGAAACGGGAGCGACGCACCACTATGTCGCACAGTGACTAAATGATCATCTGATATGGTGTGGCATGGCACCCACCTATGCAGGTATATGTCATTGGGTGAAGGATTACGATAAGAATCAGACTGATTCTCTTGGATGCAATGAGTGTACAATGTAACTAAGGGTGAGTGGTCCAATATACGCTGGTTGTTGGCATCTGTTCCTTCCTGGTAGCATCTCAGATCGCGCATAATCGCTTGAGGTCACATGGCAACGAAGGATCGGTAGAAAGTAATGGTACACGCGCCGGGGTTCTAAATGACAACAAACCGTTAACCATATTGTCCACGAAGCATGGATCATCGAGCGTCCGATGCCGAGAAACATTAGCTGGTAATACTCTGGACAGCATAGCGAGCTTGAATCGCCCATATCGGGTTCGACCACGCTTTTCGAATGTCACTCAACGAGCTTCCTCAGCGGACTGTTTACGATCTTGGATGATGCCATCGGGGGATTGATAATGGCGTATTCAAAAGCTGGTCGAAAGGTGGGGCATTCTAGGACGCGTGGCCCCCTCGCATAAGTTGAGATATTGCGTTTCGTTTATTAAGACCGACAGACGTTGGGGTTAGCAGCTAAGCCGACTTCAATTTACTGTCAGTTAACGTACATTTCTGTTCACTAGATGTAACAGTGTCGTGAGATGTGAACAAAGTTTATCAAGACAGCAAAATATCAAAGGCATCGGCTAAACAGGGAGCATCAGTTAGGATCCGAGATGAGGAGACACGGAGAAGACGGTGAAAGGGGGGCATATAATACTCCCCCAAGGAGCTGCTACAGGAATTACCGAATGACTGCAAAACTGATGCTGTCAGACGAGGTTCAGGGCTTCGCTGCTTGATCAGGAGTTATATCAACCTCCAGACACATGCAACAAATAAGGTGGGTTGACTGGCCGGCGGACGCCGGTCCAGTTGGGGCGCATCCATTCGGTACAATTGTTCAGTTAAACATTTCTGATCAGAGTAACAAAATGCGGTGGATCCAGCTGCTACAACTCAAATGGCCATGATAATAAGTGTGAACATGACGAACGTGTCAGCTGTACGCCGTAACGGCGCTTCGCTGCCGCGCGACCACCATCAGTCGCGCGCGGGATGAGTATACCGCGAGGACGCCCACCCCTACGCGGATTCGAACCGGTGACCTTATGGTTGCAAAGCAAACGTGCAGACCACTCGGCCACCGGCCGACATTGAAAGTCTACATGTGAACAAATGTGTTGAAAGAAACCAAAACAAGAAAAAGTGACTTAAATCTAGTCAACCCAAACCATTCAACTGTGGTTGTGAGGCAGCCTGAGCGAGGTGCTCAACATGATGAGATACACTTGGAATTCATCGAGAAATGATGACTCCAAAGTGTTCTGGAAACCGGCCTGGAAACGTTTGCTGAGACGGTTAGTGAGCATCACCTAGTGTGACTCACTCGTAGAATGACCAAAACACATCCAGCCACAAGCAATGTGTGATTGATCAGAAAGAACAATTTCATCGTTATCATCAAAGATACCGACACCATTTATTGCGTTTAATAAAACAGTTCTAGTTAGAAATCATCGCGGCCCTTCTCATAGGCTCCTACTATGTTCGCAGTTAGAGGTGATGGTGTTATCGCCAAGTCCCTACACAGCGAAATATCGACGAATTGAGCACTGCACTGACTATCAGATCATGTTACTCGGTGGTATCTTGATTATATTGGTACTCATCCACTTACTTGATACCAATGCTCGATACAGGCGGCAGACAAATTAGCTGCAACGTTAGACAACGGAGGCCAAAGAAGGTGGGTGCATTAAGCCCAGTAACGTTGGGCTGCGAACAATCTATTCAAAGTATTGATTACTTTATGTGAAAGACTGTGTATCAAATGAAATAGAGCTCACCAAATTCAAATCTGGTACTTCTTGTTCAGAAAGTTTCTTCAGAGCAATCACAGTTGGTTTTAAGCCTGCGAAGGGCACGCGACCAGTAAACAATTCGGCTATGGTCAAGCCAAGACTGTAAACGTCAGAAGGTAAGGAATAGCCGTTAAAGTCTTGTGCTATCATCTCTGGACTGTACCAAGCAACTGGATGACCATAGAGCAAATTTCCATTAGGGCTACGTTGCACATTCCACCCGCGCCACGAAAAGTGAATCTGTGGTAGATCATTCCGAGCCACTTTGAAGTGCGACGAGAGAGACTGAGCGAGACTTCCAAGTCCACAGAGCCGGACCTGAATATTGCTCGAGGAGGATTCATTGTGAACTAACAACAAATGACCGGCACACAAGCCGCGATGCATGACACCTTGGGCATGCAACCGCTCGACGCACAATAATGTCCGAGCGATAATGGCAGCAACAAGCTTTTCAGTCAGACCTTCAGAACCGATGCGGCGCATCACATCATAGGCAGAGCCATATGTGCTCAAAGGATGAGAAATAGTCATAAAACACTGCTCCAATTTAATGCTCGTGGGGAAACTAAGGAATGCATCTGCCGGTGGGCCAAGCAACCCCTTCTTCACTTCAGGAATTAAGTGAGTGAAAGAGAGCTCGCGAATAAAGCCTACGTTGGCCATGAGGGAGGAAAGACTTTGCCTATCACATAATTCCAGATTGATCACCTTGGACCACAGGTTATGCTCGCGATCCGTAACATACTTTACGGAAACTGGCGGATCGAACGGGATAACCTCTTGAATAGGAACGTCCAAAGCGTTGGTGCTGTAAACGATATGCAATTCGGTGGTCTGAAATCACATTATAACTTACATGAAAGCTTCATCCCATAGCATGTCCGAACAATATTCAAAAACCAGGAGTAAAGATGGGATTTGTATGAATCGCGATTAACCACGGATTCGCTAAAAAGCAGGAGAATTGGGTGAAAAATGGAACAGCAAACATATAATAGATGTAATCCTAATTGAAAAAATACCGGCAAATGAGCAACCCCTGCAGCATCTCCCTTCCCCTTCACAAAGAAAGAGTAGCATCGGCGTCCTCGTTCAGAGCAAAATGGTGCATAACAGCAGGGAAACAATCGAATATACTCACGAGAAGTAAAAATAGCACGGGACAGACACAAATTTGATTTTGAGTGGAAAACTTCAAGCTGTAAAGCATCGGATCAAAGGTGTCTAGATTAAGCAAATAATGGCCCTGAAAATACGCCCATACCAGTGTACACAGTTTATTTCCGCATAAGTGTCACAGTACATTTATCCACTGACCGATTCCGTTCACTGGACGGCCGATGCAACAATAAGGCTAAGCCGTAGGCTGGAATCAGCAGGAATTAATGCCAACCAAATCACTCAGTCTTCTGCATCAAGTAATGTGGTTATCCCACGATCTCATTTTGCGATCAAAGTGGTGCTGTTACTTTTAAGTCGGTATCACATGCTCCCAGCGAAAGCTACGGTGCTTACAGAAATGAAGATCCTATAAAATAACACAGGAAAATTCAGCTTAAGTCGATCATATCTATACTTCGTCAGATAGCCAGCACACACTGTACGGTCATTTCAACTGGCAATCATCAGCAGCTCGCACCTTTTTCGGCCCCTCTGAGGCTAGAACCCACACCCCGACTGTTACCAGTCCGGGGTGAATAGCACTGGGCGACGGGGGATGGTAACGACCGGCATAAGTGTTACTAAATGTCATGAAGCTATTTCATTGATCTCACTACTCCCTTGTAAATAGGACGCAGACCGAACTGATTATAATGCCGTAAGTTAATTGGCGGTTTAAGTTGTGGGGGTTACTCTGTCTTCTGCATGGCAGTAAGCTGCAAGTCAGTGGAGAGTGAGCAGTTCCCCGTGGCATTCACCACGGACTGAGACTGTATTTAAGAGCAGGTAGAAAAGTTTCTGTACAACTATCGAAGTATGAAAAATAAAAAAACATTTAGTTGCAAATCATCAGCGGTAATGTTTGGTCAGTTAATCGTTTATCCTTGTTCGGTTATGAATTCGTATTAGTGTCATTATTTCCGGGCATAGGATGTATTTTTTGAATTGTATGTGCAACGTTTTACAAAGCACAGATTTCCGAAATAATCGTCTATACGTGCTTTAAAACACTTCACAGAACCTACCTCTATTATTCCTTATGGTAGTGTATTCCATAAGTTTACGATTCTTCGTCCTATACAATGCTGATATTCATGCATGGAACCCTGAGTTTGTAACGTGGTCCTCGAGTGTACAGGGTTCCCGCCGGTGAAATATTTGCCGTAGTATGCCGAAATGATTCAGGTGTAATATTCGTTGAGTCATAACAAGGTCAATTCTTACTCGGCGGTAGAACAGTGTGTAGAGTCAGTCTTTCACAACGTTTTTCATTAGACTGGTAACATTTGGGTAGCAAGTTTTAGCCCCACAGGGGTCAGATAGAATGCGCATTGCTGACGATTCTTGAAAGGATAAGACGGCTGTGTAATGCATTTTCCAGTGTGTGTGTGTGTGTGTGTGATGGCTATCCGACGGAGTCTAGATGCGATAAATCTCTGCTTCGCAGTATCCTTAGTCCGCGCGCGACTAGTGGTGGTTACGTAGCAGCGAAGCGTCGGCACTGCGTATCGGCGTACTGCTGATACCATTCCCAAACACTGGAAGCGTAAAGATAACGGGAGGACATTGGCTAATAGGACAATGTAACCTCATACTCTGCTATATGTTTGTTCAACCTCACCCACAACCTCATCCAAAAACTCTTTTAGCGATGGCGGGACCGGACTTCCATCTATCCTCACCGCAGTTACATTCGGTGGAGGTCAGCGATTTGAGCCCACTCCTCCAATTTGCCAACATGAAAAGGTTAGTTCAGTGTCAAGTCAACGGCAGTCTAAGCATGATACCTCGGCTGTCTTCGTGCCCCTTGCTGTCTCGACATTCACACGTGATACACTGTCCCTAGCTCAAAACTTCTTAATAGCTAACTTGAGCACACCTGTTTTGCACTTACCTACCATGTGTACTATGCTTCGACCGAAACACACAGGCGATCATGCAACAGACCGCGGTAATTCTCCAACACGTAGTATATTCTCAGTGATTCTTCCTAATGCAGATTCATAGTGAACAAACATTTTTAAACACACTTGCACAGCTCAATAATCCACAAGCGATCCACGTCACTTAAACATGGTATTCCTCTGATACACTTGACCCTACTCTGATGATTCCAAACTACCGATTGTTTTGAAAAGATCGTTGCATCAGAAAAGTTGGAGGGTATATCATATACGTGCATAAAACATTTACAGCTGAACGTATGGACCGCTCACAACTGGAAAATATCCATGAACCCATTTGGCTGTCAGTTTCAGGTGCGTCTTCTTACATACTGCTCGCCTGTACCTACAACTCAGCAAATGCGTCTAACGTGGGTACCACCAACTTCACTACTGTATTTGACTTATGTATCAGGGTAGTCACACAGCCAGAAGATAATGGCCGGTGATTTCAACTTACCAAAATTACAGTGGTCATCCAAACCATCGTTATCCTTGCACACTAGTTTTGTTTCTTGCATTAGAGCATGGGGCTAGACACGGGTGACCAGTTCAACCCTGTTGGCCAATGTATTGAACTTAATACTAACATTAGGGATACCCAACCACAGACTGAGATCTTAGATAGTCTCCCTGGCAGCAACCATACACTCATCCTGCTCAGTCTCCACATAAAAATGGTCACTAAACGCGCTTCTACACCACAATGTGCAACTTATAAATTGGAAATATGTTCGACAGGTAATTCGTTTCTCTGACTGTGATGTAGTCTTCTTCTTTACAAGTTTATGCACTGCTGTGGAGCAGTTTTATAATCAGATCTATTGCGTTATAGCCTTCCTCGTTCCTGGCTCGCCGAACAACATTCCCGTGGTGCCAAGTGGGTGGTTCGGGTTTACTCCGTTCCAACCAATAGTTTAGCGACAGTGTTCCAGGACGTGGTGGACCTTCACCTTGTAAGCCACAAAGGTCTATTTAACAACACTGCGACGTGGCGGATGTGACTCGCCACCAACTAGTCACTGCGCTTGCTTATCTGGATAATCATATGCATTCCATGGGCTCCAATCCTCCCTTTTTACATTGGCGACGCGATCAAACCGTCGAAAGTACAGCGGCACATCTACAAACCCAAGTACCACAGCTACACACAAGCACATGGTTGGCGTCATCCAGTTCCGGATTTGCCTGTCACTGCGGCCTCCATAGGACAGCCACAGAACGCCTGCGTATACAGAGAGAACATGGGTGGCTTATGCTGCACCACCCCCCAGCTCTATCCACACACCCCATATCCAGTGTAAACCCGAAGGAATAAGGCCGAGAAGCACGTGGAGGGAATTCATGTTCCATCAACGGAGCCGGTCAACACTACTTCAATATGCATAACAGCAACATTCATGTCTATCTAAGTGGGGAATCATGCGTAGCATACTTACACAAGGCGGTGGCTGGGACGTAGCCCGCTCCACCACTCTTTGAGAATAGCACGGTTATGAGGACTGTACACCCCGCCCCGAGCAACGACTAGCAGTCTCCTGGGGCCAGTAATCGAGGTGGAGGGTAGCAGCTAGGCACCTTGTCAACACTCACATCAAGCGTAGTCACATCGGGGATAACAAACGATTAACACAAAACTTGAAGGAAAGTAAACACGCAAAACAGACACGGAGTATGCGGCAAAACAACAGAACTGAGCAAATCAAATAAGATGGAATGCATCTTGTCCCAGTTGAGTAGGTCTAGTTTAGGTGTAAGTCGGTGTAGCACAGCTGTGGTGAAGAAGCATGATGTATGCAACATCAACCTCAGTATGAAGCACTCATGCACACCTACACAGAGGTACACATAAACAGATCCAATGTTACTGGCAAACGCGACATGTTTGTACACTTCCCGATAATTCACAGTCCTTGCACCATGATCACGTCTGTTCAGGCGTGCCTCGCGTCGTCGAGAACAAACGGTTTATTTATTTATTGCTCATGTCTACAAAGATACCGTCGAACACGTAGTCAGCCACGAAACCCTAAATTTATCTGCAAGATTCAGGAAAAAGCCATGACTTTTTACTGATCTTACAAATGCACGAATTTACCACCAGTCAAACATGCGCAGTTAACGAGCCGAAAAAATGAAGAATATATAGACCTACGAAGAAGCTGCAAGGCGAGGACGCTTGTCAAAATACTGCGTCGTAGAACCAGTGACCGCTCTCCTTTGATTATTGAAACTGTTGACGGTGAGGACCACTTACTTCATGACCTAGCCGCAATCTGTGAAGCATTCAGTTACTACTTTGATATTTACATAAGTCTCGAAGATGATCATGCACCTGTGTACAGAGAGGTTGAAGGAACAAACCCTACAAGCGGTCGATATCTCGCTCAACAGTATCCACCAAGTTATCAAGCCAATCAGACCATTCTACCAATCACTATTAAACTAGGAGCGCCTGATATACCACTGTTCCTCATGAACATGTTCACTCTATCGCTGGAATCTAGCCACCTTCCAGATCAATGGAAAACCATTTGTCATATCTCAGCACAAATGAGATCACAAACAAAAGATTAAGAGCTACTGGCCAATCCACCACACTCGAATAATCGCCTGGTTATTTGAAAAAGCGATTAAAACTGACATGAGGAACTTTGTCGATTTGTTTTGCCTGATAAATATAATTTACAGCATGGTTTTCTTGACAGGCAAATATGCACCAACTATCAACTGCATGACCTAAACTATATTTCAGAATTTTTGATGCCGGCCATGCAGTAGTAATTTTATTTTTGTACGTATACTAAGTACTCGACCGGTATCTAACAAGCGGTTATTACAAAAGTTGGGAGGGTTTGAGATCCGGGACCCATTACTAGGTTGGCTGTCGTCATACCTGAGTGATCGCTATCAAGTAGTCACTTTAGGTGACCATCGCTCTTCTCCAGGCCCCATTACAAGTGTGGTCATCCAAGGGAACGTGCTCGGTCCTACGCTGTTCCTGCTTTAAATTAATATCATCATTACATCCGCAAAACACGGTCAAAACTTTTTGTTCGTCTATAAGATCCGGCGTGACGAACTTCACGGATTGTTATTGCTCATTCAAGATAACTTAGATTCCCTTGGGGCAAAGTGCCACAAGATGGTGAACCTTTCAGTTAAGAAATCAAGCTTCGTCATACGGTTGTTCTATCCCCGAAGGATCAATTGCACTTAACAATGAACATATCCTTATATAGCTGTCCACGCGTGATCTCGGAACAAGGTATTCATACATCTTAAAGTTCGCCGAACATGTCCAATACCAAGTAGCATGTGCCAAACAATCCTTGTTTAGTATACCTGACAAAATCCCCACAATCCATATTAGAGTTGAACATTTTAAGCTACTCACCGCCGCATCCTCGAGTAATGTGGCATAATATACGATAATATGAGTGGCAAAATTGCAGTGGAACACCTGCAGAGGTCGTTTATAAACCGCTGATTGGCAAGCACTCTGCCATGAATTATCGAGAGCATTGTAAGGAACCGAAATTCGAAGCACTTTGGATACGACGATTAAAGCATAACGTGTTGCTGCTTTACAACCGGTCACACAAAAACCTATTCCGAGCTGTCTAAACTCAAACTGCAACGTAGCCCAAGTAGAGAGCATCACAATTCAGAATATACCAAAGGGTAGAAGAAACATTAGTTCGGATTTCTTCTTGGTCAAGTATAGCTATCTGTGGAACAAAATGCAACATTTAGCAACAAGCTCTCAAGTTGACTTGATCTGAATACCACAATTATTATATTTACATGGGAAAAATCCCTTTATGAGCTATTCCAAAGAGGACTAAAAGCATCTAAACACCCACCTTTCAAAACCTTGGCTTTTGCCTCAACCATCCACCGAAACACATATAGTCTATGCACGAGCATGGTCACTTTTGTCCAGATTGTTCTGCGCCGCTACAGACACAGTTTCTCGGATCATGAGAACTACGTATTAGTTACGGTCTGGTCAGCTAACCCCTCCTCGTAATGGAAACGACCAATCTCGAGACGTTGCCCATATCTATTTCTACCCTCTCGAAATCTGTCGTAGATTGATGGGATCGCTTGGTAAATTCTCTAGCATCTGAGTAGGTATTTACCTGTTAAATCTATCCATGCAGGCTGTGACAGTATCTCCAATTTTTTCATGAGTGGGGTTTGGGGAACATAAATCTCGGTGAGATGTGCCTTTATCTTCTAAACTGACTAAACAGTGTCGGTCACAGAGATCTCACGATGAAGAACTGAAACTTCGACTCGCATTAAGTTAAAGTATGCCCGACAAAAATATAACAGCATACCTCAACGGTAGCCTGATGATATCTAAAGAGCGCATAGGGAAAAGGGATATGCGAACATGGTCGCCGACCCCTTACGGTGAGCTGCATGTAAAGTGACTTGCGAAATCGAGTGACTTCGGAAAAACAAGGTCCAAGGTAGACGGCAGCTGTTTGCCAATGTACCTAATCGGAGGATACACGAACTAGTGCAAAGATAGTTGCAACGTGAGCTCGAAAAGGTCCGAACCAAAGGTGCCAATCGCCGAACTGCAAGATAGATCTTTCCAAAAGATTTCAGGTAGGTTGAAGTACCCCTCTTACCAAACACATATTGGCAGCCTCAAACGAATAAACTCCGTCACCTTTTTGGGAGTAATTACAGGACTTCGATATACCATGATACTCTAAACTGAGGAGAGGAGTTGCACACAACAGTCGATAGGGCTTCAATAGATTGGCCTAACGACCGAAAAACGCAGGTCCTCAAAACATCCAGTTTACAGCCCAATTACAGAGGGACGTTTCCGACTTGACGACCAACGGATCGACCACATCTAAACACCTAGTACGCAGCTAGACATTCTTTATCTCCTGTGATACACGGGGACAGCAATGGTTCAGTGAAGTCAAGTAGTTCGGGAAGATTTGTCTACAAGTAGACCTACCTCGTGTACGTTGTCCTTTAGGATACGCACACTGCTGAGTACTATGCGAAGGAACTCGGAACAGCCAACCCTAGATCGTGCGTTACCAGTATGGGTTCTGATAAGGCGGAAATAGACCACCAGCTCAAAACCACAAGACAGCATTGTTCATCATCCGCTGGTCTGTTTTTGAGGTCTTAGCTGGCTTCTTTCAACCTCAGCCTCTCCGCCAGTGGAAGATCTGGCTGTACGCTGACGTACTATCCTTGAGTTTGAATGTAAAACGCAGTAGCGCTTTGCGTCCCTACCGGGTAAAAAGCACCACGCGAAGTAGCTGAGATCGCGGAGTTGGTGTACCGAATGTCAGTAATACCAAGATGATTAGGTGGAAGTAGCATGGTGATGCACAGTTTGGACCGATAGATGTCATCCAGTATAGGTTCTCTTAGAAGAACAGCTAAAGATTCAGTAACGTCAAGGAAAATAACGCTGCTTTCCGTAAAAGAATCAACTCGAAGGGGCGTATTTACCCCACAAGTTTTCGGCTCTACGCCAGGTTCGATCAGTTCGAATGGTGGCACTGCGCGTGTTTTCGCGCCAGTAACTGGGGTAATAGGGGTTGGAGTTTTGTGTTCCGTCTACAGCACCCTCACGGCTTTAGTCATTTCAAGTGCTGCTTTTGAGTGTCCTAATAGACTGGAGACGCGCCGTCATAGTCCCAATTTTCAAAGGTAGTTAAGGTCCAGAATGAAGCGAGCATTTAGGAATCAGTATGATTTCAATAGGCTCTAAGTTGCTTGCCTCAGTCAATCTCCACAAATTGGTTGGTACCTGTGAAAGCCAGTTTCACGAGGAACAAGTCGAGTTTTGTCGAAATCGAGACTGCATTAATTACATCTTTGATTTACGTAAGTAGTTTGAGCACCACCATATTTATTGGTCCTTGGATTACAAGGTGGACTTGTTATCTTTAAGGCTGTAGTGATTGAAAGAATACTAGGAAGGTTTCAGTCCCTTAATAAACGCAAACACTCGGAAAGAGTCAAGTCACAGTCTAACCACAGTCGAGTTCGAATCGTAGATTGCGCTATACCTGTGGCACGCGCCGAGCACGACGGAAATAGACGTTCGATAGTAATTCCGAGTCTAATATCCGATTCGCAAGCAGACTACACGGCACCGTACACACGCAAAAACAGCACAGCCAAAAATCAGCACGAAGGAGTGCGGGCCACGAAGAAGTATAGTGTAATCGTTAATTCAAACAAACTGTACAAAAGATGTCATGATAAAATTGATGATAAGAAAGACAAAATGTGAAAGATTAATAACCACTACAAGCCCAAGGACAGAGGCCCTGGCGGACACCACTGGTCCAAGTACAGGATCGGAAAGCGTTGCATTCACTTTCGCTTGCATATAGCGATCGTTCAAGAAATGGGAGGTCCAGGAAGGAAAATTCTCAGCGACGCCGATTTCTAGGAGTTTAAAAGGGAATCGTTTATGCAGCACCTTGTTGAGAGCCTTACTGAAGTTAACAAACATCAACGCGCTTTCCGAAATCTAATGATTTATCCACTTCTGCTTAGCCACGAGCAAATCTATCGAGATGAGATCCAGCTCCAAATGAGGATGAAGTGCCTGCATCAGAATTCGTTCCATGACTTTACACGCCAGTAATGCCAATCCAAAATAAAGTAGTCTGCCCTCACACACCAGGATGAAGGGAGAAAATGCTATTGGTGTGTGTTGTATTTCAAAAAATATAGATGTCACTATATGGCTACTATGCAACGTGCTTGCCTTATCGATTCCCAGTTGCGCTGACCTCGGTTTCCACTTGAGGTCCATTATCCTCTTCGGCCAGCTAGGCGTTGAGTCAGCGGCCGTTGATATATGTGGACAGAGTATAGGAGAATGCGTTGTGTGTTGAACTGGAGGTGCATGTAGATGTGTATAACTTAATGGAAATATGTGCCTAATGAATGCATGATGATGTTCCCTGCAGCAGCTCTACACCTTCCAAGTCGTGTGCTGTGAACGCGACTTCAATGACTTCATGGAAGTGCACTCTCACCAAGATTCCTCTACGCTACTGCACGCCACTCAACCACGCACTGATGATGTCACCTCGACGTGAGGAAAGATTTACAACCAAATTGCCAAGCTCAGCGAGCAGTTCAACCGTCATCTGAACAACCTGAGCTAACAATCTTCAATTCTATAGCCAGCGGGTATCTTTGTCCGTTCTCATGCCTTAATGTCCTGGGTTGAGGAGGACTGGACCTTAACGGGTTCCACGTTATGAGGTCTGTCTCACCATTCGCTGGGCATGAAAGGAGTTCATTAACGGCCCTTCTCATTTTAGTCTGGTCCTTCGGAGAAGGAACTCGCGGTATGCGAAACGGTTCGCCATTTGAACGTGAGCCTGGTCAGAGGATGCATCGGCCTTCGTTTTGGCATAAAAGCTTGAAGGGGTAAACCTTGGAAGTGTGCTCTTGCTTCCTACCCAGGCGGAAGGCAGAGACAATGTTTATTCCCTGTTCACCTTCATCAAAAGAAATGGAGATCATCCGATAGAGGAATACTTGGTCATCCAGCATCCTTTCCGCTGAGGTGTCCTTGGTCAATTCAGGCGTGTTCACAATAATAAGAAAACGGTCCGAGACGGTGGTTAAGTGAGCCCAGAGATATGTGGCTGAGGAGGAGAAGCACTGTTCTTGTTCAACTCTTTCAGCTGGTTAATTGATTTCACCTCGCATTGGGAGGATGCAGTCTTGGGTTCGAACTTAGACTTTGTTTGCACATCCTTCGTAGCTGGGTTCCGACCATCCGGGGCGGTGGCATTTTTCTTCACAACCACTGCATATGTCTCAAACATGGGATCCCTATGCAGGACGTGTGTCGACGATTAACTGTACTGCTGATCAGTGGTTCTGAGGATGAAATCAAAGAAACATGACTCCGATTTCCCGGAGAAGTGTCCGGGCCAGAGATAAAGGCAAGACAGAGTTCCGCGAAGTTCCCTTTTTTGTTTGTACTACAGTACGTACGCATGAGGGACATGGGCTAAGTAGGGTTAGTCCATTCGAAATGCGTCTGTTACTCATTGTGGCCTGACGGGTCACAAAGATGATTACGGAGGAAGTAGACCTCTGCAAGGGTTCGTACAGATCCATACCGATGTTACTACAAGAAATGTGAAGTCACCCGCCTCAGGGAGTATAATGAATAGCCTTTGGGCGAGAAGTGACTCTTCTGCAATAACGTAAGAATTTGTAGGTCATTGAATACTATATTCAGCGATTTCCAGGCATTCGGGAGTCCAGGGTGGAACTCAAATCGGACGTAGTTAGGAATAAATAAGCTGAAGCACAAACAAAAAGGCTTAAATATCATAGAATATACTGAGTACTTACTAGTTTGACAACCTATTGGGTATTTCTGTTCGACCGGACATTTGTAACGCACCGTTCATGTCAATATAATCATGCTTAAACTTTCTATTCCCTTGTATCAACGCGTAGGCGCAAAGTAAAGCGAGTTGGAGTGTTTGCACTATGGTGTGCAGGGTTGCTGAGGTGTGCGCTGGTCTGCCTGCATTTCACAATAGGTTTACCGCGTATTTTAAGAGTGTCCACTTTAGTGTGTATGTTGCGCCGTACACCGACGCGGACGTACCTCAGGGTCCCTCTTCTGATGAGGCTAATGATGCTTACGGCAGCGCTATTTGTAAGATGCCGGTGACAGATGGTTTTGGTGGCATGCAATGAGAAGACTGCAACCACTGGTACCACCAGCAGTGCACTGGCCTGACTGCAGATCTATACGCAATGCTGTCCATCAGCGACAATGTGCTTTTTAGCTACGTCATTTTTTTGGACGGCGGTAGGGCCGTCCAACTTTTGTCGGTAGAAACATCGAAACCCTTGATGTCAGACTGCAAAGAGTGAAGTAAGCAGTCAATGCAATCACCAAATTTGAGCATAAGATGAATTTGGTTATGAAGGCGATTGCGACTCCTAGCGATGGTACGCTTAGGGGTTGCGATACACCAAACACTGGTAGCCAACTTGCAACACCAACCATCGTGTTAAGCGTCCCGTCTACAGCGGAACATACGGATAACATTGCTGAAGGTAGTGTGTTTGGATACGCCAGTAAAAATGTTGAAATGCGGATTTGTGAGCCCGCTAGGGTAAAATGAAAAAAGCCAACAAGTTGCAAAAACCCTCTGGCAAACACGCAGCTAAAATTATCGCAAACCGTATAAAAAGGTAAGTGTCGCCTCCATCCGACAAGTCGATTAGTGGTTTAAAGACCATAGCTATCTTATGCACACCTTTTTGTCAGTCAATGCCCCATGGTGGCCGGCGCCGACAAGGTGGTTTCAAATAACGTATTGGATTCCCCTCCACCCGTTACAGACACCGGCTCCTGTGCCTGTTAATTAGAAGAAGAGCACTAGGACTATCAGTAAACCCTGTCAGACTGTCAAGTGAAAAAAGACAAGGGGCTACAATTAGCGTAAATGACCTACGCCGCAGTTGTTTCAGCGGCTGCTGAATAGAAGCAGCTAGTTTCAGCACCAGTGGCAAAGACAACTGGTGTTTGTATCTGATCAAAAACCCGTCGGCTAAACACACCCCGTCATGATGATTCTTTCACGGAAAGTAGCATTATATTCGGTAACGCGGTAGAATCCACTGCCGCTCTTCCCCGGACCGTCGAACACGCCTAAGTCATTCATTATACACGTTAGCTAGAGGTGTGAAACACCTCAGCTACTGTGCCGCAATACGTTAATGAAAAAGGAAAATAAATACAAAAGTTGCATGCCAGCTGAGCTACCAGCAACGGATACGCATCGTTCCGGTAAGCTACCAGCCGGCTACTAGGCAAAAAGAAAAATTATTGTGTTTTACGCTAAGAAATGAGATCGTAGGTAGAGGGGGAGGCTAAAAGGGATGGGGAAAGACAAAGAAACTCACAGCACGAACGCCACTGAGGTCGGCTCCTTGCCATGTCAGCAAGTGTATCCAGCCAAACGTGTTCACCGTCTTTTGGACCCAACCAGGGAGCCGAGACGCTCCAACAGAGGCCAGCTTCGAAGTGATGGACTTCATTCCCCTGGACCAAGTCATCGCTTGGCCACCTCTTCTTCCATCCACATCCCCGGTGAGCAAACAACGCACGTCGAGGGAGTCGGTGGGCTGGCATGCGCAACACGTGGCCCAGCCATCGGAGTCTGGTGCGTAAAATAACGGTGCTGAGCGGTTCAGTTCCTTTTCCTGTGCCGTAAACAAGGCGCCGAACACGCTCCTTGCTAACTCGGTGTTCCCATTAGATGTGAGCCAAACTGCGAAGGCACCGATGGTCGAACGTAACTAACCTCTTCATGTCCGCCGATATCAGGGGCCAGGTTTCGCAACCGTAAATTAAGGTCAAACGTACCGCTGCATTGTACACTCTACCCTTCAGGGCAAGAGTGATGTCGCGCCGCCGCCATAAGTGGCGAAGGTTAGCAAAAGCACTTCGAGCTTTCGCTATGCGGTTCGTGATCTCGTCTTCGATCCCAAGGGCGCTGATACAACTTCCCAGGTAGTTGAATTTTTGGACGACTTCTAGCTGATCCCCACCAAGGGTCAGCGCAGGAGGCGATCCTTGTTAATCTTGGAGGAACGCTTTGCATTTTGATGGTGCAAAGCAAAGCCGGAAGCTGCTGACAGCCAGTGCTAATCTGTCCAGCGCGGCTTGGAACGCCTGGGAGCTGTCACAGACGAGGGCAATGTCGTCTGCATACTCCAAGTCAAGAAGTCGTTCTCCTGGGAGTAACTCCACACCTTCCAAGTCATGTCCTGTAAATGCAATCTCCATGACTTCGTCAACAGCGAAGTTGAAAAGGAAAGGTGACAGCGGGCATCCTTGTCTCACACCGCTGGAGATACTGGAGGGTGGCGACAGCTTGCCGTAAGCCCTCACTCTGCCCGTGCTACGCGCGTATAATGCTCGGATAATAGTTAAATATTTCTCGGGCACACCTTTCCTGAGTAGACAATTCCAAAGGGCACATCGATCAACCGAATCGAAGGCACCTTTGATGTCGAGGAACACGACTACGGTGGGCCGCCAATATGTGTGGCGGTGCTCCAACAACTGACGCAAGGTGAAGAAGTGGCCGATGCAGCCACGACCCCGACGAAATCCGGCTTGCTCCTCACGAATCTGGCTTTCACGAGCGCCAGTCAGCCTGTGAAGGATTATAGAAGCGAGTAATTTGGAGGCGATGAAGGTCAGACTGATTCCGAACGCGAGCCTCCTTTGAAGATGGGAACAATAACGGAGCGGCTCCAGTCGGTTAGGACAATTTCCTGCTTCCGCAGTTTCACTAGTAATTCATGTAAAGCATTAACAAGAGCAGAGCCTCCGAATTTGAAGAGGGCTAGAGGAAGATCATCTGGTCCCGCGGCTTTGTTCAACTTGAACACGCCCAAGACGAACAAACGAACGGTGGTTGTGTTGTTTTGGTACACAAGGGACGTGGATGGATGTGTGAAGAGTGAGTGTTAGTAAGAACGCTGTGTATGGAAACAGTGTATAAGTATATAGCCCATTGTTCCGAAAATTCCCTTCAAACACCGGTTTATATGTATTGCCGTGTTCACATGTGGTCATTAATTAGTTTTGCTAATGGAAATGGCAGCGGGGACGGGGGCAGCGCGTGAAGCGATAGCGTGGCGGAAGACGGCGACACACCCCAGCAAGGTCGTTGAAAGCCAATTAAGGAATAAACGTTGACTTTACCTGTGTTTGGTAGCTAGTGGTCATACAATGGCGCGTTAAGTCAATGGCAGGAGAGATGGAGGCAGCGTTTGGAGCGATATGGACATGGATTACGGTGGCGTATTACGGCGTGGGCTAGGAAATCCGAGTAAGAAGTGTATATATATATATATATATATATATATGAACACTACCAATAACAATACAATTGGCTGATTGCCAAAACACATAAGAGGAAAAAGTAGGTTGGAAGGGAAAACAACTGTTAGGGTAGAAGTCCCACAGCTAGTGTGCCACTGCGTACGGTCCTTGGCCATATCCTCTAGCGTTTGTAACCAGATGTGATCGGGGTCCTTTGGTCCCCAACACGGGAGACGAGAACGCCCAACAACAGCCAGCTTCAACGTTTGCACCTTAATGCATTGGATCCAACTTTTACATTACCCTCCTTTTCGTCGCTCCTACCCCACGCTTGTGCTCGCAAATATGGCACGTCGTGGTAGCCGCTGGGTAGGCATGCGGAGCACATGCCCAAGCCAGCGAAGCCTCCGCAGTGAAATGATGCTATCAATCGGTCGGCGGAGTTCGTTAGATCTGAAGACTCGCCGACGGACTTCCTCATTACTGATGTGATACTGCCATCCAACACCAGCAATGCTTCATAGGCAGTGGTGATCGAAGACAGATAACCGCAGAACATCGCTTTTGCGAACAGGCCAAGTCTCACAGCCGTACAGTAGAATCGCTCGTACCGTAGCAATGTATACTTGTCGCTTGAGAGCGAAGCTGAGCTCACGACGAAGCCACAGGTGACGAAGGTCAGCAAAAGCGTGCCTTGAAGACACGCAGGGAGAGCTCATCTGTCAATCCACCAACTCCTAAAATAAATGAATTTGTCGACCAGTTCCAGCGGATGCCAGTCCTGTAACAGGACCTTACATTTGGAAGGGGCAACAGCCAATCCAAATTGGGAGGTGGACATCTCCAGTCTAAGCAACACAAGATGGGCGGCTTGGAAGGGCTCGCAAATCACAGCGATGTCGTCGGCGTACTCTAAGTCCCGAACGCGGTCACCAGGGAGCAGTTTAACACCGCAGGACTCAGTTTTCCAAGGCAGTATGCAGAATCTCGTACATGGCGAATTTGAATAGGAATGGAGAGGCTGGGCAATCCTGTCTACCACCGCTAGTGATACTGAGCGCAATGTCTCAGTATATTCGCACGACCCGAAGTTTGATGGTAAATGGCAAAGAGAATGTCGATGTACTTCACAGGTACTCCCCTTGTCAGTAAGCAGTCCCAAAGAGCCACTCTGTCAAACATAAACTTCATCCTGCATCGGCCGTCGCGCAGATTATCAAGGGTCGCCTTATCTGCTGCATACAGCAGAGCGCATAAGCGAAAACATGCTACTGCTGGCGCCTCTCTTCTTTCTTTTCCACCTTTTTCTCTTACTCCCATCCCGGCCCCCATTACTAACCTTCCTTCTATAATTCCCAGCTTAATTGACAGCAACCGAAGTGCCACTGGAGTAGAACCATCTGCAGCCACCATCCCACAGCACCTATCGGACGCCTATCGGCAAAAGTCCCTTATAAGGCCACGCTGTCCCGTTTCCATGGCGACATTCAACGTCCGCACTCTAAGACAAACAGGTCAGCAGGCTGCACTCGCACGCACCTTGGACACACTGGGTGTTGATGTGTGTTGTGTGTCCGAAACTAGGATTAATGACCCTAACGGGGTTATTGAATTGACTGCACCCGGCTTATCCTCTCGTTATTGGTTACATGCATCCGGAGACGCCGATGCGGCACTCACGGGTGAAGCTGGTGTAGGTAACATTCTCAGCTCCAAGATTGAGTCATCGTTGGTTGATTGGATTCCGGTGAACAGCCGTTTATGTACAGCCCGTTTGACGACATCAGCTAAGGTGAATTCGCGAAGTAAAACAAAACGCTGTTTGTTTGTGATTTCCGTTTATGCTCCCACGGACTGCAGTTCTAATGCAGTCAAAGACACTTTCTATCACGAAGTGAACGCCCTACTACGCACTGCTACTAGTTCAGATATTATAGTACTTGCAGGGGATATGAACGCACAAGTAGGGCGTCTGAGCTCTTCAGAAGCTCAGCTGGGTGGTAAGTATGGACTTAACTCCGAACGGACTGATAACGGCGAGCGTCTGCTGCAACTGTGTGCGGAGCACCAGTTGTTTCTTACTAGCACTGCTTTTAGACACAGTGGGCGCCGAAGTGCCACTTGGCGTCCACCTGTAGCTGGCCAGCGATGGACCCAAATTGACCACATAGCCATAAGTTACAGGTGGCGCGGTTCCATCCTGGATTGCCGCTCGTACTGGAGTACCTGTGTCGATTCTAATCATGCCTTGGTGCGCTGTCGTTTCTCCATGAACTTTACCGCAAGGCGCACAAAGCGTCTCCCCCGATTGGCAACGGAGAAATTGTCCCAGCCCTCTGTCAGGCAAGCCTATCAAGAAGCACTGCATAGCGAACTCTCGCTGTCTTGTCCTAATGACACTGAGCTTCAGTGAAATAGGATCTCGGCCACTATGCACGACGCAGGAGCATCTGTTTGTGGACTATCAGTCGTCACCGCACCAGTCACTGGATATCCGAGAGGTCGGTGAACCTGTTGGAAGCTAGAAGACACCTCCCGGCTGGTTCTGAACACAATGTGACCAGACGGGCTATTAGGCGTGAACTAAACAAGAGCCTACGTGCTGACAAGGAAGCCTGGTGGACCAGTCGGGCTCAAGAAATGGAGGAGGCAGGAGCAGTAGGCAATTACCGGAAGCTCTTCCAGCTAATCCGCACCACTGGTCCGAGAAAATCAGGCGTCAGTGAGACAATCAGAGACAGCGCGGGTGCGCTGATACACAATAAGGAGCGCCGTATGGCTCGTTGGGCTGAGCACTTTGAACATCACTTCAGCTGGCCCCCTGCTCCCGGACCTCTTCGTACTCAGGTGATGCAGGACGAGCCATGGACGGTTAGTTTAGAGCCTCCGTCGGAGGCCGAGGTCCGAAACGCGATCACAGCCCTCAATCGCTTTCGTGCCGCTGGCCCGGATTCCCTCCCACCTGCACTATTTAAGGATGGAGGTGAGGTCCTCTGCAGGGCACTGACCTCCCTATTCGAACGTATCTGGAACGAAGAGAGTGTGCCGGCTAATTGGAGCGAATCGATTATAGTGGGAATATACAAGAAGGGCAGTCGCACAGACTGTGCGAACCACAGGGGTATTAGCCTAACGCCAGTTGTGACAAAATTACTGACCTCGATTATCGTTCGTCGCCTCACTACAGAACGGAAATCTCGGATTAGGGAAGAGCAGGCCGGTTTTCGCCCAGGACGTGGCTGTATAGACCATATATTCACTTTGCGGCAGGTGTTAGAGCAGCGCCACGCATACCGCAGACCGACAATAGCCGTGTTCCTCGATTTCAAGAGTGCATTCGATTCGGTCGATCGATCGATTCTGTTCGAAATACTTGCGCGGAAAGGTGTTCCCACGAAATATGTGAATATCCTTCGTGCTCTATACTCGAACACTACAGGCCGCGTCAGGGTCTATGGTGTCCTATCGGATAGCTTTTCGACTACAAGTGGCGTTCGACAGGATTGTCCGATTTCCCCATTTTTGTTCAATTTCGTCGTGGATTCTATCATGGAGTGTTCCCTTGCGGGATCTCACGATGTAGGTGTTGAAGTGCTGCCTGGTGAAAGGTTAGTTGACCTAGATTATGCGGACGATATCGTCTTGCTTTTCGACGATTTTGCGGTGGCACAATCAACCCTGAATAGCCTGTCCAGAGTGGTCCCATTATTTGGTATGCACTTCGCACCTTCAAAGTGCAAAGTGTTGCTGCAGGACCACCAGCCACTCGATGACCCCTTGACGCTTGCTAACGAGGAACTCGAGGTGGTTGGTCATTTCACTTATCTTGGCAGCTGCATCAGCAATGATGGGCGCATAGAAACTGACGTGAGCTCACGCATTGCAAAGGCCAGAGCTGCCTTCTTGAACCTGCGTCATCTTTGGCGACAGAAGGGAGTTTCCTTCCGCCTGAAAGGCCGTGTATACAAGGCCACAGTGAGGGCCGTTCTGCTGTATGGTAGTGAAACTTGGCCCCTTCGGTCTGAAGATCTGAGGCGCCTTCAAGTCTTTGATCATCGTTGTTTGCGAAGCATTGCTGGTGTCGGATGGCACCAGCGTATCCCCGACGATGATGTGCGTAGGCGAGTACTAGGTAGTGATAATCATGCTAGCCCCCTAGAACAACAGATAGCACTGAATAAGTTACGTTGGCTCGGGCACGTGTTACGCATGCCTGGTCACCGCTTACCTAGGAGGGCCTTGTTCAGTCTCCCTGGTGTAGGATGGTGCAAGGCTCGAGGTGGACAGAAGTTGACTTGGCAGCGTGAAATGAGGTCACTGACAACCAAACTGGGTGCCGTTGGTCCGTCTCGCCTTCGGGGCTGGAGTTCATGTGACTCACCTTGTGCTTGGCTCGAGACTTTGCAGGACATGGCTCGCAACCGACACCAGTGGCGCGTCTGCTGTCGTCTTCTAATCGGATTGCCTGTTTAAAGCATGTTTGGTGCTGAGTTATCTGCGTGGTAATGGCTGATTATGACGCGTGGCAGTGAAAGCCGCAAGGAAGCTGTCTCGCCGATGCCGCCTTTGTGACGGTATGTTGTCTACACAAGGTGCAGGCGCCTTGACCCTGAATGTTTGCTTAGGGCATTAAGGTTTTCAAGTAAGTCCCCCTTCTCTCCCTCTTCTTCTTATTTATTTCAAAGGTCTTCATGGTTTTATGGCAGCGAAGCATCAGTTCAAATGGCTGATGTACTGCTGTTATTGATGATGATGACTCTGTCAACAGAATCAAACGCGGCTCGAATGTTCAAGAAGATGACTATAGTTGGTCGGCTGAACATATGGAGAAGTTCAAATATATGGCGGATCGTCAAGACGTTATCGACGCAACTGCAACCCGGACGAAGTTCGGCTTGTTGTTTACGCAGGTGCTGTGCCCGTACGCAACTGAGCCTCCGCAAGAGTAGGGCAGCAAGAAGTTTGGATGCGACACAAATGAGACTGATGTCAGGATGATTGGAGTAAATGGTGCGATCTCCTTCTTTGTAAGCAGTTACAACATCCGCTAAATTCCGCTCGGATGGAATTGTTTCAGTAGTCCAAATCTGATGAAAGAGAGATGTCCGTTCGCGAGGGAGAGCAGGACCCCCTTTTTGAAGAGGGCAGGAGGAAGTTCATCTGGGCCAGGTGACTTGCGGCGCTTCAGTAGGGGAAGCTCATAGGAAACCTCAGCCTCTGTCGGTGGAGAAACATCCACGACTGTGAACCCCGGAAGATGGACTCTGCTGCGCTGTTGGCCAGTTGAACTGATCTTCCAAGTGCTCTGCGCATCATACCAGACGACTGTGAATTAGTTCACTGTCGTTTTCACGTAAAACCTCACTCAGTGTTGGCCGTCTGATCCCGTGGAGCGAATAAGTTGGAAGAGTTTGCGGGAGTTTCCTGATGAGGCTGGCCGTTCCATCTCAATGATGCGCTGAGTCCACCAAACCTCGCGATCCTTCCTGAGGAGCTGTATGAGCTCAGCACCTGTGGTTTTGTGTAGTGCGTTGAACTCAACAGGCGGGAAATGTTCGAGGAGTTTGCAGTAACTGGAGAGACTGTGCAAAGATCCGATGATTATCAGCTCGTATAGTGAAGCCACAGACCAGGGTAGCGACTTTCATAAAGCGCTCTGGACCTGTGCCCAGTGTGTCTCAACATTGGAGGAGAGAGGACGCAGGTTGGGGGCTAATGTGTTCTGAAATGTGCCGAGAACATTTGGGGCGGCGAGTTTGTCGGTGTCAAGCCGTTTCTGGTGACGGTGTTAGGTGCCTCCAAAGCGCAGAACTAACTTAGCAGACACCAGCGAACGAGTGTTTCAAATTGACTTGTAGTCCGTTATGCAGCCTCGCCAACGGTAACTAACAGCGATATGGTCAAGCTGCGTCCAAATTTGCCTAGGCGCCGGAGGTCGCCACGTGGCTCGTTGGAGCCAGGTACATCGGAAATTGGTGCTGGAAGGAAACAAGCCGTAGTCGGCGCACAGCTGAAGGAGCTGATTGGCGTTGTCCGTCCTGCGAGTCTTGTGGTTGTGTTGACCCCCAAGTTCTCGCTCATGAACCTCTAGTCTACTGACCTGCGCATTTAGGTCTCCGGCGAGTATCACGATGTCCGTGCGACGTTCCTTGCGGAGGTCGGTGAGTTGGCGGCAGAACTCGTCTTTAGCTTCGTCCGGGCTGCATTCCATAGGACCGTAAGCCGCCACAATGAATAAGCAGCGCCTACTGGTCCCGTGGCTGGAAGATTGCACTGCGCTTTCTAAGAGTACTGTACAAGGACGGCTGTTGACCGGGAACCAGTCACTGAGCGCTGACTCAGCACGCGCACTTAACGCAACTCCTACGCCAGCGCAACCAGAGGCTGTCGCTGTTGCATCTCCAGATAAGCGCAAGGTGGATGTGCAATTTGAACGAGAATGGTGACAGCAATCGCAGCGTTGTGCTGGAGTCTTCGGCAGCAAACGTTCAAGGTGGGCGCAAGAGCAGCTTGTGAACCAACCTGCATGAACGTTCAAACATTGAACGTAGCTGGATTGAAGTGCGAACGAGGTGCAAAAAAGCCTAGCTGTTGGTATTGGAATGTGTGCGATCGATTTTGAGCGGTTCATCGATAAGGCCAAAAGTATCGTTTTTATTTGCAATGCACTTTGGGAGACTCGAAAGGTATACGTGTCCCTTGCCTGTGGCTGGTTGCAAGTGATGTTGCAACGGCTTGTGAAATGAAGTGGCTTATCAAAGTAAGTTCAGGTTGGAATGGAATGATAGAAGCCCTTCAGTTTTCCTTCTTGGGTGGATCGTTGAGCCAGGAATTGATTAGGTGCTGGGAATTCTTTATGCATCTAAAACGGAACACCCGTATCACACGCTGGTCAACCAATTACTGGCCGAGTTTCCTGCACTATCAGCCTCTGTTGTGGCAGTCACATGAAGTAAGCGAAGAATAGGAAGAGAAATCAAAGGTATAGAACAAGGAAGTTCACTTGAAAAGTGGATAATACCAAGGCACGTAGGAAAGTGGGGAAAGATAATGAAAGTATGCAGATGTGAGTTAGTCGGGAAAATGGCAAGCTTTGGTGTTGCCCCGCAAGAGCGTCAAGTTGACGCTCAAACATGTTAACCTTAGATTCACTGATAACAATTTCCAGAAGCATGTTCTAGCGCTCGATGACACGGCGTGACAGCAGAATTTCCTCCCTAATGCGATCGGACCGCGGTTCGTCCACGTTCATAGAATGACCGTGGAGAATAAACAATTTCGCAGAACTGAATAGCCAAGACAAATCTGGACCAACCTTCTCAGCTAAGATATCGAATATTAGGATTGGGTCTCTTCTAAACCTTCGGAAGTGCATTGAATGCATTCCTAAACTAAATAGGCGCTCGGAGTACGTCTCTCCTCGTAACCTATTAAATAACCTAATATCCACCCGTTCAACACTAGGACGAGGCAGAGCAGAGAAGCCTAGATGCAGTATTCCAGATGAGGCGGAACAAACGCGAGTAGATCATTCACTTAGATAGAGAACGGCAGCGGTCCGAGGACGGAGCCTTGTGGTACGCCACTGAGGACACGTTGCCTAAATGATAGGTAACGGCCTACCCGTACACACTATTCGCTACCGTCCAAGAATGGAGTCACCCACTAGACGGCACGACCGGATATTAAGAAATGAGCTCTTGCGCTAGCCTCAAATGGGGTACCGCGTCAAATGCGCTCGAAAAGTCGACGAAAAGCACGTCCAGAGCATCGCGGATATCCACTGCATCCGCCCAACTTTCACGAGCTACCAAGAGATTCGTCAGATAAGAAAATCCCTTTCGGAATCCATGTTGTGCATTGCTAAGTAGATTAAATCTATTCACATGACTCTCCAATGAATCTCTCGCCAGTTTCTCGAGGAGTTTGACTACGACACTCGTCATACTAACTAATTAGCAGGCGGAGACCTGTCGTTATTGTTGAAGGTGGGACAGATGACAGCTTCCTTTTGTTCGGAAGGTAATGCATAGCTGTCAAACGATTTCCTAAACACGATAGCGAGCGGTCCACTTGCTTCAGCAGCCAAGTTATCTAACAGTTTCGGGTGAACTGAATCAGGCCCAAATGCATTAGAAGCAAACAGCCCTTGCAGCAGCCAACGGACCTTCGTCACCGTTACAATCAATGCAGCTATGCTCGAACTCTCTGGGACCCTGGAAAACTAGCTCAACACTTGTCAATGAGATTTCTCTTACAAACGCTGCTGCATATCGTTCACAAAGTACGCAGGCCCAATGTTCTCGAGCCAGCAACAAGTTAGGAATAACCCTCATGAAAGCCGTGTTCAGCAACCCAAACGCTCTTAAATGTTCTTCCAGATCACCCCCTACAAGTTTCTCCAATAGGTTTACCTGTCTATAGTTTTCAGGGAGGTGTTTGTAAACTTTTTAATAATGGGACATACAACAGCCTTCTTTCAGCCGATGGGTATAACGTATCTGCGTAGACTTCGCAAACAGATGTGTAATCGGAAGGTAACCTCCATCAGCGAAGTCGTACAAGTTTGGGATAAACAGCCTACACCCCAAAAGTTTTATTCCGATTTAATTCGCGCAGAAGGCTAGGTACTATAGCCGCTGAAATGGAAATTTCTTCCAGGAAAGATCCCTCAGGAACTTTCGCCAGCAGATACGACAACTGAGACTCTCGAACATACGCATCTGCATACTGTTCGCCAAGTAAACCAGCTTTCACGTGACCTGTGACAGCAGCACAACCGCCAAAGCCAAACAACACCAGGATCCACGAGTTTAAGCTGATTCGCCTTTTGACATAAACGGAAAAGCGTTTCGGATTACATGAGGATGAAGGAGTAAGGTCAACTTCATGTTGTAGTCTAGCACCTCGCGGATCCGGCCAGCAGACATTTGGTGCCTCTCGGTAACGCTTGAAGGTGCATAATGAAGGAGCAGACACATAAATTCGCCAACGTCTGGTAGGTATGTTATGTTGTTTGCATGCAGCATAATCAAACCAGGGTGACACCGCCCTAGTTTTATTCTTCCCAAAATGTGATATGCCAGCGAAAGCTCATATAAGTATGACTTAAGGTTGCCAAAGCTGCTGGAATATTCTTAGGTTTCGATATAACTCAAGGGGATTCTGCGGTTTTGGCTTTCATTGCTGGAAAGTCCGCACGCCATATATTTGGTAACCGGCAGGGACGACCATTATTCATAGGATTAAGAGCGCACTTGAACGACAGACGAACGTGGCCCCTAACACCAAGCTGGTGTATAAAATGTGCGTGACGAAGTCGACGGATTTAAGGAAGATCGGGTCCAAGAGGGACGGGTTTTGACCCATCATAATCTAGTGGACCGATCAACAAACTAGTGCAGAGGAGCATGCAAATCTAGATCGAGAAGCAACGAATCCGTGTAGGGGCGGGCATTATCGCGGTATACTCAGCCCACGCATGACTGGTGGTGGTCGCGCGGCAGCGAAGCGCTATTACGGCGAACAACTTACAATTTATTTTATCATTATTATTTAGATCGAGAAGCTCAGTAGCAAAGCACCTTGAAACAGCGTCGCAGCAAAAATTCCCCCAGTCCATGTCAGGAAAACCAAAGTCTCCCATCACCAAACACGCATTTGCCCATTGTCCACGGATGAAATCAATGAGACCGCCTAGCAACCCTAGTAGGGCTTATATAGATCAGCACAACTTTCTTACACGAATGCAATACACAAAAAGCTACTGCCTCAACAGAACCGTCTGGTGAGCGGAAAGGATACGTCTTAAAGACAGTAAGGGCGGAGTTAACATAAAAAGCAACGCCACCTCCGGGGCGATTGCAGGTGTGTTCACATATCAGCAGTGCGTAGCCTGATAAACACACATCACCATCCGTGACATAGGTGGACAACCACGTTTCAGTGAATGCCAGAACATTTGGACGTCAGTCGTTCATTAAGTCGCCAATTTCGCACAGCTTGCTTCACAGGCTACGCACATCATTGGAGACCAACTGAAGGGATTTAGTACCGTGAGCCCAGGATCATGTGCCACCAGAACCGGTTCTGGCAGGGCGAAAGTGCACCGCCGGCTGACCACCCGAAAACGCACCAAGCGAAGATCCTTTCCCCTGCTTCAGCACGGACTTTAACATATCAGTCTATCCGCCAAAGCAAGATCTGGTTGCACAATGACACTAGTGCCCTTAAGCTTAAAGACGAAACGGAGAAGAGCTTGGCACTCCTCTGAAGTTCACAGAAGAACCTGCAACAAGCGAGGGCGAGATACAGACTTATCAATCGGCATGTGACCGATTCTGGTAAGTTTTCCCAGGGTCACGCAGGGAAAGCCGGGTGACAGGAGTTCGGTAAGGCATATTCTGAACGAGTGAAACTCAAGCAGCATATGCTCTATCGGAAGAGCAGCAGATGACTCAGTGGCATTCCTGAAAAGTACACTGCAGTCAGTATACGAGTCTCCCCGATGCGGAGTATTTGCCGAACGCTTCATGGACGTCGGCGGTTTCTGTTTAGCGTCCAATGTCGTAGAGTACTCCACCTGCGATGACACGGCAGTAGTAGAAATTGTGAGAAATGGGAGTAAGGTACACCACGGACCTCCTACGTCTACCTTGCGTTTTACCACATTTATAACCCTCTTCCGCTGCATTTTGACAATGACAGAAGTCTTCTGCTGTTCCTCACTAACAGTCGAATCAAACACCAGCTAACTGGTGTACTGATAGTAGACAGTGAAAAACGGATGCCGGGTCTGACAACCTGGCAGTATCTTGCACTGTCTCCTGAAGAAGACATGAGCGATCCAAGCACCTCACAAGCCAATCAACTCTCCTGTCTAGCGAACAAAACAGAGACATCACGCTTTCCGGGGAAACCGGACTGCTCTTCATGGGCGTGTTACGCTCAGTCCTACGCACACAGCAGTCACCAAAACTGTAGAGAATGATCTCGCTACCAGCCAGAAGGGCATACTGCTTCGGATCCAAGCCTCATGGATCCAACGGCTACAGATTTAGCATTGCGTGCCTCCCGGATGAGTCTGCAACTATTTTGAAACACCCCACTTTGTCGCATATAACCACTGCGTCGTCGGAAAAAAAACATGGCGAGTTGGGACAGAAATCGACAACAGAAAAAAGTCAGAGTATGAAGTGAATGTAAGAGACAAGCAACAGGGCTATGAACCGGTTTGCAGTGACCAGCTGTGCAATCGACGAGAACATCAGGACGGATTGCATCCTTGGTGTGGCGGAGTACACTGCCTTGCCTATACGCCGTTTTTTGTCGCTCATTAGAAGCTGCCCGTCTTCCGTCGGCTTGGAAAGTGGGTATCGTCAAAGCAATCTACAAAAGAGGAAGTCGACATGATCCAGCCAATTATCGTCCAATCTGTTTGACGTCGATAATTTGTCAAGTTACGGAGCGGTTCCTAAGACATGCTGTTCACCTTGAGGGACAGAATGTCATCTCTTATACCCAGCATGGGTTCCGAAGAGCACGCTCCTGCTCGTTGCTAAGGAGACATGAGAAAGGTCGTTAGACTCGACTACATGTTTGGACCTTGTGTTTATTGACTTCAGCAAAGCCTTCGACAATCATCATCATCAACAGCAGTACATCAGCCATTTGAACTGATGCTTCGCTGCCATACAACCATGAGGACCTATGAAATAAAGAATAAGAAGAGAGAGAGAAGGGGGACTTACTTGAAAACCTTAATGCCCTAAGCAAACATTCAGGGTCAAGGCGCCTACACCTTGTGTTAACAACATACCGTCACAAACAGCTGGCTATCGTGCATAGATAAGGCGGCATCGGCGAGACAGCTTCCTTGCGGCTTTCACTGCCACGCGTCATAATCAGCCATTACCCCGCAGATAACTCAGCACCAAACGTGCTTTAAACAGACAATCCGATTAGGAGACGGCAGCAGACGCGCCACTGGTGTCGGTTGCGAGCCATGTCCTGTAAAGTCTCGAGCCAAGCACAAGGTGAGTCACGTGGACTCCCGCCCCGAAGGCGAGACGGACCAACGGCACCCAGTTTGGTCGTCAGTGACTTCATTTCACGCTGCCAAGTCAACTTCTGTCCACCTCGAGCCTTGCGCCATCCGACACCTGGTAGACTGAACAAGGCCCTCCTAGGTAAGCGGTGACCAGGCATGCGTAGCACGTGCCCGAGCCAACGTAACTTATTCAGTGCTATCTGTTGTTCTAGAGAGCTAGCATGATCATCACCCCCTAGTACTCGCCTACGCACATCATCGTTGGGGATACGCTGGTGCCATCCGACACCAGCAATGCTTCGCAAACAACGATGATCAAAGACTTGAAGGCGCCTAAGATCTTCAGACCGAAGGGGCCAAGTTTCACTACCATACAGCAGAACGGCCCTCACTGTGGCCTTGTATACACGGCCTTTCAGTCGGAGGGAAACTCCCTTCTGTCGCCAAAGATGACGCAGGTTCAAGAAGGCAGCTCTGGCCTTTGCAATGCGTGAGCTCACGTCAGTTTTTATGCGCCCATCATTGCTGATGCAGCTGCCAAGATAAGTGAAATGATCAACCACCTCGAGTTCCTCGTTAGCAAGCGTCAAGGGGTCATCGAGTGGCTGGTGGTCCTGCAGCAACACTTTGCACTTTGAAGGTGCGAAGTGCATACCAAATAATGGGACCACTCTGGATAGGCTATTCAGGGTTGATTGTGCCGCCTCAGCATTGTCGAAAAGCAAGACGATATCGTCCGCATAATCTAGATCAACTAACCGTTCACCAGGCAGCACTTCAACACCTACATCGTGAGATTCCGCAAGGGAACACTCCATGATAGAATCCACGACGAAATTGAACAAAAATGGGGAAATCGGGCAACCCTGTCGAACGCCACTTGTAGTCGAAAAGCTATCCGATAGGGCACCATAGACCCTGACGCGGCCTGTAGTGGTCGAGTATAGAGCACGAAGGATGTTCACATATTTCGTGGGAACACCTTTCCGCGCAAGTAATTCGAACAGAATCGATCGATCGACTGCATCGAACGCACTCTAGAAATCGAGGAACACAGCTATTGTCGGTCTGCGGTATGCGTGGCGCTGCTCTAGCACCTGCCGCAAAGTAAATATATGGTCTATACAGCCACGTCCTGGGCGAAAACCGGCCTGCTCTTCTCTAATCCGAGATTCCCGTTCTGCAGTGAGGCGACGAACGATAATCGAGGCCAGTAATTTTGTCACAACTGGCGTTAGGCTAATACCCCTGTGGTTCGCACAGTCTGTGCGACTGCCCTTCTTGTATATTCCCACTATAATCGATTCGCTCCAATTAGCCGGCACACTCTCTTCGTTCCAGATACGTTCGAATAGGGAGGTCAGTGCCCTGCAGAGGACCTCACCTCCATCCTTAAATAGTGCAGGTGGGAGGGAATCCGGGCCAGCCGCACGAAAACGATTAAGGGCTGTGATCGCGTTTCGGACTTCGGCCTCTGACGGAGGCTCTAAACTAACCGTCCATGGCTCGTCCTGCATCACCTGAGTACGAAGAGGTCCGGGAGCAGGGGGCCAGCTGAAGTGATGTTCAAAGTGCTCAGCCCAACGAGCCATACGGCGCTCCTTATTGTGTATCAGCGCACCCGCGCTGTCCCTGATTGTCTCACTGACGCCTGGTTTTCTCGGACCAGTGGTGCTGATTAGCTGGAAGAGCTTCCGGTAATTGCCTACTGCTCCTGCCTCCTCCATTTCTTGAGCCCGACTGGTCCACCAGGCTTCCTTGTCAGCACGTAGGCTCCGCTTTAGTTCACGCCTAATAGCCCGTCTGGTCACATTGTGTTCAGAACCAGCCGGGAGGTGTCTTCTAGCTTCCAACAGGTTCACCGACCTCTCGGATATCCAGTGACTGGTGCGGTGACGACTGATAGTGCCACAAGCAGATGCTCCTGCGTCGTGCATAGTGGCCGAGATCTTATTCCACTGAAGTTCAGTATCATTAGGACAAGACAGCGAGAGTTCGCTATGCAGTGCTTCTTGATAGGCTTGCCTGACAGAGGGCTGGGACAATTTCTCCGTTGCCAATCGGGGGAGACGCTTTGTGCGCCTTCCGGTAAAGTTCATGGAGAAACGACAGCGCACCAAGGCATGATCAGAGTCGACACAGGTACTCCAGTACGAGCGGCAATCCAGAATGGAACCGCGCCACCTGTAACTTATGGCTATGTGGTCAATTTGGGTCCATCGCTGACCAGCTACAGGTGGACGCCAAGTGGCACTTCGGCGCCCACTGTGTCTAAAAGCAGTGCTAGTAAGAAACAACTGGTGCTCCGCACACAGTTGCAGCAGACGCTCGCCGTTATCAGTCCGTTCGGAGTTAAGTCCATACTTACCACCCAGCTGAGCTTCTGAAGAGCTCAGACGCCCTACTTGTGCGTTCATATCTCCTGCAAGTACTATAATATCTGAACTAGTAGCACTGCGTAGCAGCGTGTTCAGTTCGTGATAGAAAGTGTCCTTGACTGCATTAGAACTGCAGTCCGTGGGAGCATAAGCAGAAATCACAAACAAACAGCGTTTTGTTTTACTTCGCGAATTCACCTTAGCTGATGTAGTCAAACGGGCTGCACATAAACGACTGTTCACCGGAATCCAACCAACCAACGATAACTCAGCCTTGGAGCTGAGAATGTTACCTACACCAGCTTGACCGGTGAGTGCCGCATCGGCGTCTCCGGATGCGTGCAACCAATAACGAGAGGATAAGCCGGGTGCAGTCAATTCAATAACCCCGTTAGGGTCATTAATCCTAGTTTCGGACACACAACACACATCAATACCCAGTGTGTCTCAGGTGCGTGCGAGTGCAGCCTGCTGACCTGTTTGTCTTAGAGTGCGGACGTTGAATGTCGCCATGGAAACGGGACAGCGTGGCCTTATAAGGGACTTTTGCCGATAGGCGTCCGATAGGTGCTGTGGGATGGTGGCTGCAGATGGTTCTACTCCAGTAGCACGTCGGTTGCTGTCAATTAAGCTGGGAATTATAGAAGGAAGGTTAGTAATGGGGGCCGGGATGGGAGTAAGAGAAAAAGGTGGAAAAGAAAGAAGGGAGGCGCCAGCAGTAGCATGCTTTCGCTTATCCGCCCTGCTGTATGCAGCAGATAAGGCGACCCTTGATAATCTGCGCGACGGCCGATGCAGGATGAAATTTATGTTTGAAGAAAATGTCATGGTTGTATGTGGGCTGGGATACTGCCAGGGCGCCCAGACCTAGACAGGAGAACGATTAGGGTCCTCATCCAAAGCCTTTGGCTCAAAAGCCTGTCCGCAAGGCAGCGGGGAGGTGGCAATGATTTAGTTTTACAGTAATGGACGCCATCCCATTTCAAACCCCCAACCTGGAGGACCAGGAGACTGAGTTTGTCTGACCTCTCACCATTGACCAACCTGGTAGGAGTAGCTCTCAAGATGCTCGGAGGCATCACCCAGTATAGCTCAATGGGTCAATGAGGTACGCAAACCGTCGCACCACGTTAAGGTCCAGTCTCGTTGCCTTCGACAAAGCCTGGCATGAACGATTTCCGTTTAAACTCCGAGGAATCGTTATTCCTGGAAACCTCCTGTCTTGGATCTCCGACTGCCTAAACGACAGCACGATGCAAGTGAAGATGAACGACACATTTCGAAATACTGCTGGCTCGGGTTGATGGTTCAATTGTTCATTGTGAGATAGGTGCGACAATGTACGTGGCAACAGTCTTGAGGAACAAGGGATGTAAGCCGTCAGCACCAGGCGATGAGTAGGGATTGAAATCACAGAGAAGTTTTAACACGATGTCAGTGCTAATATCGACGTGCTCTAACACAGAAGGGAGATTGCACACAACTGTAAGAGAAGGACGCTTCTGTCGAGTATACAGAAAAATATTGCCGCGCCAGGAGACTGGCTTTGTCCGTGCCTTCGTGAACTGGAACCCCATGCTCACACGGACACAAGAGGGATGCCATTGCCAGCTCTGGAGCTCCGTTTGAGGTAGGAGAAGAGCGTCTTGGAAGTCGTTCTAGTGTGGCTAAGGAAAGTTCTTGTTGTTGCTTTTCACATTTTTTTCGTGACACGGGCATTCCTGACCGTTTTGTAACCAAGGTAGTCGAGTGAACTTGAAGTAGTCATATCGTTTCCGTCTTCTGTTCATCCGGGATGTTAATTCACGATCGATCCACGGACGGCCTCTAGAGATAGGAATAATTTGTTCAATGAGTGACGTCAGCTTGGAGTACAGAAGATTCCAGGCATCTTCAGAACTGAAGTGTTTTGGTATACCCCAATCCATAACACTTGCAGCCGTTCTAAGTCGAAGAGCATCGGCAGGCCAGAAATTTTGACGGACGCCACATAGGTTATGAATAGCGAAGCGGCATGTCCGTTGGAAGGAGATAGTACAATGATCGCTTCTACCGATCGGCTGAAAAAATGCTAGGTCAGTGACGTCTGAGTGCGCTGGGGAGCACCAGATCCAGGGCGCGAGGCTGCTGGTTGGCGAGAATACAGGTCGACATAGAGAAATGTTGAAACAGGCTGCAATCGAGGACGGTATTGAAAACAGCTGCATCAAAAGAATCCGGTAGACGATTGCAAAGAAGATCCCAATGGACATTAGGAGCATTGAAATCCCTAAAGATAAGACAGTCCTATCCTGCCCCGTGCTTCCTGATCAATTCCAACAGGCGAGCTCCGGCCCACAGTGGCGCTCTGTAGATAACACTAATCAAGCAAGATATACATCCGTCACGAACGTGTCATCAGAGGGCATCGAAATCACCGTCAATGTCACAGAAAATAATTAAATGGACCTTCAGGTCCGCTTTACAGTAGAGTATTACGCCGCCTCCCGACTTCCCCCCATGATAATCAGCCCGAGAAAGGTGGTATCCAGGGATGGATACTTCACAGTCCATGATGTCTGGTAATAAGCAAATTTCGGTGAAAGCCATTAAGTCATGACAAACATTTGTGGCAAGCATCTGGACCCCGTCTAGTTTATTCCGCAGACTGCGTACATTGGCGAACAGCAGACGCAGACCGTTCTTATGCCTTACTGTGTTGGGCTGACGAGAATCGGCCTCCAACGGGTTCCGGACTACGCGAAAATCCGCGATAGAGTTCTGTCTCACCACTTGTCCGGTGGGTTCTCAGCTCCTCAGCAACCTTTTTCATTTTGATCCGATCATCCGGGGAGAAATCTCTCAACACAATACAGTTCGCCTTTAAGACGTGGGATCCGTAGGAGAATGCGCCGACTTCTTTCCTCGTCTTGGTGTAGTGACCTGGAGATCCCCCCACGCAGTGTGTAAATCAATCTAAAACATTATGAAATCATAGATTTCTTATGTATTAAGGAAGTATGTGGTTTGCATGTCCGAATAGTGCGCATTTTGTTTGAGACATACCGACAACATCCGGACTTTGGCCGCGGACTTTGAAAGCGAACGCTGGCTGTCCATCGCGCTCAACACCTTACCACATACTCCCTGGCTAGATATCTTGGTGCCTTATTTTTAGCCTTAGGAAGTAGGAAGATCCCCAGAAACATTTTTAGCTTATTTCTCTGTGTTCTGCTACAAGCATTTGGTTGGCCGTTCAGAACAGAGTTCCTGATATGTGGTGCACAATCGTCAGTTAGGCCAGGTCAGGTCTTAAGGGACGAAACAGGCCTTTCCCTAACGAGCGTCCCGTGTCGTGTGCCAGTAAGCAAGCCAAGGCCCTTGGCATCTCGACGTTCAAGCTTTACTTCTGCAAAGACAAAAAGAGAGTAAGAGAAACGTCTCATAACTTTATGAAACCATTCGTGACATCCTATTGGTACTCACTGAAATCCACCAATCTCAGTGTAATTCCGGGAAGGCTTCTATAGCATTACATTCCACTAGTGCATGGGGAAGTGAATTACAACTACATACTACACAACTAGTGAAAAATTTCGCACGGAGATCCAGTCGGGACCTATGCGTCATGAACTTCAGATGGTGTCCCCTCAAGTGGTCCGGCAGAGCTAGTTCAGAGATCGGTAGGCTTAATGCCACTGAGACCTTTCATAATCTTAATCATAATCTATTCAGGCCTCCACTTAGTCTGTGTCGTTCCAATGAGAACAATCCTAAACAATCCAGGCGGTCAACATACGACTTCTCACGCTGGCGTTTAATCAGACTGGTTGCCAGTTTTTGTAACTTCTCTAAGCAAGTGACATGCTTTCGAAAGTAAGGTGCCCAAGCCTGGACACTAAGTGCGACCGAACCACCGCTTTGTACAATGGGAGAAATACCTCGGGTTTAGTATTACACAATGCTCTCCTGAGGCGAAAAAGTTCCTGCCGCGCTCTGTTAGCAGCATATTGGCACTGCCCTGAATGCTTGAAGCCATCTATCATAATGATGCCCAAGTCCCTCGCCTTATCTACAAAATGCAACGTCAGAGACCCAAAGTTACTGAATGATAACAGTTGACATTTGTTCGCGTTCAATGGCAAGTCCCATGATTAAGACCATTTTGCCACAGTGCTCAGATCTTTAGACGTATCCCTATCTCCCCTACTGACAAGCTTTACGTCGTCCGCAAAAACAACAGGGGGTTCTCGATGAGTGGAGCTAGATCATTTATAAACATAAGAAACAACAACGGTCTTAGCACTGAACCCCGGGGGACTCTGCTATGGGCAGTGCCCATGCTAGATTTAGCCACAACAATTCTGAACATTCTGCCACAGAGAAAATCCGAAAACCAAGTCATCAGCTGGGGATGCAGCTCAAACCAAGTCAACTTCCCCAATAAAAAGCGATGATTAACCAAGTCAAATGCTTTACTGAAGTCTAGGTAGCAGACCTCCACCGGAATTCCGATATCGAGGCATCGATTTATCTCGTCGAAGAAAGACAACATTCGTAAGACACGACTTTTTTCTAACGAAGCCATACTGTTCTGCTCCAATCAAGTTGTTAACAACTAAGTGCTCACAAATGCCGTGCCTAATGAGCTTCTCTAGGCACTTATCAGACTGATGGGCCTATATTTGAGTGGCGTAGACTTAGAGCCCCCTTATGAATAGCCACAACAGTCGCTTCTTTCCAGTGGTAGCCTACCTTCCCGAAGACAACAGTTGAATAGGTCCAAAAAATGACACTGAAAAATATCAGCGAGCGGTTTAACAATCGCTGGATGAACATTGTCAGGGCCTGCCGATTTATAGGGATTTAAGCCAACCAGCACCTCAAGGACCTCTGATGCGGTTATTACAACGTCTTGCATTTCAACGTCACATGAGAAGTGTGACTGTGATGGGATTGCATAGTCACTGTCCACATGGTGAGAGTGCTGAAAGACACGCAATAGCACCGCTTATCTGCATCTTCCACAACATTACTACCATTCTCCTTAGTCACGTTACCAATCCCCTCCGTCGGAGGTTTTGACTGAACATAACTATAATACAACTTTGGATTTCTTTTCGCGTTCTGAGCTAAGTTGAGCTCATACCGATATTTAGCTCACCCTACAATTTGATTGCTCTATTCCGATATCGTTTATAGTGTAGCCACTGCCTGAAGCCACTAGATTCCTGAAAGATTTTCCAACAAGTATTGTCACCGAAGCATTCAGGCGACTTCACATCACCACCAACGTGCTTATTTCTGCTTCTATCGAGGCGCAAGGGAGCGAACTCACTTAGCAATTGCACGAGGCCAGACTTAAGCATGCCCCAACTTTGTTCTATCGTTGCCTGTTCCTGAGCAGGAACCCAAGGGAGCTGGAGGGCTCTGTTCCGCAAACCGCTAATATCAGTTCGGCCAAATTTTCTCATAAGTCGAGTTTTCAATGGTAACTACTTTACATTCACCGAAAAGGTAAGGACACAGTGATCGCTCCTACCTCCGCATGCAACTCTGTTTATAGCGGAATCATTCGGTCGCTATGTGCCAGGAAGTCGGAAAAAGACAGATATATGGGCGAGATAAACGTTTATTGTCAAAACGCACAATCCCGCTAGCTGAAGGCACCGCAAAATGGTTGTAGCTAGGGAAAAGGTATAGTCGCCAATCGAGGCGTAGCAAAAGCCCTTCAAAGCGGAAAGACAGAAGCCCGCCAATGCGATTCGTCTGGATGACTCAAACACACGTAGTCATCGTGCGAGCAGGCAAGCTTCCTAAGTTGTCTGTGTACAGAATGATAATATATTGTAATAATATTTTACACAGACAAACAGGATAATCTCCAGGTCATTACATAGCCCCTCTCCTAGAAGGGAACCGTGAGTGACCCTTCGAACTACGTGAGGACTGTCCATCGCGGGCCAGGCTTCTGCGAGACCAGGCGGTTAAACCTGATGCAGCTGCTGGGGGAGAATCAGGCGATCGGACCCAAGCGGGCTCCCACCCATGTGCTCCCTTAAGGTGCTGATAAAAAGGGGGAGAATGTTCGTAGCGTACGATCACTTGTGTGTGACCAGGAGTGAGTGTTCTCCGGTTCGCAACATGAAAAGAAAGAAAGAAACGAAGTCAGGCACACAGAAGCGGCGAATGTAACGGACGGAAAAAGCACTTACCGAATAGGCAGCAAAAATTAAGGAAACAACTCTTTTTATCGGTTTTTAAACCCTTTTCTCCGCTTTTTCTAGTTTTCAAAACCTTTTGTGATGTTTTTGGGTTTTTAAAACATTTTGTGCGCTTTCGGGGGATACTGATGCGAAGGAATCCTGCCGGATTCGGCCATGATTGATATCTAGCTGCGATATAGCGCGGCCCATCCTCCACTGTCTTGCATGTTATGTATGTGAAGACGACTGGGCTAGCCCCCAGAGCAATGACTTCCTTTACAACCCGCCACCAATCGAGGTGGCACGTAATTAGTACTCGACTTAGCAACTTACATGCCACCTCGATTGTGGGCGGCGTGCAAAGGAAGTCGTAGCTTGGGGGGCAGCCCTGTCCTCTGCAGGTTCACAACATGCATGACAGTGGAGGATGGGCCGCACTATATCGCAGTTAGATATCAGTTGTGGCGGTCCGCCGCCATCACTCATGGCTCAGTGACATAAATCGCTGACTCGCAAAAGTAAGGCCATGGGTTCGAATCCTGTAAGATTCGGCAGGTGCGCGCTACTGGTGAGTCCCAATAGGATGAAACGGCCGCCTAGCGCTTTCTTGGATGTGTGGTGGCTGTCCGCCTGTGTATAACTGCGAAGAACCTACACAAAACCTAATAAATCCCCATACTACTTACAAACATGTGCACTTGTCTGAATGGAGTCTCATTGCCTTCCGTGGTTTAAGCTAACGATGATTATGGAGGTGTTGGTTCCCCCCTTCAGGTTTGAACATACCGTTTTAGTTACGGGTCGATCTGCAATCTTTCGGTCCTTTGACGGATGTGCTCCGACCTGCGGTGAGGACCAGTTTTTATCGTCAGCTGTGCGACTTCCATAGGTCCCAGTTGTTGTGCAGCGATTCCGAAAGTATCCAATAGTACGTGCAGCGGTATCCGTGTACCCGACTTGGATTGTTCATTGAGCGTTCCGCGTCGCGGTCGAAGTTGGTTTTAGTGGTGAACCCAAGTGTCGTCTCCCACATCGATATCATGTAACATACTACCATGGTGGGCCGTCACTGTTGCTTTGATCCAGCGTGGATGACCTGTTCGATAACCGAGAGCGTATACCGGAGCTCCAACGAGGAATTTATTGTGTTTGGTGCATATAGTAGACTGACTTTGTGGATTTTCGGTTGAGATGAGCGCTTCATTAGTGGTGCAGAGCTTGCGACCCATCAATGCTTTAACCGGAGACTGGCATCCTGGAGCGATTGGATTTGGTGTGGACCGATAAGTGAGAAGGAACGCTTGAAGGCATTCATCTGCGGTCCCCTCCCCACGAGATTTCAAGAGCCATCCCAGGTTTGACCCCCTTGTGCGTCGTAGGATTGCAGTAGCCTTCACGGTGCCCCACCCTGCCACAACGCTAGCATCGGTACTGGCGGAAGTTGCAGTCTCGGTGGAAGTGCCAGGCACCGCAGAATCGGCACGGATAGGGTGGGGACTTCGCTCTGTCTGGTTGGGTAGACCGCCCAGAAGATTGCGACATTGGTGCTGCGACTGCCTAGACCAACACAGGTGCGTGAAAATTCTGGGTCATCGCAGAGTCATGTGTTAGAATGATCAGCATTTGACACTCCTCGACCAAGTTCTGGAGTGTGATCATGTTGTTCTGCTGCAAGTTGGAAAGAAGGCGCGTTCGGATGTCGGCATCGTGGCCGGATTAGAGGCCAGAAATGAAAACCTGGCACTTGAATTGATCTTCTGTGAGGGAGCCAAGTTGGAATAGCTCGCATTCACGCTTGTCCACATATGTGAAGAAATCATCGGCATCACCCTTGGTAAGTTGCAGACATTGGAACCGGATGTTGAACAGCGAGGACTGTTGGCCAAAAATCTGCAACAACGTGCGGACCGTCTCAACAAAGGTAAGGTCGCGGGGTTTCTATGGCAAAATGAAATTGGTATACCGTTGGTGCTCGACCGTGCACAGTTTGCGCAGAAGCAACCAGACCTTCCACGCGTCATCCTGGCAAGCCAGGTTGACGGTGGATAGGTCCTCGTACCGCTTATATCAATAATCGAAGGTGACATAAGCGCCAAGACCGGACAGGAACTCCGAGATACTGCCAACGATATTGTCAACCGATTGAGAGTTTCCAGAGGAACCTGACTAAATGGAAAAATTAGAAAGTTTTTCAAAGACAGACACCAAATTGTGCTGTTGTTGAAACAGCAACTTAAAACCATTATACGTTATCTCCATGGTTCGAAGCAACCCGTCGCCACTTTGTTATAACTGTCTCTTGGTTACGTCATGCTTTGCCGATCTGGTATCAACTCTCATAGTATTTCAAACGAATGAGGCTTGGAACTATTTCATGCACGACAAAGTAACCGACAATATTCGAGGTTGTACGGTCCGTGAAACTTAGGCGCAACACGGTTACTACGCGCGAATTGCACGGACTCCTAGACAGAACGCGATTTCACACGCAGCTACCCAAACCTCTAGGAACAAGACAACAAACAGGCCTTTCGCGTAGGTACTTTTAGCAGCCAGGCTCAAGGCTATTACAGCGCAGTCCGTTTCCGTTTTACTTCGATGGCGCCAATGATTTGCGTAAGCAAACCCTAAAAGCAACTGAATTAGTACTATACATATACGCCAACGGAACATAATGAAAAGTGGATGTTGGTAGATGCGAAGGCCGGACTGGTAAACTGAATGTTTTCTGAGGTACAAAGGCCAATCGAAACGTGAATGCGTTACGAGTTGGAAGGCTGATCGAAACATGTGCACTTGTCTGAATCGAGTCTCATTGCTTTACGTCGTTTAAGCTAATGATCTTTATGGGAATGTTGGGTCCTATAAATGTCAGACAAGAATATTCTTTGCGAAAATCATGCTGAAATGGGCTGAAAATGTCAAAAGGCCTGAAATACTTTTCGAGGGCATCCCTCACCAGATTTACTTGCAACTTAATCAGTTCGCTGTTCAAACTAATAGGTATGCAATTTACAGGTGTCTGTCACCCTTTTTAAGGAGGGGACAGTCAGTAAGTAACGCGCAGCTAGCAAGACTTTTCGAACCGGCGCGTTACTGACTCAAACTTTATTTGCCAGTTCATATAGCAACTACGGATGAATGGCATCGATGCCAGCGGCTTTGGTAGGGTTTAGCTCTAGCAGTAGTGAAAGCACTTTGGCCTCTGATACGGAGATATCAATCAATAAAGTGTTAGCCGGGACTTACTCCCCTAGATCGATAGCTGGTAAAGGTGACACTAGGTTAAATGTCCCCGCATACTTTGCTCCGAGAAGACAGGCCTTGTCGTAAGCAGTGTGCGCGGCAACCCCACTGGGTCTGTGCAACACCGGGATCGATGCATTAGCACGCCCTCGTCTTCTGATATAGGCGAAAAACCGTTGGGGGTTGGTCGAAGCCGTGTTTGCTAATTGCATTTCATAACGATTTCGAGCGTCCTTTAGATACTGCTTACCTGCGTTCTGTGCTGTTCGATGACATCGTAAGGCACTGTCTGATTGAGTCGCAATGTAATTCCACCAACACTTGGACCGTCTGTTCAACAGTTGACGCGCAGTTAAATCAAAACGGGGTGGGCTGGCATTTTCTTTCTTCGCAACTGAAAGCAGAATGTAGGGAAAGAACATCACAGAAAGGAATGAATTTGACCTATCCCAAGCCGTCTGGATGTTGTCTGCCGTCAAAATGGTGCAGGGTGACAGGATAGCACTGGATCACATTGCATCGAAATCAGCAAGCCAGATGTTCGGACCCATAGACGCGCGTTTCTCGGGTTGTACTAAGAGCACAGTCGAATGAGACGCAGGCGTGGTCACTGGCTCCGAGTGGCTGACCGTAAACGATGTTACTTACGAGGTCGATTGACATAGCGAAAATAAAAGCGAGAATTGTTGGAGATTGCCCCTCTATGAACCGTGCGGGCTGATTTAAAGACTGATGTAGGGGGCTTGCAACATCAGTTCCACTAGTTCGGCAACTAATCCTACTGTCGCAGTCTCGCAAGAGAGGTTGTGCCAGTCTATCACCGGAAAGTCGGCTATCACTAGGCACCGATTAGTGGATTGATCGCGAATGAAATCAATAAAAACTCTAGAAGTGATGCCAAGGCTTCTATACACTAACACAATTTTAAACTGTGAAGACAAGGTGCACACTTCAACCGAAAGAGCTTCAACAGTCCTATCAGTTGAGTGAAACTATATGTTTTGGAAACAGTTGAACAGGCGTTTAGGTAGAGCGCGACGGTCGCAGGGACGATCGGATCTCAGTAGTGCGTAGCCAGATAGGAGTATTTCACTGTCCATGACCTCCAAAGACAGCCAAGTTTCAGTGAAAGCGATGACATCTGCATAACAGAGGTCCACAAGAACGCCAACTTTGCACATCTTGTTACGCAGGCTACTCACGTTAGTGAGCACTAAATGAAGGATTTCGGTATGGTGCGTCCAGGATCGTGCACCACTAGGATGGTCTCTGGCATGGCAAAAATGGACCGTCGGCGCGCCGTCCGAAAAACCCACCAACCGCAGACCACTTTCACCAGCGGTGTGACTTGACTTAAGGTCTTGGATAGCTGCCTTCAGTTTCACCCCATCCGCTAGAGGAAGATCCGGCTGTATGCTGACTCCAGAACCTTTTAATTTAAAAGCAAATCGCATAAGCGCTTGGCGCTCCTCTAGTGTGGAAAGAATCGCCCGTAGAAGGTGAGGTCTAGGGTTGAGGCTACTGAGTGGCACGTCTCCAAGTCGAGTTAGTTTACGCACGGTCACTCCAGGGAATCCAGGCGGGAGGTTAGTGACGCAAATTTTAAACCATTAGACATCACGTGACGTTCTTTCCTTGGGATATGCGGAAGAAGATTCAATGACATTTCCAAACATTACGCTACTGTTCTTATACAACACACCGACGTGGGATGTTTACAGCGCGTGTTACAGAAACATGAGATGGAGACACATGAGTCTGTGTAGAATTGGTGGCTGTTCAAGAAGGAGCTTGCGGAAGGACTACAGGACTCAGTTCCGGTGGTGTTATGTTCAAGGGACTTGCCGTACACGCTGCGTCCCCTTTGCTTGCACTTTAGGCGAGAGTACTGCCTTCTTAGTCTTTCTTCGTCTACTTTTCACAGGTACAGGAGCCTGTGAATCGCCCTTATTATGAACGGAGTCAAAAACACCGTCCGACGGGTCGTCATTAACAGAAGACGTGCTCACAAGAAGAGGTGAAATCGTTAAGCTGCTCGCATCCAAAGAGTTGCACAAACCTTCAATACTCCGCATGACAGGTACACCAGAATTTCCAAAACTGGCTACGAATGCATTTACTTCGCGGTCTGTCGGGCAACAAGGTACGCTTTCCACACTTTCTAACCTGGACACCAGCGCCGAAAATTTTACATCCGAAAGCGGACCACGCTGAGTATTGTACTTGCAACAAGTAGGACAACTAAAGAGAAAACTCTCACTGCTCGCTATAACACTATGATGTGCTGAGCTCAAACCAATGCATCTTCCTTAAACCCAACGACTGCATATATCACATTGCATTCCGCCAATCGAGTCCGTCACCAGTTCTGAGCACTTAAGCGTACGGCATTTTATCAGCAGGTGGTAGACTTGGTGACGACTTAGGACAGACCACTGTAGACATTACAAATGGAAAAGTAAGTTAACGGAAAGTAAAAGACGTAGACCGGTTTGCAAAAGCTCACTAAGCAAGAAACGAGAGGTTCGATCGGATCTTACCAGACGTGATTCCTACGTAGGAATCCACAGGGTAAGAAGATGAAGCACCGTTCCCTAGAGATACAGCAGCGAGGCCAATGAGTAGGGAAATGTTCCACAGCAAAAACAACGTGAGTGAGAAAATCGAGCAGGACGAGAAGTCCGTATGACAAAGATTAGGGGTTATTCGGGGATTGCGAAACCTCTAGACGGGTAACAAGCCTCGCGATACTTGGCAGGCAACATGAGATTGATCCGATATAAGCGGGTGAGAATCAATTTAGATAGTACTGAGCTGATGAAATATCGATAAGATCCGAATTGTTTGGAGCGGCGCGGCGAGCCAAGGCTTCAGATTCCGAAAACAATAGGCAGTTAATCGCAAACAAGCAGCGAGAAGTCCGAAGATGACAGATTCCAAATCACAAAGAATGACAATGTCAAATTTTCTGATTAGTGTTATTCAACACTATTTCCACGAAAGCTTACGTGAGAAATGCCCGAACAGTGAAACACGACAAGCAAGCCGTGTACAGATCCACGCCCAAATAATGGTTTCCGAGCACGAGGACTTGCAAATCCTTTTAGATCACAAGAGAAACTGACAAAGTCTCTTGTCCTTAGAAGTGTTATTCAAACAATGCTCTACACAAGCCTTTCGGAAGGAAAAGCTCGGACGAAGGAAGAGGACAAGAACGACTGAGAAGCGCGCCGGACAATTGTGCCAACGGTAACCACAAGTAAGTTCACAGCGCACTTCCCAGAACAACATAATGTCATTATTTCCAGCTGAAAACGTTCAGGATCAGCCTTGAATATGCGGCGAAACGACGGACCGCCGCATTTAGGGGCGACAAACAAATAGGTTCAGTTCAGTTCAGATGGGGACTGGAACGATAGGAGAATCCCGTGAGTGTTCCATCTTGAGTGGATCGTTGAGCCAGGAATTGATGAAGTGCTCAGTTATTGATGGATCTAAAACGGAAACACCCGTATCGCACCCTGGCCAACCAGTTAATGCCCACGTTTCCTGCCCTAGCAGTCCCTGCTTTGGCAGTCACGTGAAATAAGCAAAGGATAGGAAGAGAAATCGAAGGTACAGAATAGGGAAGTGCACTTAAATAAGAAAATAATACCAATACGTGAAGAAAAGTAGAGAAAAGAAAATCGAAGTACGAAGATGCGAGTTACTCAGGAAAATGGAAAGGTTTCGTGTTGCCACCCAAGAGCGTCAAGTTGCCACTCAAACCCCTTAACCGTAGATTCCCTGATAACACTTTCCGGAAGCATGTTCCAGCGGTCGATAACTCGGCGTGACAGCCGGATTTCCGCCCTAATCCGATCGGACCGCGGTTTGTCCAGCTTCAACGAATGACCGCGTAGAACAGACAATCTAGCGGGACTGAATAGCCAAGATAAATCTGGACCAACCTTCCCAGTTAAGATACGGTAGGTTAGGATTAGGTCTCCTCTAAGCCTTCGGTAGTGCATAGAATGCATTCCCAAACTAAGTAGACGCTCGGGGTACGTCCGTCCCCTTAATCCCTCGACTAACCTAGTACCCACTCGTAAAACCCTCTCCAGCTCCATTTTGTCCCGGACGAGGCAGGGCGGACAAGACTGGACGCAATATTCCAGATGAGGGCGAACGAAAGCCGAGAACAGCCTCGTAAAGATGCCGCCCGTCAAGACTCCGAAAGAACGTCGGATTAACCACAACATGCGGAAACCTCTGCTTGCGGCCTTCTTCCAGTTGTCGCCGGAGTGTAAAGCCGAAGAGTGTACGACGCCTAGGTCAAGCTGGCTAGATACACGGGGGAGTTCGACCCCACCGACCAAGTACTTCGCAGGAGGACAACCTCCTCCAATTCGAAGAACGGAGCACTTTGCCTGATTTATGGGCAGTAACCATAAAGTAGACCAGTCCCAAAGCTTATCCAATGCTCGCTGAATAGCTTCGGAACCCCCAGGAACATCAACAATGTTCCACAGCTTCAGGTCATCAGCAAATAGCAGCGATGGTACCTCAAGCTCCGTGGGTAGGTCATTCACATAGATAGAGAACAACAGCGGTCCAAGGACCGAGCCCTGCGGCACGCCGCTGAGGACAGATTGCCTAAATGATAGACCCCGGCCTACCCGTACACATTGTTCTCTACCCTCCAAGAAGGCAGTCACCCAATGAAGGGCGCGGCCAGATACCCCGTAGGAGGACAACTTTTGCGCGAGCCTCAAATGGGGTACCTTGTCAAATGCCTTCGAAAAGTCGACGAAAAGCACGTCCAGTGTGTGACCGTTATCCACTGCATCCGCCCAATTTTCGCGAGCTACCAACAGATTCATCAGACACGAAAATCCCTTCCGGAATCCGTGTTGTACATTGCTAAATAGATTAAATCTACTTAGATGACTCTCCAATGAATCTCTCACCAGTTTCTCGAGGAGTTTGACTACTACGCTCGTCAGACTAACTGGCCTGTGTTACTTTGGTACAGACTGCCCGTTGGACACACTGAGATTAATGGTTAGAATTTTCATAAACAGTAATGTAATATAGCTGACATGTACATGGTAAATTGAACAGTAAACGCTTAACTTGTACCTTTAAAAATGCAACACATTTTCAACTGCGGATAACGACGTGCGTTTGGATGCTCCGTTACTCTTTGGATCTTTTAGCAAAGGAGGTGTTCGAACTTCATTTACCTGGAGATTCGACTGCTAAATATTTGGAATTTGTCAAGCACAAGGCATGATGGCGTCCAAATGTTTGGATTGTGGTAAAGGCGTTACCGCAAGATCGAAGGCTGTGCAATGCTCTCTCTGTGATGGGTGGCTGCACATTGCCTGCTGCGACATCAGTCCAGATCTTTATGACTACAGAAGACCACCTCCTCAGCCATCAGTTTCCATTGTGACTCTTGTCGAACTGTATTGAGCGATAGACGGGTGGTGAACTTAGTCCACGCACTTAGCCCACGATCCATTCCTATAGTACACAAGCACGGAA
>OX104069.1:39954261-39982939 GCA_944474145.2 Dicrocoelium dendriticum
TTTCGCATAATTAAACAGAAGCACCAAAGCTGGCAACGGTATACCCGCACTGTATTGAAGCAAATTTGACACCATGCTTCATGATCACATGGCGAAAGCTTGTCTACTAGCTTCGCAATATTCTTCTGTGTATGCGACGGAGGCGCCATTGGCTGTGGACGACACTTCCTCTCACTTCTCTCCATTAGAGAATGCTGCAATTACCACTGACAGAGTATTGGAACTGCTTCTTGACTTGAACTCGAATTCATCACCAGGTCCCGATGGCTTACATCCCTTGTTCCTCAAAGAGGTGGCGAAGTTCATTGTTGCACCAATTTGTTAAGTATTTCGTAGCTCAATTGAAGCAAGTCGTCTCCCAACTAAATGGAAAGCAAATGTTGTGAAACCCATGTACAACGTTGGGAATCGCCAAGATCCAGTGAATTACCGACCGATTTGCCTGTCATCAATCCTTTGTAAAACCATGGAAAGGATTTTGATACAGGCCTTGCATCTTCACTTGAGAAATTGGACGTCATCTCTCCTGCTCAGCATGGATTTCGGAGGGCACGCTCTTGCATTACCAATCTGCTTGTTGCCCGAGAGAAATGGGTGCAGTCAGTGGATGCTGGTCATCGACTTGATGTAGTTTTAGTGGATTTTAGCAGGTCGTTTGATAGGGTTCCACGCAAGCGACTTCTTATCAAACTTCGGCAGATTGGCATCGCTGGTAAATTGCTCGCCTGGATCGCGGATTTCCTAGATAACCATAGTATGAAAGTGAGTGTTAACGAAGTTGACTCTGGTCCTGTTCTTATGACCAGTGGGGTTCCACAAGGCTCCGTACTTGGTCCCGAACTATTCAAAATCTTTATCAACGATCTCCCCGAGGTGCTCTAAATCAACTGCTTGAGCTATGCTGATGACCTTAAAGTTTGGTCGGAAGTATCCAGGCTTGAAGATGCTGACAGGTTGCAGCTGACGTTTGATCTGCTGTACGATTGGTCGGTCAAGTAGCAAATGCCTATCCATCGTGATAAGTGCTGTGTACTCCCGATCGGTGATCAGGAACCTTTCGGTGCTTACCACATCGGTGGTTTTCTATTGAAGAATGTGGTTGGTGAGAAGGATTTGAGTGTACTTATTGCTCCAGACCTAAGAACCACCCAGGACACGTTGCGTAAGGTAGCATCTGCTACCAGGATGCTCTGTGCCATACGAAGATTGTTTTACAAATTGACTCCGCAGAACTTTAGGCTCCTGTTTTCCTCCCACGTTCGTCCAATACTGGAATACGGCCTACCTGCCATACACCCACCCACGAAATTTGAATGTGAGTTGATTGAGAAGGCTCAGAGGCGCGGATCCAAATCTGTGTCTATGCTACGTGTTTTACCTAACCCCTTTCGTCGCCATTGTATGAAATTATTTACTCTGGACTACCGCCGTCGCCGTGGTGATCTGCTTTATACTAGACGCATTTTAAGGGACGAGTTGGGGAAGGAGGTGCTGCAGTTCTTCCAGATCAACACAGATTGTTCAACATGGGGCCACAGTTTGTAACGTTTTAAACCTCCGCGGAACCATATCCGGTCCGATATCGCGTTATCCACAGGGATGGTGAATGAGTGGAACCATCTTCCTGAATGGGTGGTAAGTGCCCAGACAGAAGAACGTTTTAAAGTACGATTGGACAAGTACATGTTGAGTATGCCTGGATTCCGCTGTTTTTGCTGCGGTTGCAACAATCCCTCGGGGAACACAGTTTAGCAGTGACAGGTCATCCAGCCAATGAACGGGAGGTGATGGAGCTGACACGGGTTTTCCCTTCTGCTCTCTACAACTCTATGAACTCTGAACTCCTTCACTTCCCGATCACTACTAAGACGGCGTAGGTCATTGCGGAATAAGCTTCCGCGGAGGGCCGCTGTAGCTGTATTAGTGGTAGCAGACTCCCAACAGTTGTTTGCAAGGTTCCGCTGTCCCAGCATTAACTATGGGCTCAGGCAACCGGTTCCAAGCATCCACTACAGGTTGGAGGCACACAAGCGCGTACTCCGGAAGCCAGGCTGCGCGGGACAGATGGGGATTCAAGGCTCTTTTGAGATACCGCTCCATATGTTACAGACTTTGGACGTTAAACAAATCGGTAGATAGTTCCCAGGATTTTGACGATTACCATCTTTGTATATGGGCTTACCGATACCAAATTTCCAAGCAAGCGGGTGGCGTTCTGCATTGAGAGTTTACCGGAAAACTTGGCAGAGTTGCAGCAATGTTCAAAGCTACCGGTTTTAGAAAGTTCAAGTCCATTTGGGAGAGGAACGATAGGATAATCCCGTGAAAGTTCCTTCTCTTGCGTATTGTTGGATCGGGAATTGATGGGTCTGCTTGAGATATTCAAAAGCCTAAAAGACATTTCAACCAACCACTGCCTACGTTTTCCTGCCCAGCAGTCCCAGCCAGGCCAGTTTTTGTGCAGTTAGAGAGTGAAGAGTAGGCTAACAAAACAAGAGAAGCAATGTCAGATAAATTATGATAATACTAGGTGTAGAAAGTAATTAAAAAACCAACGAAAATTTGAGGATACAAGTCGGTTAGCATTAGGGGTAGGTTTGGTACTGCCACTCATGAGCGTTTAACTGACGCTCAAAACCATCAACCGTAGACTCCCTAACAACGTGCTCCAGGAGCGTGTTCCAACTTACAATAACCCGGTTTGACAAGCAAATTTCCGTCCTTACGCGGTCAGAACGCAATTTGTGCAGCTTTATCGGGTAACCTCGGAGACTAGGCAGCTTGGTATGACTAAACAGCCAGGAAAAGACTGGACCGATCTTACCCGTTAAGATGCGGTACATTAGGATCAAATCTCCTCTAATGCTGTGGTAGTGCATTGAGTACATACCCAAGCTAAGCAAAAGTTCGGATACGTTTGTCCCCCGTAATCCCTGCACTAACTTTGTACCCACTCGCAAAACCCTCTCCAGTTCCAGTTTGTCCCTTACAAGACAAAATGGGCAAGCCTAGATACAGTATTCTAAGTGCGGTCGCACAAAAGCTGAGAACAGCTTCACAAAGTTATTGGCCGTTAGGACACCCAAGGAGCGGCGAATAAAACACATCATACTGAACCCTCTGCAAGCAGCCTTCCTCCAATTGTCCTCAGAGTGAAGCACTGAGTTGTGGACGATAACTAGCTTAACCTGCTGAGTGACAACAGGGATTGCACTACCACCAAGTACATAGCGTTTGGAGGAATAGCACCATTAATACAGAGGACAGAACATTTCGCCTGATTCATAGGCATCAACCTCCTACGCCTTCTGTTCTCCTAAGACATGTATCTAACTACGTTCATTTGAAGATATTTGTGTCATCCGTTTGACCATGTCGATCAGTTCGGTCTTGTCTAATACGCCCATGTGGCCACTGAACACCTGCTCGCTTTGCACTCAGCGTGTAAGACCACGTTCCAAAGCCATCACATGCTCGATCTCTCTTCACCGTGTTCACGCTTCCTGTGACAAATCGCTCCACACAACGGACATCAAATTCTGTCGCTCGCATCCACGGACGATCCTGCAGTACATTTGCCCGGTTTGCGTTCCTAGGATTGTGAATTACGGGCGCGATATTCTTAGCGACCTATTTTCCACTACTTTCCTTATGCTCGGTCATATAATACCGTCTCCTACTAATCTACCCTCCACACCGCGTAACAAGCAGTACCAGACGCAGTCGCCTCGGTCACCACGATTTGTCGAGCCGCCTAGCAACAATACCCGCTCAGAAGTGCGCTTGCTTAATCTGGAAAAACAGCTACGGAGCCTACTGCAGAAAGTCGACTACCTAGCCAAGCGACGACAGCAACCTCCCAACCGTCCTGGATCACGTATCGTCTCACCGTTGCCAACTGCTGATCTGTCCAACACTCGCCGACGCCCAACGCTTCCGACAGAGGCCCTCCCACCGAGTAAGCTTGCTACTGCTCCACATTCGCGTTCGTCTAAGCGAATAACGAGTAGCCCCACTCCTAATTCAGTTATATGTAAAAACGTGCCCAAGTCCAATGACCAGCAAATTCAGAATCGATATTTTCATGATTGCACTGAGTGGAGCTCAATACTTATCGCGTTAAACCTCCTTGAAACTAAGCCTATCAGTCTCAGCAGACTGACTCGCGACCCTTCATCTCCGAGCGCCGGTAAGCCAAGGCTGCTGCGTGTTGACTTACAGCCAGGCCCAGCTATGGATGCCAGTTGTCAGTACACCTACCCTTCAACAACACGTCTCTCGGCAGTTACCATATTCTTATCGTTCATGACATCCCTTGGACTAAACGCACTGTGCGCAACTGACGCCATCCACTCAACCATGGTCCATCGTAGTGTATGGCGTCTAAGAACTAGATGCAATGTACGGAACCTTACAACAACGACAACGGCAGGACTGGTAATCAATGGCGCTTCCTGCAGCAGATACTAAATATTGTCAACGTAGTCACAACGGACGTTCACCGCTTGCCTCGTCCACCAAGTTATACAGGAACAGCACCCATCTCTTGAAAGTGACATTCCTAGCCGTTAGCATGTTAACCGATGCACTCACCATCTAGGATGCTAATAAAACGAGCACCACCAGATATCCGTCTGCGTGCTGATGGGCGCCCGGAGCCAAAACGCACAGCTTCCCACAATCCCCCAGCAGCAGCAGCAACCAACTCGGTACCGGCACACTCTGACTAAACCGTCCTCGGACGGTCCATCACCGAAGCATCTGCCTCACGGCCTGGGGTAGTCTACTCACCCACACATTCGAACCTTCAGAGTTTCAACGACCCAGGTGCCAACCCTATCTGTGCTCAGACGACCCACCCCTTACTTCCCCAACTACCAAGCTTAGCGGCTCCAACCCTCTAAACCAAAAAATTGTGCACTGCCGGTCATCTGTTGACCGGCAGCACCCTAGTTACTCCCGCGCTCATCAAGCAAACGGGCCTCGCCTGTATCTACACGAACGAACAGGTCCTCATGTCTAAACTTCCGGAGCTCCAATTCCGACTTCTGTCAATGCCAGCGGACCTAATAACCATAACGGAAACGTTGCTCTCCGACGACATAACCGACGGTGAAATACAAGTTCCTCATATGTCAGTTCTCCGCAGTGACCACGCAACCCCAGGCGGCGGTGTCGCACTGTACTATGGCATCTCCCTCAGTTGCAGCATGTTAACAAACACTGCCCTCCAGACACCATGTGGTGTGAGGTCGTACTAACCGCTAAACACTCCAGCTACCTTCGTATCATTTACCGCCCCCTAACAACTCCACCGAGAAGGACGCACGACTACTGCACGATGTCACCCTTATGTTATCTCACAAGCGCACCCACTTTCTTATCATGGGAGATTTCAACCTTCCCTGTCTATTGCACTTTGTCCCGTCTACTAACTCCTCTGCATCAGGCTTCATTGATCTTCACACGTCCTCGTGGTACCACCACAGGTATCAGCCGACCAGGTTCCGATCCAACAACCGACCATCCGTGAAAAATCTCATACTCACTAACGAAGAACTGATGGTTGAGCACGCTGATTATGATGCCCCTTTGGGGATTAGCGACCACTGCGTCCTTTGTTTTGCTTTTATATGCTTTGCCGGAATACCCGTCAGCACACCAACTTATACCAAGTGCTAACCTAGTTACGGAAGGTTTAACCTTCTCCTTTTTGCTAACAGCTGCCCACCGGACCCCCAATCGAATACCGACAGCGCGTGGTCAAACTTTTGCCTTACCCTACATGAACTCTGCTCCACTACGACGATCTGCAAACAAATTTCCATAGGGCAGAGACGCCAAGCGCTCATCCAAAGTCGTACCTGGAATTGGATTGTCTCCAGGGACACGGCATGGAGAAACTATCGCTCCCATTCAACGGTCACTCAGTGGGAACATTGCCGATCCATTCGTAACCAATGCGACCAGCTTGTACGAAAAGATACGAGTGACCATCAGCGTCATCTTATGCGTAAATTTTCACTTAATCCCAAGGCCCTGTATAATCACGTCAACAGTATTCGACAAGGCAAGCACGATGCCACCGCACTGAGGACCCCGCAGAACTCAGGAGGTCAGTGAGCGAGGCAACAGAAGTCCTGTGCCAGTAGTAAGCATCCAAATTCTCCATTCCGGCGATGCATACAACGATAGTACCTTCTTCGGTCTCACCTCAAATTGCCTGACGACTGTTCACTTCACGCCGGAGAAGGTCTTAGCGAAACTCAAGTCCTTGCGGCTAACGGCCTCTTCTTACGCTGATGGTTTTCACCCAAGGCTGTTGCGAGCGTGTGCTGCAGCCCTAGCTTTACCCTTGGCGGAGCTGTACATCCACATCTTCTTGAAGGCAAACTTCTCAACGATTAGCAGTGTGGGACTATTACATTAAACCGAAAAGGCGATACTCGCAAAGACCCGGCCAATTACCGACCGATACCTCTCCTCTCTACGATCTCCAAAGAGACGGAATCGATCATCGCAGGCGCTTTAAAGGACCGCATGGAGGCCCATAAACGGCTCACCGATTGCCAGCACGGTTTCCGTCGGCAACGGTCGTGCATGAGCAACCTTCTACTCGCCAGGGATAGCTGAACGACTGCTGCCGACTCTGGCCTAGAAACGCATGCTATATTCTTGGATTTAGCCAAAGCCTTCGACAACGTCGATCACAATGTTCTACTATAGAAACTGTTGTCTTATGGCGTTTAAGGGGCATTGATGGACTGGAGCCCGACCTAAGTTCAACACCATACCGTCTAAGTACACGTCGACGGTGCGTTGTCTCCCCGTATCCTTGCCACATGAGGAGTTCCATAGGGGTTTGTTCTCGGACCGGACCTCTTCCCAGATGTAATGACGTCACACCGTAAGTAGAGTCTTCGCTGCTGCTATATGCGGACGGCGCGCAGCTGTGGCACACAGTTAACCTTCTGGACCATGCCCATGCACTTCAGACGGACCTCGACCGTCAGTGGTCCATAGAAACCGACTTCCCATTTAGCGCTTCGAACTGTCTCTTCCTTTCTACGCACCCTTCCGATTTTTCTCCTATATATTACCTTGGAGCGTCTATCCTCTAGGTCTCTTCAGCCGAAAGAGACTTGGGTATCATTACCCAGACGAGGCTTTCCATATACCTTCCTGCCGGAAAGCCGCAGCTGCTGTTAACCACATGGTGGGATTGCTGAAACGAGCCTTCGTTCAAATTGACCTAGCAACTTCCGCGTTCACCTCCACGCTTTTCATCCACCCCACTTGGAGATTGCTGTTCAGGCTTGGAGCCCCCGGTTTTTGAATGACCAACGTATACTCGAAGCCCCAGAACGTCGAGCAACAAAACTGGTCCGAGGTCTCAAGCACCTAGATTATCCACAACGACTTCACTGCCTGGCCTCTACTCGCTTAACTACCGACGTCTCCGGGGCGGCATGCTTCTTGTATTTATGATCTTATCCAACCCTGGACGTCCCTGTAGCTACCTACTCACACTGCACCAATCGGGCCCCACCTACGTGACCACCCACTGAGGCTCACACATCAGCACAGTCGGCTGAACTGCGTATGACACTACTTCGCTTTGTGAACCTGCCAACCGTGGAATGCTGTGCCTGCCGATTTAGTCTTGGCACCCACTGTGGTGGATTCTAAGACCCACCTGGACTGTCATCTGGCCGAGTTACACCGCGATATTCCCTGATATAAGCTAGCCGAACAACCTCCTCGTGGTGCCAGCTGGGTGGTTCGGGTTTAACCCGTTTCAGTAAATAGTTCGGCGGCAGTGTTCCAGGACGTGGTGAGTTTTCGCCTGGCAAGCGTTCTCCCTATAAAAAGCTAAAATTATCTGCTTAACATCACTGCGACTTGGCGGATGTGCCTCGCCACAAACTAAAGTCACTGGCCCGTGGATATTCGGAAAATGCTATCCAACCCACGAAAATCAATCGCTTATTCTCATATTCCCGACGATAACAAACAGTCAAAAATTCTGCGGCACATTCAAAAACACAAGCTACATTCCTACACAATTGCATACGTATATACACCCATATACTTACACACTGTTATGCCAAGCACGTCCTTTTTGTACAATTTGATCACACTATGTTAGCTAAATATGATCATGCCTGTAAAGATGTGCCCCGCATTGTCGAGAATAAAAGTTTATTTATTTATTTATTTATTTATTCCTTCTCCTTCTACTTCCTTCCTTTCCATAGCCACTTCGGAGGGAGTGGTAGGATGTCTCGCTTAGAGCCGGCGTGCATCCTGGTTACATGTCCCAAAATCCCGATGAAGCTACTGCTAACAGGCGAGACCAACCCGCTGTAAGGTTGCTTGGCCATTCATCAGACCCGACCCGAAAGCTTTTTACCCTATGTGTCATGTGAAGCTCAAGCTTTTATGCCTATTAAATACAATGTTCCAACCATAAAGTCAACCAATCCGAGCCTATGCACAATATTCCAGAGCTTGAGGTCGTCAGAAACAATTGTCGACGGTATTTCAAGCTCCTGGAGTAGGTCATAGACATAAACTGCGAAAAGCAACGGCGCTAGAACGGAGCTCTGCGGAACGCCACTGATAACAGCTTGTCTAAGCGAAGGGCCATGTCCCACTCAAATACACTGTTTTCCCCACTAGGAAAGCAGATAGCCAGTTAAGGGAGGCCCCAGATATTCCATACGATCTCAAGTTTCATGGGAGTCGTTGATGTGGGACAGTGTCAAACTCTTTCAAATAGTCAACGAAAAGCATGTTGATAGCGTGGCCGTTGTCTACGGCCACAGCCCAGCTTCCAATGGCTACAAGTAAATTTGTCAGACATGTACATCCCTTACGGAATCCGGGATGTGACGCACTGTGCAGGTTAAACTTATTCAGGATATTCTCCAAGGAAACCCGGACTAATTTTTCAAACAACTTATCCACTACGCTTGTCAAGCTGAGAGGCCGGTAGTTCGCTGGCAGAGCTCTGCCACCACCCTTAAAATCGTTCCATTCCGAAGATAAATAAATAAATATTTTATTCTCGACAAAGCGAGACACGCCTTTTTGGCATGATAAGCATGTTGCATTATTGTACATGATAGCGGAATAAGCAGCACCAACAGTGGGAGTAGTACAGTTGGAGACAGTAGTGTGGGCCCATAGAGCCCAAAGATTGTATGTAGTCTATGTACACAGAATGCGAGAGGTAAAGATAGTAATCAGATCACTTATATGGTAGGTTGATGAGGAACTAGTCCGATGAGGTCCCGTAAGCAATGTAGGTCAGTGAGTGAAGTATGAGGAAACGGGTGAAAAATACTTAATAATAGTGGTATGTCACTAATCAGATATGTAGGCGTGTTCGTGCGAGAGCCGATATATGCACAGAACTTGTAAATGTGGTGTCAGTCAACTTGCCAATGTGTTAGGGGCGGTGACTTTATTGAGTGGCGAGTCACATCCGCCACGTCGAAGTGTTGTTAACCAGACATTTGTGGTTTTTTGTAGGGAAAACGCTTGCCAGACGAAGACCAACCACGTCCTGGAACACTGCCGGTTGTTGATATAACCTTGGCAAGATTGTATCTGACTGATTATCCTCGCGGATATTCACAGTCACGTAACGCCAATTGGTTTCCCATGGCTGTGTAGTCGCCTTTGGAGTCCAGTACAAGTGGTTGGAGCTGTTGAAATCGGACGACTCAGGTGACTTGTATTGAATCGATCAGTTTCCTAGGTTCTTTAGTGTGTCATGATTATGAAGTGCGGGTTTTTTCTTTGTTCTTTATTGAATCCGTGCCCATGGGAGCGTCGCAGGTACGTCTTCAGCGGTGTTCGGTGCAGGTAATGTTATCCTGTAGAACAAGGGTGAGAAGAAAAACGGACCGAGCAAACTGCCAAAAAAGTTGAACAGGACTATGCTATTGTATAATTATAAAATTTATGGTAAAGTTGTGCTGGCGGAAATCAATGGAGTGACCGATGAGCTGAGGCTAGTGGTACCTATACCGCCAATGAATAGTTGCGATATGAACGAAGAGAGACGCCAAACAAGAGGGGAAGAGGTTACTGTGGGCTGAGATGCATGATAGTGGAGCCGAGAGCCAAACTCAATCAGAGACCGAAAATTTGGATTTCGGTAGCCGTTACCAAGCATAGAGATATAGATTCAGACAAAGAAGAGTATCATAAGGTTGTAACTTATACCAAGCGATATTGTAAACACGCATATGAAATGGCCACTTACCTCAGCAGCCAACTCATGCATCAGCTGCGGACGATTTGGATCAATGCCAGAAGATTTGAAAGGATTTAGTCCTTGCAATAGCCCGAAAACATGGGTCTCCGTTATGCTGTTTTCAGTTAGATAAGAATCCTCTGGGACTTTTGTGAAGAGGTCAACCTGAGGTAGAGAGGCCTTACAAGAAAAGACAATAGTATACTGTTCGCTAAGTATACAAGCCTTATCATAGTCGGTATGTCCATAGGTCCCGTCCACTCGTAGCAAAGCCGGTATAGACGAGTTTGTATCGCTGCGTCACCTTAAGTAAACAAAAAATGATAGATTTGTTACTGCTGCGTCAGCCAAATCCTTCTCGTACTGAAGACGAAAAGTCCTGAGAAGTTACTTACATTTATTTCAAACCGCTTGATAGCTTTCCTATGTGTCGGTTGACAAAGCCGCTTGGTAAGTTTGCCAGCATATAGCGCGCTTCCTGAGCAGGCAGTTACCTGTATGATCTATCCAAGGAGGCTGCACCCGTGTCACCCGTCTCTTAATGGGTGGGATGTGGGGAGCAGAGATTGCGGTGAGGTATGCCTTAACTTTCTCCCTGGCTGTCTGAACGGTGTTAGCCACGGTGATCGCGCAACGCAGTAATTAAATAAATAAATGGTATATTATCGGTAAAACGAGAGGCACCTGTGGAGGCGCGATCAAATATGCATACAGGCATACCTTTTTGGAATAAAAAACCTTTTGTTTTAATGGGAGGTATAACGGAAAAGATGTAGTTCATACGAGTGAGCATTTCGTCCGGGAACAGTCAGACCAAGAAACGTGATGGCGTTGGAGCGCGTAATAGTCAGCCCTAATTTGTATCAAGATACAAGTTGGGCGTGGTTTCACCATGTAGTAATCCATGGAAGCAGGAGCCCAAACAAGGTTTTGGTGCAAGCAATGAACATTAAGGAATCGGAATGTTCTGTGCTCCATCGAGGCCATCTTTGTAGCAAAATCAGTTGCGCAGGTTGCATGTAGAAATCTGAGGACTGTGTTAAAGGTTGCGCGCCAACTATTTGAACATGCCTCAGCAGTAGTTTGTTGACCCTTGGAGTACATCGGAAGGATATGTAGACATGGTCACTGGTTCCTAGAGGACAGCCGTATTTAATAACGCTTACGAAATCGTGAGGTTCCACAAAAATGAGACCAAAGCTGGACGGAAGCTGGTTGCTCAAATACCTAGTCGGAAGGTCCACGAACCGACGCAAAAGAAGGTACAATGGTAGCTCGAGACCCAATACGAATGTACCCACCGCCGAACTGCAAGATAGATCATCCCAGCAGGATTCATGGAGGTTGAAGTCACCCAGTATTAGACACATATTGGCAGCCTGAGAAAGAACAAATTCAATAACCTCCCTGGAGATACTTCCAGGACTTCGATATACCACTACAACTGTAAACTAAGCAGGGGAAGTGCACAAGCTAGTTCACAGGGCTTCAACAGTTTGATCCGGCGAATGGAAAACACAGGTCCTCAACATCAAGTTCACCAATCACAACACAAATGATGCCCTCACTTTGGTGGCCAACGAAGCGAGCATGTCTAAGCAGGGTGTAGTCAAGTAAACCTACTTACCGTCTGTGATATCCGGGGACAACCACTTTTCGGTGAAAGCAAGTATTTCGGGTTGAGATTTGTTCATAAGTTAGCCCACTCGTGTAGCTTGTTCCTTAGGCTCCGCACATTGCTAAGCACTACCCGAACAGACTCGGCACGCCCAGCCCTGGGTCCTACGCTAAGAGGAGGGATTTTGGCAGGACAGGATTGGACTTCCGACTGATCATTCGTAAACCCACAAGACGAATGCCACGCTCACCAGCCACCCACCTGCTCTTGAGGCTTTTGATGGCTTTCTTTGACTTCAATCCATCTGCCAGTGGAAGGTCCGGCTGAAAGCTTACATTGCTACCCTTGAGTTTGAATGAAAGAGCATTATCGCTTTACTTTCCTCTGGGGTTGAGAGAATTACACGAATTAGTCGGGGTCGAGGATTTTGAGTATCGACAGGGACGCTCCACAATCTGGTTAACTTCCTGATATTGAGACCGGGGAACCAGGTGGAAGCATCTGGTTGTATGTATGTAGGCTGTTGAGATGACGAAGAGCTTTAACCACTGGAGGCCATCCAGCGTGCGTTCCTTGAGAAGAGTTGCCGCGGATTTAGCAACGTTACGGATGATAACGCTAATATCAGTACAAGAATCATTTCGACGAGGCGCATTTACTCCACGAGTCTGCTACTTGACCCCAGTTTCGACCGGTTTGCCAGGTGACAGGTTGCTTTTCTTCGCCCATGGAGCTGAAGAAATTGCGGTTGTGGCTTTGTGTTCTACCACTAACTCCCCCACCGGTCTAGTCTTTTCAGACTTTGCGAGTGTGGCGCAAGTCAACACGGTGCGTTTCTTTCCCAATGGAACTGGGGTGCTTAGAGTTGGAGCTTTATGCTCCACCTCCAGTAGATTTATGGGTTCAGTACCTTCAGGCTTTGAGGTGGCTTACGGACTTCCTAAGCCCACCTTCTCTTGCTTTTATTAGGCACATGGGCTAAAAAATCGGTCTTGCCTTGGACGACTTCTAGTACGACATTAGAGACCTCAGTAGGGGCAGTCTGGACCGCTGGGACACAAAAAGTTAGCCATCACCTCAATTGGCTTCTCATCAGCAGCAATGGAGGTTAGTTGCGTGGTCTCCTCCAATGAGCCGAGCTCAATAGAGACTTATATTTTCCTTATCAGTACCTCCACTTTGCGAGCAGGAGCTGTGAGGAAACACCACATCTGCTGGTTACCCAGCCCGACCTTGCGCTGTGCATCCTTCGTAATCATAAGACGAGTAGATCGACGGCTACAGCATAGAAGACAATTAAACATCATGTTATCGCTAGTCGTGAGCATTGCATACTGATAAGGGCTCAAATCGGTACAGGTCTCATGGTACCGGCAGTTGTGTACATAGCGCTGCATGACACCAGGCTCGTCCCCACCCAGCATACCTGACGAAAATCGTTTCTTATCGTCAGGAAATCGTCATACCATGACGGTTGACAAAAGCCACTACGCCGCAAATATTCTGCAAAGGTGATGATAACTAGAACGTAATTGGTATTATGTTACAATAATACTTTAGAATTAAGCTAATATTCAATAATGAATTACTGGTTGCAACGGTGATGGTTGTTTAGATGCGCCGGATATCGACATTTGAATCGAGGCGGACCGTTTACCGCAATAGCCTTCACTTGGCATGCGCTTTTTGTTGCTGGTTAGCTACGTATACTCTTTATTCGTGAGTGCATTTGGTACAGAGTTATTGCCGTGTTTCATATGCTTACCTGTAACGCATTTCGCCTAATGAGTTTCAGGGACACGTACCGCACTTGCTCCTACAATTTGCCTTGCAAGCGGACCTACAAACAAAAGTCGCAGCGGCAGTTAAGTCGCCTATTAGCAATACCTGCTCCGGCTCCAGTTTTCGTAGATGCGGCGACTAATGCTTCTCCTTCATTCGATCATGACGAGGGTAATCTAGGTATAATGTTTCTTAGTTACCTATATAGATGAGGAATACTTGGCCTCGCTTAGTGCACAGTTCTCGTAGTATGCGTTCCATTTTGGGGGAGCGTTTCTTACGCTACCCGTATTGTATAGACGACCATGCTTCACCCATTCAGCTTCAGATGGACTGGAACGATAAGAAAATCCCTTGAGTGTTCCTTCTTGAGCAAATCGTTAAGCAAGGAAATGATAAGGTGATAAGTCTTCATGGATGTAAAACGAAACACCCGAAACACACCCTGGTCAAACAATTACTGCCCACGTTCCCTTCACTAACAGTCCCCGCATGCAGGTTACGTGAAGTAAGAAAGAAGTAGAAAGCAAATGGAAGATAAAGGGGAATGAAAGTCATTTAACTGAAGGATAACACCAAACAGTGCAATGACAGCATAAGAACTAAAAGTTTGAAGATGGATATGGTCAGGAGAAGGGAAAGGTTTCGTGTTGCCACCCAAGATAGTCTAACTGACGCTCGAAACCATTAACCGTAGGTACACTGACCACACTTTCTGGAAGCGAGTTCCAGAGCTCGATAACTGTACGCGAAAACCGAGTTTCCGCCCTGATCCGGTCAGAACGCGGCTTGTTTAGCTTCCTGGTTTGACCGCGAAGACAAGGCAACCTAGCCGGGCTAAATAGCCAGCTCAAGTTCGGTCCAACCTCCCCTATTAAACTGCGGTAAGTAAGGATTAGGTCTCCTCGAATCCGTCCGTAGTGCATTGAATACATTCTCAAGCTAAGTAAGAGCTCGGGGTACGATTGCCCCCGTAACCTCACGCCCAACTTGGTACCTGCTCTCAAAACTCGCTCGAGCTCTATTTTGTCCCGAACAAGGCAGGGCGGGCAGGCCTGGAAGCAGTATTCCAGATGGAGCCGAACGAAGGCTGAGAATGGCTTCACAAATGTCGACGGTTAAGACGTCGAAAGAACGGCGTATTAATCACAACATTCTGTAACCTTTACTAGCGGCCTTCTTCTAGTTGTCACCAGAATGTAAAGATGAGGAATGGACGACGCCTAGGTCTAGCTGGTTGGAGACAAGAGGGAGTTCGACCCCACAGAGTACGTAGCTCGAAGGCGGGAAAGTTGCTCCTATACGAAGGACGGAACACTGAGCATGATTAATGGGCAGTAGTCACTAATTTGACCAGTCCCAGAATTTGTCCAGGGCATGCTGTATGGCCTCAGAACCCCTAGAAACATTTACAACATTCCATAGCTTAAGGTCATCAGCAAATACTAGGGATGATACCCCAAGCTCTTCAGGAAGATCGTTTACCTAGATGGAGTACAGCATCGGTCCAAGGACACCGTGAGACACCGCTAAGGACCGCTTGCCTAAAGGATAAGCTGCGACCCACACGTACACACTGCTCTCTTCCCTGCAAGAACGTAGGTACCCAGTGAAGGGCGCCGCCAGATACGCCGTAGGAGCTCAGCTTTTTTGATAACCTCAAGTGCGGCATCTTACTGAATGCTTTCGAGAAGTCTACGAAAAGGACATCCACTACACGACCATTGTTCATTGCCTCGGTCCAAGCTTCACGAGCAACCAACAAATTCGTGAGACACGGAAACCCTTCCGGAATCCATATTGTGCACTCCTGAGTATATTAAATCTATTCAGGTGACCTTCCAACGAATCTCTACCAGCTTTTCAAGCAGTTTGACTACCAGGCTAGTCGGATTGACTGGCCTATAATTGGCTGAGAGCCCCCTGTCGCCACTTTTAAAAATAGGACAGGTGCCAGCCTCCTTCCATTCAGAAGGTGACGTACAGCTGTCAAGCGACTTCTGAAACACCATCGTCATCGGTCCAATTAGGTCAACCGCCGACTCATGCAGAAGCTTCGGGTGAATGGAATCAGGTCCAGCTGCTTTGGAATGGTTCAGTTTTTGCAGCAGTTTAAGGACGCGTTTCCACCACAGTAAACTCAGCTAAGACCCTCAGGTACTCTGGGGACGAGTTCAACGCTAGTCAACGCGGCTTCACGTACAAAAGCCCCTGCATACTGCTTCCCAAGTACACGAAAATTACATGAGTCCGCATACGCACGAGTTCCATCGGCCCGCATCGAAGTTGGGACTACCGAATTTGAACCACAGCGTCTCTTAACAAAAGCGAAGAACTTCTTCGGGTTTTCCGAAGCTACATCAGTCAATTCCTTCTCGTACACCAGCCGAACTTTCCTTAAGGGTTGTTTTCACCTATTTCTCACCTCGCGGTATCTACCATAGGTGCTAGTGGATGGAGCCGCACGGTAGGTCTACTAGCACCTAGAAAGCTTCTGGAGCAGGTACTTGCCAGCGGTATCTATCCACAGCGGCCGCGCTCGTGTGTTTTTTCTCCTTGCAAGCGAGATGTAGAGAGTATACATTTTCGTAAGATAAGATTTAAATTTATCCCAGGCCACCTGAACCGCATCAACCACTGAGATTTCGCAACGCAACCCAGAAGCCTTGATACGCATTGCCTGATAGTTAGCACGCCATATGTTTGGAAATGGCTTAGAAATGCTCTGGTGACGCCTGGCCAGAGTACACCTGAACGATAAACAAACATGATCATTAGCACAAGGGAGAGCTGTAAGTGATGTCACCTACGAAGTATAGTGAATTGAGAAACCCTAGATCCGAAATAGACGAGAGTTTGGCATCCGTGTATCTAGTGGGAAGATCGACGAATTTATGCAACGGTACTTGCACCGTAAGCTCAATAGGTCTGCACCGAACGTACCTTCCGCCGAGTTGCAAGAAAGATCTGCCCAGCAAACGTCTGGTAGATTGAAATCCCACAGTATCAAGCACCTGTTTGCGGATTGGGTGCGAATAAAGTCAAGCACCTCTTTGAACGCACTCCCAGGGCTTCCATACACAAGTACAACTGTAAGTTGAGCTGAGAAAGTGCCAAGCACTACCGACAGAGCTTCGACAGTTTTATCTGTCGACTGCAACATGTTCGTACGTGAAACGTCAAGTTCACATCTAACGTAAACCGCAACGCCCCCGCCTTGTCGGCCAACGAAGCGATCACATCTAAATGGTGCCTAGCCAGACAGATGTATTTCACCGTCCGTGATGTCCCGAGACGGCCACATTTCAGTTAATGCGCGTATATCGGAAGGAGATCCATTTACAAGCAGACCTATCTCGCACGTCTTATTCCTTAGGCTGCGCCCACTGCTTAGCATGCTCTGAAGGTACTCTTAATGTCCAGCCCTGGGTCGTGCGCTACCAGTACTGGCACTGGTAGGTCGGAAACCGACCGCCGGCTGACCACCCGAAAACCCACCAACCGGAGACCTTGTTCACCGGCCGCTCGCCTGATTTTGAGGCCCTTAATGGCCTCTTTTAGCTTCAGCCTATCCGCTATTGTGAGGTCTGGATGAACGCTAACATTATTCCTATTCAATTTGAATGCAAACGGCAACAGTGCTCTGCGTTACTCCGGGGTGGATAGGACTACCCGAAGTAAGCAAGGTTAAGGGTTCGGGGCGTTAACTGGGACGTTACCCAATCTAGTCAGTTTCCTGACAGTAACACCGGGAACCCCAGGCGGAAGAAGCTTCGTTACGCACATCTTAAACCACTGTAGTTCGTCCAATGTACGTTCGGCAGGAAGTGCAGCAGTGTATGCCACTGCGTTACGGAATGCCACTCTGCTATCCATGAAAGAATCACCTCGACGGGGTGTATTTACCCCACGGGTTTTGGTATTTACATGAACAGCAACCGGCTTAGCTGCAGGCAATTAGACTGAGCGCAAGTTAGCAGACGACGTTGAAGCAACTGTAACATACGTCTTACGCTCCAGCTGGTTTGTCCCGGCATTGTTGAAGCTTTTCCTACCTGCCTGAAGAGTACGGACAGTTCTGTTCTGATTTTGCTTTCGTCCTGCAAGCGAAGAATCCTGTAGCTCAACGTCCATGCCTGCTTCCACGACCAGTACCCCCGGAAGACAGGAGACATCGCGGTCCATTCATGAGAAACTCTCTTTGGAAACTCATGATGATGCTTTTCTGCTGGTGTTGCGTGAACGACTGTGGATTTGCAAACCGCCTACTACATCTGTGAATTGCATACTGCACGGGCTAGATCCGTTTTCAGCAGGACTACCAAAAGATTACCGCACATTAATGCGAACTCCTAGATCTAATGAAACTGTTGTAGTTTTAAACGGTATCTACGGTCATTTGCGTTTGTGTAATGGGCTGAGGAATATTCTACGCGGGGAAGGCATCCCTTGCAGTGGTAGCATTTGTATCCAGTTATACATTGCTGGTGTTACGCTATTGCGATTAACCAAGCTACAAATTTTGCCCATCATGGGCCGTGTTCATCCACCCATAACCGCACACCCCTTAGTCGTCGGATTCTACTCTGGTAAATGCAACCCAGGCAGTGTCCATGATTGCCTTGCTCCTACCATCAGTGAGTTAATGGAGGAGATGTCTGTTGGATTGGTCATGAGAGGATGTGATTCCCCTTCCAGAGTTGATTTAAAAGCTGTTATATGTGACCCCGCAACACATGCATTTTTGAAGCAGTTGAAGTAGCAAGCAGGATATAGCGGTTGGAACAAGTGCATGCAACATGGCAAGTATGTTGTAGGTAAAGTGACTTCCCGGAAACTGCATGCCGTAGACGAACGGATCGGTCATTTCGTTCAAAACGACTGGCAGCAGGATTTCCTTTTGAGTGCGCTGCGATTGACATGATGGCAGCAGTTCCCACTTACTAAAGATGCGCCATGTATTTGGGTGTGATGCATCGCAGGATATCCGCATGGGGACAATCACAATTTAAACGGTGTTGTTTCCTTGAGGATGAATGCATGGACACTCTTAATGAGCTTCTGAAAGTAATAGATGGCTGTTGGCCAAGAGAATTTCGCAGGCACTGTCATAGTGTAAAGCACTTACGGTGCTGGAAAGCAATCGAGTATCGTAATTTCCTGTCCGGGCCTGCTGTGTTGCACTACCTTCTAACGCCTCTTTACTACCAGAATTTCTTAGAGTTGCACCTTGGAATTTACCTATTATGCCATCCTGCCTTCCACCTAGAGCCTATAGACGAGGCCTATAGAGGATGCGTTGAATGTATTTTTGAGTAGGTACTACGATTTATACGGTGGGGCAGAAATGGGTTTCAAACTGCATTCATTGGTACCCCTGGTCAAGTACGTAAAAATACAAGGTGTGTTGGACGATAGTTCCGTCTTTCCTTTGAGTCACACACTTTGTGCTGAAAAGTCCTCTCACAATGACGTCAGAACCACTGCGCAACTGATGCGCAGGTGTGTGTTCCTTCAGTTTGCCTACAAAAGGCGGTGTTACAATTTTGCTGTATCATAATGCGGTGGTTTTCACCATCCATGGTTCCATTTGCACTCCATTTAGCACGGGCAAAGTAATTGTTGTAGGCCGAAGGCCTTACGATTTTCGCTCAGTAAAGAACACAAACGACGGGGTGTAAACGTCATTTGTCAGATCTACGAAAAGCTTAACGACCTACACAGACGCGGCTTGCAATCATCGGAGATAGGCTTTTAGTAGCGTTTGGCTTGCGACCAAATATCTGCGAACTGCCCCTACAGGATGCTGTTTGCAAGTGCATGTGCAATAAGGTTGCACAGAAAAAAGTTGGCATTCTAAATTGGACAACTTTCGCCCCTACACTTCCCACGCATTTCTATTTTTGCACCGTGTGCTGCATTCGTGTTTAATATCGCTTTTAATATACAGCAGTAACCCTGCCCCTTTTTGTGTGTTTACTTCCACGCCGCTCGCATTTCTAACGTACTAAACATGTTTACCAGGTCATGTCCCAACCGCAGTATTACGTGGTAGCCCTACGAACGGTACGTGGATCACAGCTTGCCGTTATTAGCAACAAGTGGCTGCGGAATGGTGGTCATACTGCAATGAAGTTGCCCAGCTCGGAGGACTTCACAACAATCGGACTGCCATCATAACTGAACTACTGCCCGGCGGATGCGATAACGCATTCCAGGATCACTAAACACCCGCTGACCGCATGCACCCTGTTCGGGTGACCAGGCGGATAGGTTTACTTTGTTTGGGGGTTACATTTTGCGGATGCCTATCTGTATGTAGGCTTCGTGTCTCTTGCGTATGGAGAACGGTTATTTGAGGATGACATGAATGGCACAGTAGCAATGGGTACACCACGCAAACCAATCTGGTCTTTTCATTTCCCATTATTTACTTAACATTCCAGGTGGTGAAGCGCCAGGCTACTTTCCGACAATGAGGGGAAGAAACTCGTACAAAACCTCGAACAATAACCTACTTGCTGACACCATGTATCGAGCAGCACCATCCGCAAGAATGTTTGTCTTGGCATCGGAATCAGTTGACACCATCCACCAGCCCGTGCCCTCATGCAGCTACACATTCCCTGCTGAAAATACTTCCAAATCGGGAGGCGGGAGCCAACCGGTTGCAGAAGTAGACGTTCAAACTACAGGTAAGGTTCTGCTAGTCCACTACAAAACCGTTTACCTCAGGAGTTCATACGGCTTCCGTTCGCCTTCGGCAACAACCGAAATGACCCCTGACTGTAAGTTTCTTCCGGTCTTCCTACTTTGAATTTGCCACCTTGCAGACCTATTTCATGAATAAAATAGCCACCACAGATATCAGTAAGTCCCCAGCGTTTAACCAAGTTGCGTGTTCCAATCCCAATGACAGCATTCGTCTTTCTGGTAGATATTACTCGCCGTTAGAACTGCTTATTTGAAAAGTTGTATGACACGCTGAACTCTCTGACAGACATTTTGCGTCAATTGCGACAGCAACTTAACCAGGACTTACCATTCCCGTTCGCTACGTTGGATGCTTTGCATGTATATGACGCATGCCTACGGGAAGAAACTTGTCAAAATGCCCTGGTAAGCAATACATATTGTCAACCGCTGATAAGGCGGTATCTTATTTGTCTACATGGCGATAAGATTCATCATACCGCCCGGAACATGTTGTCTGCAATATTATCTTGAGGTGTTGGAGCCGCAATTAATTTCTCCGGTGCCCGAGGTACGTACGCTTTCAGAAAAACGGGTTGTACTCCATCTAACACATTAAGTTACCAGCATTTTAACGTGAACTACTTCACAGCGACTCTATTGACCCGTTTTACTGCATGTGGCTCTTCTCCCGAAGAAGTTGCCAATGTAAAAAGGAAATGGCTGCACACCGCGCGACACAACACGGTACTACAAACCATGGGCACAACACTGAATTCCACGGAAGAAGTAATGAAATGCAATATTATGATCGATTACTGCTTTCCAGGTTGTAGAAGTGGTCGACCCGGACAAACTGTACACGCAGTCATGACACACATGTACTTAGTTGCAACTGCGTAGTGTATGTGCATATATGTGTATATATTCTTTTGCTTCTTTTTGTAGCTTCTTTTTCCAAATCTACAACCTCGTTAAGCTTGTGAATATAAACTGTGCTTTGCGAACATCCGTATCTAGTCTAAGGGAACGGTGGAACAGTTTGCCAAGTGGACGAGGTTTATGTCCTACTGGCGGGTTTACAACTGTTTGCAAGATTTGTGCGCCCTGTAATAACACTAAGCGACACCGAAGAAGGATGCAGTTTTCCATCTTAAAGCTTGCGACCAGGTTAGGTGTACCCGTAGGGTACTGTACGGGGCCTCCGGGAAGAGGAAGCACCGCGGCCGCGTGAAGAAATTAGCTGATTACTCTCTCAGCTGGTTCCTCACCCAACTGATCACTTAATCAGCCGTTTAACATGGTCATGTGACCGACGTGATGATTAGCGCCGACTACCGTCAGAAATTCGTTATTTCATTTGAGCGCGCTTGAGGACAAATGTACGATTATATGACGATGACGTGTAGAGGCCGTATGCTGATGAAAATACAGCAGTTCATCATTCAGCCGTGACGGCCGTCATGGGTTGTAAGCAACCCACGCTGTCGCAAACTGCCTTAGATTCGCTGCTCAACGCAGCCGAGGACAACTTGGTGACGTTGTTCAGTGAATCCGGCATGAAGCTTTCAAAGAGTGTGAAGCAACCCTGGTGGCAAAACCGTACCAGTAATCGTAACAACCTGGACAGAAACTGAACAGTAGTCCGGTTCGGTAATAATGCATTACTTGCGGCTAAACGCAGTTAGTTTGACATTTGTTAATAAATCAGTGATGGGTATGCATTGTAAGTGATATTATTTGACCATAAAACCTGTGCTTTAAATGCATCAATAGGTCCTTTTGTTTGCACGGTACGGTTTTATAACATTGGTCGCTGCTGCCGCTTGGCTTTGCGCTATTGTTTAGCTCCCTTGCTATTGCATTTCTTCAGGCACACCTACCAGGTTTTCCAATTATAGCTTGCTTGAAACCTATGTATTCATTTTTAGCATGCCACGTCGAAAAGCTTAGCAATTAACTGCACAGTCTCCGTCGCATTACACCGTTTACCGTGCAGCAAATGTATGACATCAGATTCAGCTACGTAGAAGTGTTTCTGTTGTCAGCTGCTAAGCGCTAAGTGGGTGAGAGGATTTGTAACATATTACTTATGGTTGCTCACAGTGCAGTCATCTGATAACGTTACCAACCGTTGTGAAATTGACAGTGAAACCGATGAAGTGGTGCACAACTTAAGAAAATGTATTGTAAAATCTAGATACCTGCGTCTTTTGTTCGTTTACTTTTGGGGCTTGTGCAACCACGGATGCCATGATTGCCAAAATATTACCGGACGCTGATGCAAACTCCATGGAACCCCCGCATACTAATCGTTGCACCGGGCAATTACGGTCACGCAGGTCTGCTGAGATGTTTACAGCGAGCATGCTCTGCTCTTTCGCTTGCGGCTGATGGCGCTGTGGACTATCAATAGCATAATGACGAACTTAAGCCTTTTAATGCATCCAAGATGCATATATGATCGATCTTGTGCCGTGTGAAAAGCCAGTGATCACAAAGGCATTCCTTGCTGGTGGTTATGGTGGGACATGAAAACCGAATGACGTGGACGGTTAGTTGCAGAACACCATTTATGAAATCCGTTCTTTGCAAAGCGAAGGCTTATTCCACCTAAAAGCTGGTGTCTGTTATACACCTGCAAGTGCTTATGTGAAACGCAAAATGCACACTCGGGTTATTACGGCTTTGGCAAATGCACCCAGCGTGGTGAGTATATGAGCCGCAAGGTGACATACCCACTTACGGATAGCTCACTGTGGACTAATGCATCCGTTTGAAGTAATGTCAGCCAACTGTCGCTTTTCGCTTCTTTGAATATAGCTCTGGTTAAAAACTTTCCAATTAACTATTTGCATTCAGTATGTGTGGGTGCAATGCGCATGTTGATGAAAAAGGGCTTACCGCCCGTGGACAGTGGATTTTGACTGCGCAGGGCGCGAAGGATTTTAGCAAACGTAGGCTTGCATGACTTGGGACCTACCTAGGCATCCGACTTTTCAAGTAAGCTTCGATTACTGGATGAATACCGTTCTTGGAAGGCAACTGAGTTACAGCAGTTTTTGCTATCCGCCGGACCAGTGTGATTAATAGGGGTAATGCCTGAGGCTATCACAGCTTTCTAGATCGCTCGTTTGCTATTTATATTACGGGCCACTAAAACCTTCAAACCGCCTTATTGGATTACCTCATCCCTTTAATTCATGTTTTTAGATAATTATTTTGAGCTTGACTGTCCCAGTGAGATGAAGTAGAATGTGCACTCATTGGTTCATCTGCCCTCTGACGGGGAGAAGATGGGGACGTTAGACAGCTTCTCAGTATTTCCCTTTGAGTCTCACTTGTTTTCCATCAAGCGCACGATTCACAATTCTTCGCCTCCAGTTGCTCAAATCGTGCGCCGTAGGTCGGAAGAGGAACAGCTTTCCTTACCCTCAGCAACGCAAACCTGGTTGTGAATGTGGAGCTGTGCATATTTAGGGGTTACAAAGCCTTTTGTTTGCATAGTATTTTTTCCACAGTGAAGCCGTCGCTGATGTCGTCGCTGTAAAACCCAGAGTGCTCACAGATATGCCGGTGCATTTGTCTGGGAACCTGGTCGTGCAGTGCCGAGAATTTATGAACCTTTGTAGTCTGTTCATACATAGCATGCATTTCTCAACCGCATACAGCTTCCATGCATCGCAGTTGTCTAAAGATATATGTAGCTTTTCCGCCTGTCATATTCTATTCAACTGCATCGCTTTTCCCTTAAACGATTTCCTTGTAATTTGCTCTAAGCCACCCAGTTATACACTAGCTATTGATGCCCTTCCTTTTCACCGTTGTCAAACTACTTGCCTCCGACGACTTAACAACTATTATCAGTAACATCTGGCTTAGAAAAAGTGGGTACGCTTAACTACCTTCCGCGAGCGGTACGCGCTACGATGCAGCTGTGAAAAATCTCACTACACCCGATGCCGAGGAGGCTAGCACTACTGGATCCATCCTCGATAGCACGAGTAAATATTTTTTGTCTTAATTCTCCTCGTTAGTTAGCTTCCAGCACGCCAGCGAAATGGAATGGCAATCAGAGCGAGGCATGCAGCCATCAGCAGATGATATCTTTCCGATGGGTCTTCCAGCTAAGCGTCCAGTGTGAGTATGATTTTTTCGTTCCCATTAGACGCCGGCCCGTCGTTCCAGCTCCGACGACGAAGAAGCCGCGAGTCCCACCAAACACAATGGGCCTGTTGCAGCAACATACGCACGTGAGCCCACTTCTCTCTTCAATGGCATTAGACCACCACGTACAGGGCCATCACCAAGCAACCGTAAGTATCACGTTCATACTGCCCCTATTAAACAGTAAGCGCGCCAGCTGTTATTGCTGACATTGCAACATCCAGTCTCGTGGTACTGCAGAAACTGAAGGCACTTTAAGGTAGGACGTGACAGGCGCATTGCACTGCACTTAGCATTATTTTTAGATGAGTTATTCCTCATTCAATCAGAACTGGTCGGCCATCGCCGTATGTCCGAAGCCATGTTGCAGATGCTGCAACGAGAGTCCCAAATTCGTGCACCGGGACTTTGTCTGCCATGTATCTCTCTTAGTGAACTTAAGAGCTATGATGAACGACTGAAGGACCCATATTTCAGGAACAAAATCATAAGTTCGCGTTAGCATTGAAAGACTTTCAGGGCAACCATTTGTGTGCTGTGCACGGTGATAACGTGCAACTCGTCGTCTGGGGTTCCATGAAGTGGCTAATAATAAGATCAGTTACTGCGGAGCTCAGTTACTCAGGCGCAGGCGTATGTTTGCATTCAGGCCAACAAATATGAACGGCAATGTATAAGGTATGTTGACGTACAGTAATCCATAAAATCTAAAGGGCATCATTCGGCGACGCATGGGTGATGCAGCCTCGGATGCTGACGTTGCTCGCCACAAGAGAAGGTGGCTGCATTCTGCACGGCATGAGAGACAGTCTGTTGATCAAAGTAAACTTTGCAGTGCGTACGAGGTGCGTTCACTGCTTCCTTATGAACATCGTAGCCTCCTACGTTGTCAAGCACCGCAGCGGAACAACCAGCTTAGCAACACCGCTTTCTGTTTCTAACACGAATTTTGTACTGCACACACTCATGTACATAAAGCAATCTTATACCCCGGTGGTCATTTTCCTTTGCCTTATGAGGTTCACTGATGAGCTGTAAGCTCCAATTAGTTTTCTGCCCAACAGCATGAACCGCATCCTAGGTGTGTTCCCACATCCAGCAACTACGGCAACACGTACTGCGGAACCTTAGGCTCGAACCGTCAAGGTATTCCTTAGGTAGAATTTCCGTATTCCAGTATCCATTTTAGGTAACAAAGGTTTATGGAGCAATAGGATCACCACGCGTAGCGGTGAAGTTCTTCTGGTCAACGTTAGTAGCTTTTTCGTTGGGCCGCCGTAAACAAGACAAAATCCGTTTTTAGCCATCTCACAGCACAAGATCCTGCCCGGTTTAGCCTAATGCTCTCATAAGGACATTTAGAAGGCTAATCTAGACAGGATCTGGAAATGCGCTACCGGGGAAGTAACAAAAAGTAAAGCCGAAAAGCTGTTACCTACAGGTCAGTCAATAGAAGGCGTTACGGGTCAAACCAAGATTCAAAACAGATTGCAAAACACAACAGTATCAGAAAAATAGCCGGAGGATGAACCCAAAATGTTGCGCGACATTTGGGATCTACCTGGGAACGGGTTCGACGTAATCCGGGAAAACTGTGATCCAAAATTTTTGATTCAAGCGAACTTTGACAAGTCAACCTTTGCTGCACGACTATTGTAAGCACTATTCCGAAACTGTCGTTTAAAGATAAAACCGGTGAGGAATTCGGAATTAACTCCAGAAGCAGTTTCGTGACTGCTTGGTGTGGCTATCTTGGTGCGCAAATGGAGGGAGACGTAAAGACAGTGCAATTGGGCAGGGGATTTTTAGCTCATAAGACAGAGGAATACTGTAAGGCCAAGAGCTGAGCATTTGAGTCAACTGCAAGTGGCATAATGCTATTTTCGTGGGAAAGTAGTCCTGTCAGGTATACTGGATTATAGAGGCTTTCGCCAGCTTCGCTATTACGCTTCAGCTAAGAGAAAAGAAGTTACAAGCAAACAAATGAAGAAGTTATTCGCGAATGTATCGCGGCATACCAAATACATCACGGAATTTAAAGTAATTATGTTTCACAACAGACATATCTTACGCTGGAATATTGAGAGCATGAGGGAGAGCCCTTCTCAGCTCCATCGGTTCCGAAATATCACAAGGTTGGTGCTTGCTGTCGGGAAACGTTACTACTTCGGAGATAATCACCTATGAAATAAAGGAAGCAGGACCCGGCCAAGTGCCTTAAGCTAGTGGCTAGCAATAACTTGTGACTTTCTTCCGTCTGCGAGTTAATGGGTAGTGACCTGGAGCTTCGCCGTACGACTGGGTAAACTATTCTAAACTATATTAAAAATCGCTTCCTTATGTGTTAGGGAACTATCTGGTTTGCCTGTTGAAACGGTGTTCCTGTTTAGGTGCACCAGGAATATGATAGTCGCCTTTGGCGCGCGCGACTCGACTGCAAACGACGCCCCGTCAACGCACTCTACGCCAGCTACATTCTTTCTAGTTAGCCGTCATCTGGTGAACTATAGTTAGCACTAACTAACTCTCCACCCTTTCAATAAAAATATTATTCCGTAGTCCATAACGATTGATAATTCATCTGCCACACTAGTTTAAATGCACCATTTACTTAATGCACTACTGGCGCGTCATTAGCTTTTCGCTTCTGTGTCTCGCCAGTTCGCTGGTCCATTTTCCGCTATGGATAAGAAGCGTGTGAACGTCTTTGCCAGTTGCTCTACCACAACTATTTATCGTAGAATACCACGAGTTGAAGATGACATCTCAAGAGAAGTGCAGAGTTATGTCATTACAGGGTATTTGTTCTTTTCGCGGAATGTGTTTTCAGCTACACTCGAGAGGATAAGTACTGTACCTACCTCACAAGATGTGCATTCTTCTCGCCATGCTGTGCAGCAGCCTTTTACGGTAGCAGTATCGGCTACTGGTGGAGTCCTTCATCACACATACGAATCGGACTGCTTTATGCTTCCCCTTTCTTAAATATACGTATGCAGCTTTTTTAGACCTTTCAACCAACCTTTTGCGTCCAGCCGAATCGGTTACCGTAGAGGAAATTCTGTGTAACGTGGCTCTGGACCGAAGCTTTACTTTGACCCAGATTAACCTCCTTTTGCGCAATCTTCGGACGTCTATAGCCTAATTTACTGTTTGACGCTCGGAGCATTTTGAAAACACCCCGTCGGTGTCAAGTGCGATTAATCAGAGGCCGCATGTACATGCATATGGGCTTGCAGGACGCCATACCTGACGTGTTGCGCAGAAGGCATTCACCCCGTCCATCGTTGCTAAAGTTGCAGATCCATATAGACGGAATGCCCGCGTTGAAAAGCTCGCGAATACAGCTGTGGCCAATCCTTGGAAGGCTGAGAAATACACCAAGTGATGTGTTTTTAATTGGTCTTTACAGTGGATTTTCGAAACCCATTAATGTGCATGAGTTCCTTCGGCCAGTGGTGGATGAATTGAAGGATGTGTTACGTAAAACTGTCTGCCTGAATGATGATGACGATGCTATAGATATCGTTCTGGTTTTGCGTGATTACCGATGCACCTGCACGAGCATACGTTTGGAAGATAAACCAACATTCCGGATATTTCGCATAGGAGAATGGCACAACAACTGGTGAGCAAACCGTAACGTTTGCTAATCATTTTCAGGTTCGCTCGTGCATGGTAGAATGACCTTTCCTACCGATCCCAAAAGATCATTACGTCGTGACAGGGCTTTTAGAACACGCAAACAACCGGAACATCACAACGGAGAGTCACCCTTCTAGGCCCTACGGATTGATATTATAAGTTGTTTCCCACTTAATTACACGCACAACTTGTGTCTGGGAGTAACACGGCGATTCAAAATGCTATGGCGCTGCGGCCCAACACGTGGAAACATACGATTGCCAGAAATATACATCGACCTCATCAACGAACGACTTTGCATGTGTTTGGCTAACCTGACGTTGCAGTTTCCGCGCAAGTGTCGCACGTTTGAGGACGTGGAACGATGGTAGGCAGCGGAATTCAGACCGTTTCTTTTATATCTGGGTCCAGTAGTTCTGCGCGACGTGTTGCCCGGAGACTTGTACAATAATTTCGCTATGTCATCCGTCGCCGCATACATTCTGCGCTGCCGTAGGTGGTGTTCC
>OX104069.1:39983436-40030272 GCA_944474145.2 Dicrocoelium dendriticum
GGGGAATAAGACAATCGGTGGACGTATCAAAGAGAATGGTTCCTTCAGTGGTTTGGGGAGGAACATGTCGCCCATGCAGCGAAGTGGACTGCAGCGTGCGTTGTGTGTCTTCAGCTTGAGACTGAGCCGATGCCATGGCGGCAAGTTCGACGGTAAGCAAAGACTGGAGAGTAAGGTTGGCGCGCGAGGGGGAGCCGACGACAGGATTGGTGACACCTGAGACATGACGCATGACAACAGTGAACTGCGTGACAAAATCTATATGTCTTATTACCCGAAGTGAATATTTGTCGCAAACTGAGTTGAAGGCGAAGGTAAAGAGCCTGTGGTCAGCGTGGTCCGTTGAAGCGCAGCCTTCAAGTGTGTGCCAGAAGTGACGAATGACTAGTTTAATGACAAGCAGTTCTCTGCCAAACGTGCTGTAGCGAGCTTCAGCCGGCTACCGGCGCTTGGAGGAGAACCCAAAAGCATGCCGATGCCTATTAAGGTGATTTGGAAGACGGCTACTACCGCGTAGTCAGAGACATCAGTCGTAATAGGAATGGGCGCCGTCGATCCGGCATAAGCGAGGAAGGCTGTGTTGGAGATAGCATTCCTAAGCTCGGCGAAGGCTCTCTGTGCTGTGTTAGGGAAAGCGAACTTACGTTTATTCCCCATGAGTAGGTCGGCCAGCGGCTGCATAAACAGAACACAGCGCGGAATGAAGCTCCGATAGTAGTTGACCAAACCACAAATTTAACGGAGGTGCTTGAACGAAGTGCTGGGAAGCCCTTGATTGCCTGGATCTTTTCAAGACGGACTTTAATACCCGACAAAAATACGATGTGGCCTAGCAATTATACCTTTGATTTATCGACTTCGCACTTAACCGGGTTGCTGTGACACCGTGTTGGGTCAAGCGCTGGAAGCGAGCTTAACGTTGGTCAAGGTGCTCTTGTTCCGATGGACTGACAGACTGTCAGTTGCGTCTCTTTCCAAGTTTTCCACAGATACTTCCACTAGGCTAAAACAATCCTTCAATTACTGAATGGCCCATAATTAGCAACTCGGATAATTACAATCGCAAAGAACACGCCGCTTGAGTGACCCGGACGGAACCCAACGCGACCGCAGGAAGAACCATACACACCAGGATAAAAGCGGATAACTGCTGACTGCAAGTAACAGCACTGAATGTCAGCTTCAAGCCATAACAATTTACTTGGAATTAATTCTAATATCACATAACGTGATTAACAACATTTTTTACATTTACATTAACAATCTGTTCCAACTGTGAGGTCCAACAATCATCACAACCTTATATCACTTTTTACACTTTACAGTGGCAAAAACAAAGTTGATCACCTCTGATCGCTACAGCTTTGATCGTACCTATTTGATCATGTCTTGTTGGCATGTCCCGCTGAACCTCGAGATTAAAAAATTTATGTATTTACTAAAATAACCTCGAGGTGGGAATATGCAAAGTCTAGTCCAAGAGTGACCTCGTGGATGAAGCTTTGGAAGGTTTGTGCAGCGTTGCACCTTCCAACTAGCATTCTTAAAAATTCAAACAATCCGAAAGGTGTGATAACAGCTGTTTTAAGAATGACATTTTCTTTTACAGGTACCTGGTGATCTATCTTGCTGAACATCGTCTTACCTGTGAGGCATGCGGTAAGGTCCTGCATCGGTGGGTTACGATACGGCTCTGGTACGGTTATTCGATTTGGTGCGCTGTAAGCACCGGAAGGGCGCCAGTTACCAGATTTCTTTGGGACCATCTGCACTTGCAAGAAACAAAGGCCGTCGGAAGGGCGGGTTTTCTTACTTTCAAGCATGTGCTCAAACATCGGCTTAGCTGCTTCTAGTTTCACGGGCGATAGTCGGCGTGGACCGCATGAGACGGGTAGGCCATTCGTCCATATGGGGTGCATGACTTGGGATGCCATAAGCAAATCTGCGTTCATTGGCTGAACGAACTTGGAATACTGGGATAAGCGATTGGCGTAGTCTGGTGGGTCTTCGGAAAGGCAAAGACTTGTGTTATAGATGCGATATCGGTGGTGCTACCACGAGCACTGTGCTTCGTTGTCGTGTGGACTAGCGCCTTGCGTTTCGCATCGATCAAGGGATCAACATGCCCGAGAACGTCAATTCCGATGATTGCAGTGGGGACTGCAGTGACGGTGCATTCCCGGCGGAACGTGCGCCGAAGACTTAGGTCCAGGGTAAGCGACGGATGACCGTAGGTGGCTATCGGCGTGCCATTGGCGGCGTTGGGACTTGTCGACAGGGAAGTGATAAGCTCACCTGACATACCGGGATTGACGCTGACTTCCGCCCTGGTATCAACCAAGAACTAGGTCTTAGAATCCTAATCCTTAATGTAGATAAGACGACTATGGGCTTTGCTGACTTGGTTTGTTGCCAGTACAGGCCGGCGTGGCGGATCATCTGTAGCGGAGTAGCTATATGGCTGTACGCACTTACGTGTTTTATTACCGAAACGCGTTCGGTAAAAACAGTAACCAGTGCAACAGGTTTTGTGCGACGGGCAATGATCCAGAGCGGTTGCGGTGTTTATAGTTTAAAGTTAGTCCGTCGACCTGGCGCTAAAGCGACGCTATCTGCGTCGCTATCTACTATCTGTGTCTATTGTCTATGGCTGGCTAGTCGCGGGTGTCGGTGTGGCTGCGCCAGCACAAAGCTGCTTAGGTGGCTTGGTTTCAGTCGCTGGCTGGTGCTGTTCGATGACGCGGTCTGCCAGATCTGCAATTACTGTGTGGTAGGTCATTTGCTACTGCAAAGATAGCTTGAGGGTTGTTAGGCAAGCGTTAAATCCACAGCTCGCGGAGAATCAAGAGGTCTACGTAGGACGTGCCGATTAGCCGCTGCATTGCGCTCAACAAGACTGAGGGCATCCTATATCCTAACCGCAAATAACTAAATAGTTGCTGCAGACGGACCTTGTCAGAAGTTGTGATTCGCTGAATAATATTCCGTTTAAAAGCATCATATTTCAGCACAACAGGAAGGCAAAATATGCTGTCTTGGGCCTGCGAGGATATACTCTGAGGAAGGCGAGATATTAGTTGATTATACTTGGCGAACCAGAAGAAACTACGAATGTAAAAATAACGGATTCTAGGTGCAAAAACCATTCTCCCAAATAGGTGGAGGGACTAAGCAACGGTATTGACCATTGCAGGCTCAATGGCGTTAATCACGTATAAAGATGGCTTAGCTTCTGGATACTCCATTGCAAAAAGCAGATAAAAGACTGTTAGGTGAAAAACATTATGAGCACAAGTAATTCAGCACAATCCCGCTATCTGAAGGCACCGCAAAATGGCTCTAGCTAGGGGAAGTTATAGTCGACAACCATGGCGCTGCAAACGTCCTTCAAAGCTGAAAACCAGATGCCCTCCAATGCGCTTCGCCAGGATGAATCAAACGCACGTAGTCATCGAGCGAACAGGCAAGCTTCCTAAGTTGTCTATGTACAGAATGATAGCATATTTTAATAATAGTTTACACTGACCAACAGGACAATCACAGGGCCACTACTTAGCCACCCTGCTAGAAGGAAACCGTTAGTGACCCCTTAAACTACGTGAGAATTGCCCATCACGGGACAGCCTTCTGCGAGACAAGGCGGTGCAATCTGTTGCAGCTGCTGGTGAAGAAAAGGTGATCGGACCCGAGCGGGCTCCCCCCCCATGTCCTCCCTCAAGGTGCTGATAAAAGAAAAGGGAAGGACGTTCATGGCGTACGATCACTTGTGTTTGACCAGGAGTGAGTGTTCTCCGGTTCGCAACATGAAAAAAGAAACGGGGAGGTCTGGCATACCTAGCGGCGAATGCAACGGACGGGAAAAGCACTTACCAAACTGGCAGCGAAAAGTCAAGGAAACAGCTCATTTTATCCGTTTTGAAAAGCTTTTCACTGCTTTTCTGCTTTGAAAATCTTTCTTTATTTTTGTGTTTCCAAAACACTTTGCGCTCTTTTGCGGTTCTTAGGGGATTCGGATTCGAAGGAAAATCTGTGAACTCAGTTAGAAACAAAAATGCCAAGCCAACGTTCCAAGAAACGTGACAGCCAATGAACCCAACGACCAGACCTAACAACCTTTGTAGGCGTGGCGAAGTCGGAGGGCTCAGGAGGAGGGTTTGTGTTTGTGGTGTTGCTGTCTTCGGGCCTTTCCCTTTCCACGGGTTGGGTTTCTCCATCAGAGGGCGAAGGACTGGAGTCGTCGTTCGACTTTGGTTCCATGTAAGCAACTTTGAGGCGGTCAGTTGAGACGGTATCGCGTTTACTGTTGCGTTCGATAACAAGAGAGCGACCAACAAGTCGTAAGACTTGGTCTGGGTCTTCCTAAGTTAGTGCAAGTGGTCTGCGTAGACTAGCAAGGCGAGGGAAAACAATGGGGCGATGGTAAAGGTATTTAGGGACGCAAGACGTGCGATGCTTTTCCCGTACTGCTGTCAAGTTATGGCGGCGCATGCTCGAGGCTAGCTGCCGATCTTAGTGCGCGTCGTAGCGAGAAGGGTTTGGGCCTTCGAAGCAAAAGTCGCCCGGTAATCGGAGTGGTTGTCCATAGACCAGTTCCACACTGGACGTTTCGAAATCGGCTTCCAGTGCGGAGCAAATTCCGAGCAGTACCATTGGCGGAACTTTAGCCCAAGCACGTGCATTGGCGACACTTAGCGAGGCTTCAAACTGTCAGTGGAGGCGCTCCGCCATTCCGTTTGCCTGAGGATGGTACGCAGTTGTCCGGATATGTTTGCATCCGAAGGCTTTGGGTGGGTCGTTGCAAGTCGACGATTCGAACTGTGGACTATGGTCAGTAGTCACAGTGGTTGGACAGCCATGTAGAGCGACCTAGCGCTCGACGAATGCGCGCGTTGTGGTCTCGGCGGATACATCTGGAATTGGAACAGCTTCAAGCCAACGAGCGGCGCGATCTACCATGGTCAGAATGCAGACTGACTGGAAGGCGGAAGTGGTCTAATGATGTTGAGGTGCAGGTGAGCGAATCCAGTTGATAGTGAGGAAAGCGTCCCATCCGAGCAGCAAAATGTCGATGAACTTTCGCTCGCTGGCAAGTCAAAAAGTTGGGTGCACACAGGCTGACGTCACGTTGCATGTTGGATCAGAAGTATCTGTCGGCAATCATCTTTACTGAACGCGGATGCGAGGATGCGCGAGGTTGTGCAGCATACCGACGACTTTTAGGCGAAGGACATTGGTACCAGTGGACGTGGATGTCCGGTAAACGAAGGCAACGGCCTAGTACAAACTTTAACGTAAACTCTTCGCAGGACTACGTTAAGTCTTTTTCGGCTTGCTAATCAGCGGCTATAGATGACAGATCGAGCGATTGAACCGTCGTAGCCAGAGAGCTTATGTTAAAAGCGTATCCGCTACGACGTCCTCCCTGCCAGGCATGTGCTGAAGGACCATTGAAAACTGAGACACGACATCTAGATAACGAACCACGCAGATTGTTGGGGCGATGGGTTCCTGAAGGCCTAGACAAGTGGTTTTGTGATCTGTAAAGATCTTACCATGAGCACCTTCGAGAAGGTAAGGAAAATAGCTAACGGCGGGAAATACGACGAGTAACTTGCGGCCGTATTTCGACTCGGCCGCATGAAGACGTCAGGAGAAGAACGCTAGTGGTCGCCTATTGCCTTGGGAAAAGTGCTGTAGAACAGCGCCGATTGCGTTTTCCGAGGCGTCGACGGCTTCAGTGGTTGGAGTGTTCGAGTCAGAGTGATGAAAAACGACGGCGAAAGCGAGTGCGGCTTTGCTAGCTTTGAATGCTTTTTGTGCTTCAGACGTAATAGTAACCTTACCGTTGCTGCGCCCATGCAGAAGATAGATCAGCGCTTACATAAGTTTGGCGCAACATGGCAGGAATCGGCCATAGTTGTTCAGCATGCCGTTAAATCCTCGAATGGCGGCTAGAGTTCTTGGAGGAGGAAACTCGCGAATTGCCTGGACTCTGTCCTGCGAAGGGCGGATACCCTCAGAATCAAGTGAGTGTCCGTGGAAGCCAATACGTGGCTGCATGAAAACGCACCTCACGGGGTTGAGGGCGACGTTGTGCGCCTTCAGCCGTTCGAACAAGCGTCGTAAATGTATTCGGTGTTCCTCTTTCGTAGAAATGACTACCAGGATATGGTCGATGTACGGGTGGAAGAAGTCGCATCCACGTACGATCGAGTCGATAAAGCGTTGAAACATCTGCACGGAGTAGCGTAGGCGGAATAGCGTTTGTAGAAACTCGAATAAACCAAATGGGTTAATAGGGGCTGTTTTCGGTATGTCCACGTCGGCGGCCGGGATCTGTTGGTAAGCTCGTACCAGATCGATGTTTGAGAACACGCGGGCGCTATGAAGACTGGCGGTAATATCCCGGATGTGAGGATTAGGATAACGATCGGGAATTGTCACACTGTTGAGGCGCGGTACTCGCTACGTGGTCGCCAGTCTCCTACCTATTACAGGGCCATAGAAATGGCAAAGACCAAGGGCTGCTAGATGGTCAAACGACGCCATGTTTGAGCCTGTGCTCAAATTCCGCACGGGCGGGTTTGAGCTTGTCCGGAAACAGTCGCCGGGTTTTGGCGGAAACGGGCATACCCTTGGTAGCTACGTGATGCTGCGTAGCTGCGGCTGCAGTTGATAGAGACGTTGGTCGGAAGACTTAAGGGAAACGCTCAAATAGCTCGCTGCCGGCCGGCGAGTTGATACAGGCGTTCACTGGTTTGAGCCATGCTATATCACTTTATATTCCAGCGAAGGAAATTTTCGTTGTCTGTTCGGTGAGACGATGTCGTTTAGCGTCGATGAGCAAAGCACAGTGCTGAAGCAAATCCATCCCGATAACGGGATTTTGGACGGCAGCGACAGGGAATACCTTCGAAATAGCGTCGCTGGCTAGGTTAAGCTTGCATGAGCGCTGACCGTAAAGGCGGACGCTGGTGTCGTTGGCTGAGAGTAGAAAACTAGTTACCCCTCCGTTTGCGTGTTCGGCTCACGTAAAAGGACGCTGAGTTCTGCGCTAGTATCGACGAGATAGTGAACCCCAGTTTGGCGCTCGGTGGCGAAGAATAGACGACTGCATTGACCAGCTATGTCCGTCGACCCTGCGTACTGGTCAGCACGTTTCCCCTGCGCGTTGCGTTTGAAGGAACCCGGTGGGCAACACGACTTGGCCTGCGGGCCAAATCTCTGATAGCACCCGCAGTAGGAAGACATTCGGCGCTGTGATGTTGACCGTGCGTTTGATCGAGGTAGACGTTGACACTTGGAAGATCGACATCGGTAGCTACGCCCAGAAGTTGTGAAATCGGTAAACTTCTTGGTGAGTGCGGCAAGCAGCGTTTTCATTTCTGTGATATCGTCTTTAGGCTTCGATCGAACTTACGAAACCTGGTCGTGGAGTTAACAAATTTCGTCTGCGCTATCGGCCATCAGCGTTTGGGATGCACTAGCATTTGCGTGGAGGCTATTGCATATTGCACGTGGCAATCTACGCAGCCACCTTTCCTTGAGAAGTGTGTCGTCCACCATGTCGGGTTTGACCAAACGTTGCATCAGCCGCAATAGCTGCGATGGCTTGAGGTCCCCCAACTCCGTTTCGCTCAGAAGCTTCATGCTACGCTGATGAACTGAAAGACCTGTCCTTTTGAGAACCGCTGCTTTATTGTCCTTGTAAGTTTTCGTTTCTGCTGGTAACTCGAGGATATCGTCAAGATCATCAGCGACGTGCAGAGGAAGCGCGGTGCCGACGTGGTTATGTTTGATTCTTGCTGACCTAATGCCACGAAGTTCCAAAAGTGCCTTTAACTGAGCAACCAAATGTATTGGATTGCTTCCGCGAAAGAGGTTGCAATGGTTACATTTTTAACCAGGCCGCCCAGAACTGGGTGACACGTATCCATGGCAGAAAAACGATACAAAGTATGTAATATAGAACCCGAAATATGAAAATGGATGGATGTACTGCAGAACTGAACAAACCTGGAAAGAAAACTTAATAAGTGGCTTAAAAAATTATCGGTCGGGGTCACAAGTTATAGCGGTATCTTTCGGTCGCATCATCGCAGGTTCGTCTCGCCTCAAAGAAGTCGGAAAAAGGTGAATATATGGAAGAGATAGACGTTTATTGTTGAAACTGACAAGCCCCCTAACTGAAGGCACCGAAAATTGGTTTTAGCTGGGTGAGATTTATAGTCGACAGCCGAGAAGCAGCAACCGCCCTACGAAACGGAAACTCAGAAGCGCGAATGCGATTCGTCTGGGGGACTGAACCACATGTAGTCCTCGTATTAACAGACAAGCTGCCTAAGTTGTCCATATACAGAAGGATATTATCAATTAAGAATGTTTACACAGACAACCATCACTAGCTCCAGGTCACTACACGCTGGTGACCCCAAGCTCTGGTCTGAACTATCCTGCCCTGAGGATGCCGACAGATTCCAAGCTGCGCTTGACCAGCTTCATAACTGGTCCGATGAGTGACGACTTCCGTTAAACCGTGAGAAATGTGCCATGATCTTGATTGGTGGCCCGGACCCTTTCGGTGCTTATCATATCGGAGACCATCTCCTCAAGTCTGTCACACATGAGAAGGATCTTGGGGTCATCGTCTCGCAAAGTTTCAAGACATCACTTCACAGGTAGAAGAAGGTCGCGGCATCCAACCGAATGCTCTCGGCTTTCCGAAGCTCGTTCGAAAATCTACGCCGGTGAACGCTAGAAAGCTCTTCGCTTCTCAAGTCCGTCCGATCCTAGGATATGGTCTCCCGGCCGGTTACCTAGCGAAATCTGAGCAGGTTCTGATAGCGAAGGTGCAGTGGCGCGATTCAAACTCTATATCAAATCTTCGGGATCTACGCTACACTTCAACTTAGGACTGTGAACCTGCTCTCTATGGAATATCGCCACCGTCGCGGAGATCCCCTGTACACCAGGTGCATCGCAAGAGGAGAGCTCGAAAGTGAGCTGCAGCAGATCTTTAAGTTTGGTGAGGGCAGCTTGACTCGTGGTTACAAATAGAGACAATTTAAGCCGAGGATGCTTTGCGCCCGTCCGCAAGCTGCCCCCTCTTCCAGGGTGGTAAACGAGTGAAACATTCTACCGAAACGCATCATTTGTAGCGCTGTGACCGTGCGCTATATATCCGGCACGAGACTAGACGGATAACCAAAAGCGATGGGTAGAAAACAAAAACGTAGGCTGGTGAAATATTTAGTGGACGGGTGGAGAGTTAGCTAAAGCTAACTATAGTTCACCAGATGACAGCTAACTAGAGAGAATGTGGTTGGCGTCGAGTGCTTTGACAGAGCGTCGTTCGCAGTCGAGCCGCGCGCGCCAAAGGCGGATATCGTATTCGTGGTTCACGCAAACGTGAACAACGTTTCGACAGGAAAACTGCCTAATTCCTTAATAAATAAGAAAGCTATAATTTTGATATATTTTAGGCTAGTTTACAGTCCTACGTGAAACCTCCAGGCCTCTACACAGCCCCTCCTAGAAGAGAAACCGTGGGTGACTCTTCGATCTACTTGAGGACTGTCCGTCGCCAGCCAGATTTCTGCGAGACCAGGCAGTGAAACCTAATGCAGCTGCTGTGGGAGAACCAGGCGATCGTATCCTACTGGTCACCCAACCAAGTCCTCCCTAAAAGTACCAAAAACACAAAAGGAAATATTTTGTAAGCGTCAAAAATTTGCAAGCTTATGTTGTTGATAAGACAACCCAATTGGTCTTTGCCTCACACTGCTGAGGAATAAAACGTTTATTTATTTATTCATTTATTTAAATGTTTGCTTCAGGCTCGTCATCTCCTCCGGTTCGTAAATGGAAGGTAAACGGAAAAAATGCAGTGACGCTGGAGGCGCGGGCAAAAGTAAGAAGGACGCCTACCGGTTGAGGCAGATGTCAAGCATGACGCGAAATTTTTAATGTGTTTTCAAAACCTTTCCTTTGTTTCCTTGTTTTGAAGACGTTTTTGCGTTCTTTTGAGGTTTTCAAAAGTTTTGTCGTTATTCTGGCGTTTTCAAAGCTTTTGCCGATATTTTTGGTGTTCGTATGTTGTTGGCCAAAGGGGAAAAGGAAAGTAAGAAAAGGATGGCGTATGGTACGCTAATCCCTTATTCGCGCTGACCAATGAATGCGCCTACCCGATTTAGTCGATTTGTGCCGAGCAAACAATTGCGTCGTCTTTGACGTCTTATCGGATCGCAAAGTTGCAGTAACTGCTGAAGACGTGGCGGTTGGTTTGATGGGAGGCGGAGAAGCTGATGTGGAAAGCTCTGATGGATCGTGATGCTTGGAGTCAGGGATAAAAAAATAAATAAATAAATTGTGTATTCTCGACTAAGCGAGGCACGCCTGCGCAGGCATGATCATTTTAAGAGTACAAAATGTGATCAGTTAGTGTACAATGGAACAATGGGATTGTTGCATATGTTTGTGTATGAACGTATGTAAGTTTGCATGTAGGCGTGTTTAGATTGGTTTATGAGATTGGTAAATGTTTCCTGTCGTTTTGCTTGAATGTGTTTGAAGGTGTCGCCAGTGCTAAATGAATGCTTGATATCTGTGGACTTGAAGCGATTGTCCGGATAAGCAATGGGTGACTTTAGTTAGTGGCGAGTCACAACCGCCATGTCACAGTGTTGTTAAACGGACTTTTGTGGCTTTTTATAGGGAGAACGTTTGCCAGGTGAAAACCCACCACGTTCTGGAACACTGCCGCCGAACTATTTGCTGGAAGGGGGTAAACCCGAACCACCCAGCTGGCACCACGAGGAGGTTGTTCGGCCAGCATTCAAGTCTTCCATTATGGGCTGGGTTGTTCCGTCAGAAGACGAGCAAGGGTCTTCATTAAGCTCAAGTGCTACGTGGGAAATCTTGAGAGCGTCAGTCGTAACGGCTCCTCGCTTACCGTGACGGTCGATGATAAAGACACGGTTCTTACGCTGCAGAACCTTGAAAGAACCTTCGTAAGGTCGCTTCAGTGGTCTGCGGAGACTACGGAGGCGGAAAAAGTAACGGACAGCGTAGGTCTTGTAGAGCAAAAGATTTAGTCGTTGTTCTCTAATGTCTAGAAGGCTGTGGTGGCTCATTCTCGTGGCTAGCTGACGTGCATACTTTGCGTCGTAACTGGGAATTCTGGGACTATCGGAAAAAAATAGCCAGGTAAACGCAGTGGTTGTCCATATGCTAACTCTGGGCTAGACATACATGTATCAGTCTTTAGGGGTGATCGGATTCCGTGGAGGATCATAGGCAGTAGCTCCTTCCAACTGAGCGCATCGGCGGCGCTAGGTGAGGCTTTCAGCTGTCGGTTGAAACGTTTCACCATGCTGTTGGCCTGCGGATGGAAGTTGGTCGTGCGAGTGCGCCGGCATCCAATGAGTTTAAGAAGATCGTTAAAGGTCAAAGATTTGGATTGCGGACCGCGGCCTGTCATCACTGTGGCTGGACGGCCGTGTGAAACGACCCAGCGCCCGAAGAACGTGCGCGTTATGATTTTCGCAGCTACGTCAGGGATAGGAACGGCTTCGGGCCAACGGGTGCAACGGTAGAGTATGGTGAAAATGCAGACCATGCTTTTGGATGGGGCCAGGGGTCCTACTATGTCCATATGAACATAGGCACATCGCGCTGAATCTGACGGAAAGCGGCCAAGCGGAATGGAAACCTGCGGCTGAACCTTGGCTTGCTGGCGATGAGACAGCTGCGTGCCCAATGCGTAAGTTAGCTTTGCATCCCCGTCAAACGTATCCCTCGAAGACAAGCTTGGCAGTAGCTTTACTGCCTGGGTGGTCGGTGTTGTGGAGGGTGTCGGTTGTGATACCGCGAAAGGTTTCCGGACTGACGGGTCGACTAACGGGTCGTAGATTTGTCGCATAAAATGGTACCATCGGATGACGGCAGATAGTGTGAGGATATCACCAAAGAAGTATCAATGAGTTGCAACAAGCTTCGGACGTTTGATTGCACGGCGGCTATGGCGGACAAGTCGAGTGCCTGCCCGGCAGGGCCGATCGCAGTTATGCCTGAAAGAGCACCAGCAACAACCGTTGTTGACCAGAAATATATCGCATATCAGTCGAGAATTGGGCAATGAAACCTAACTGACGAATCTCACATGGCGAGTGCCGAGCTAATTGATTTCGGAATTCGTATATAAGCGGCTTGCAATCGGTGAAGATGATGAACGTGTTACCTAAAAGGACATGTCGGAAAAGTCGAACAGTAGGGTACACGGCCAGCAGTTCTCGGCAGAACGTGCTGTACTTGACTTTTACAGGTTTTAGGCGTCTAGAGCAGAAAGCAAGTGGTTTCTAACATCCATTTGTATTTTACCGTAGGACGGCACCAATGGCGGTGTCCGATGCGTCAACAGCAACACTGAGTCGAGCGTCCGGATCAAAATCTTGAAGTATAAGGGCTCTGGTTAAGTATTCTTTGCTGGCCCTAAACGCTTCGGCAGCAGCAGCAGTCATTACCGTCCACGAAGTGGGTCGGTTTTTAGACTTAGCAAATGGGTACAGTGTGAAAAGAACGTCGATAATAGTTGAGCATGCCATTAAAACGGCGAACAGTGGCTAACACAGTCAAAGCCGGAAGTCTTTGATGAGGCGGACTCAAACGCCTAGAGGCCGTATGCTATAATGATCAAAATGGTGGCCCAACAATTCGACGGAAGGCTGCTGAATTGCGTATTTGTCAGGTTGACAGTGATGCTATTAGCGGCCAACCCATCAAAAAGAACTTTGAGATATTCTGCGTGTTGTTCTTTAGAAGCCCTGGCAACTAGAGTAGGAGCAATGAATGGGTAGAAGGACTCTAGATCTCTAGTGACTGCATCGAGGAATCGTTGAAAATCTTGGGCTGCGTTGCGATGACCGAGGGGCATACGCAACATTTCAAAGGGCCCAAACGGCGTGATTACGGCAGTCTGCGGTACGTCTTACTCAGCAACTGGAATCTGGTGATACGCGCGTACCAGATCGATACTCGAAAACACCCGGGTGCAGCGCATGCTCGCCGTGATGTCCTGAAAGTGGGGAATAGGATAGCAGTCTGGAACAGTGACGTTATTGAACGCGCGGTGATCAGCCCATGTAGGCCAGCCTCATGACCTTTTGGACATCATGTGAAGTGGCGTCGTCCACGGGCTTTTCGACTAGCGAAGGATGCATAGTTCAAGCAGGTGCTCGAATTCCGCACGAGCAATTTTTAACTTGTCGTGGGTCATTCTCGTTGCTCTGGCGAAAACAGGCGGACATACGGTACCTATGTGACGTTGTGCAGCATTTGGGGGCGGATGGAAACGGTGTCATTGCACGAAAGACTTGCGATAACTTGGTATTAAGCCTCTGATCAATAGGTGAGTTCGATTGGTTGGCGTATACAGGACTGATTGACTCAATGTGGGCCAATGTACCTTGAACTGCCAGGTTTGCTTGACGATTGATCAGGCAGCGTGGCTTTGCGTCAACAAGCAAATCGAAGTGCTGCAGGAATTCCAGGCCAAAGATTGGCGTCTGGACATCAGCGACGAGAAAGGTTCATTTAAAAGAACGTCGTAGGTTCAAAGCAAGCTTGCACGCGCGTTGACGATACGCGAGAATGGTGGTGCCGGATGCTGCGCACAATGAACTAGTCGCCTCTTCAATAACCTTATTAGAATCACGTGAGATAACACTGACTTCTGCTCTGGTGTCAACGCGATGGGGTACCCCCGTGCTGCGATCAGTGACAACGAAAAGGCGACTGGGGCAGCCAGCAACGTCCGTCGTCTCTATGTGCTGGCCGGCCTGCTCCCTGCATGTTGTGCTTCAAAGAACAGGTCCGACGCCACGATCTGGCTAGCCGAACAACCTCCTCGTGGTGTCAGCTGGGTGGTTCGGGTTTAACCCGTTCCAGCAAATATTTCGGCGGCAGTGTTCCAGGACGTGGTGGGTTTCGCCTGGCAAGCGTTCTCCCTATAAAAAGCCACAAATGTCTGCTTAACAACACTGTGACGTGGCGGTCGTGACTCGCCACAAAATAAAGTCACTGCCCCGTGGATATCCGGATAATTCTCTCCAACCCACGGACACCAATCTCCTACTCGCATATTGATGACAATATCAAACATTGAAGATTGGAGCAGCACAACTACAAGCACAAAATACACAGCTACATACACATACACACACAATGACATACATACATACCCCCTACACAAACACAAACTGCTATGGCAAACATATCGGAGGTTTGCACATTCTTGATCATGCATCGTTATGTCAAAATGATCATGCCTGTAAAGGCGTGCCTCACCTTGTTGAGAATAAAAGATTTATTTATTTATTTAAATCGCTGGTGGTGCCAACAATAGCTTGATCTAGAGATTTCGGACGTGATCTAGGAAGAGTGCGTTTACTGGAACGATTTCGGCGGTTGGATCCGGACTGTGTTGTGTTCTCTAGTCGGTTGGTGAATTCCGCAATTTGCGCCCTTAGTTCTGCTACCTCCGTACCGGGAGTAGACTGCAGTTGAGACACTTGGACGTTGGATTCCCAAATACGATCGGCAATGTCGGCGAGTTGGGAAAGAGGCGCATCATTTGAGTGCATGGGGTTACACATGTCACGTGGCAGGCGACGAAGCCGCATCGCTTTAAGCCTAGAGTCGCAAACAAAGCGAGGGTTAGCTAGAGCCTGCGTCTTGTGCAACAACCGAGAAGGTTATCGGTAACTTGCCTCGGTTTCGTTAAGGAGCCGCGTAACGCGAGCATAGCCTGATATGCCGAATTGCTTTAAGAGTAAGGCCTTATGCTCATGGCAACTCTTCTGATATTCGGGTAGCAAGAAAATGTCGTCGAGATCTTGGAGACTTGCGGAGGAAGCGCTGTGACGAGCAGAGAAATTTGACACCGTCAGGCTTGACGCCATATAGCCAAATAATGGATACTAGCTGATTAAACCAGGCCTTAAAATTGGTCTTTCGGAAAGGCAGGATAGGGAAACGGAACCCACTAACCTACTCGTCAGAATCTAAATGAACGACCTTCATGGTAAAAGAGATGGAGCTTGCGAAGTTGAACCCAACTAATAAAAGGTGAAGTTAGAAGGGTAGACAGAATAAGTTAATGGATCTGGAAAGAAATATTAGTGTCTAGCTCACCAAAGAAGGTATTTTTGGGTAAACAATTATAGCGCAACGTTGCTGCGCTTTATATCGGGCACAAGAGTAGACGGCCCATCAACATCAATTGGTAGTACACACAAACTAAGTGTTGTGTACGAAAAGGTCACTCTCGGAAACGGACTGCTGTAATCTGAACAATGTCTAACTGGGTGAGTACATTAAGGTTTCGCAAGGAGAAGGATGAACCAATAAGGAAGTAGAGAATTAGACGCTTTGTGTGTGTGTCTGGGTTGTGTGCACGTGTCTGTCTAGACTAGCCGTCAAGACAGCTGACAGAATACACAACATCACCTCTCCGCTTAATCGTATGAGGCGTCAAAACCATATCGATACGGTCGTCTTTTTCTCGGCTCGTCCTGCGGAGCTGCGTGCTTTGCGTTGGCTCGTCAGTGAAGGTTGGTGGTATTTGCCTCGTTCGTCTGATACTTGTGAATAATCAGCCGGCGTTGACTGCGCGGCCATATTCCAGCCGGTAAGTGCCTGACCAGCATGCATGCATTATTCTTATCGGATCTGATAACGTGGGTTGTCCTTTTGATTCAGAGTTTACCCGTAAGCGCACGAATGTTCCGGGCTGGGGTGGAGTAGTATGCTTCTGGTAAGTGGTCTGATATCGATGGCGATGATCTAACTTTTTGGAATTATTGGTTGCAGGAATAAAGAAGTGCGGCATCCAACTTTGTCCGGAGGCAAGCCCCAAGCATGAGTTCAGCTGGCGTTTTGTCTGTGTCTCGGTGGTGTGCGGTTCGGTAAGAAAATAGTGCTTGTAGAACTGCATCCTCCCAACCTGTACGAGACAAGCGAATAGCTTGGATACTCTCTTTCAAGGATCGATTGAACCGCTCTACCATGCCGTTTGCCGCTGGATTATACGGAGTTGTACGTGAGTGTCAAATAGCGTGAAGTTGAAGGAACGAATGAAACTCGTGGCTTGTAAACTGCTGCCCGTTGTCCGTCACTATCTTCTCTGGTAATCCGAAGCGCGAGAACATATACTTCAGCCATCGAATAATGCTGGCAGTAGTCACCTCTCCACACAAATGGACTTCCTGCCACTTACTGTAGAAGCAGGTCGCCACCAAACAGTTCCTTTAATGCTGAGGCGCTGAGCTAAATGGACCCATGATGTCAACAGCTATCTTGGCTCACGGTCGCATAGGAGAGTCTCCGTTCGTACGAAACGCAAGGTTGACGCATGTTTCTTGTGGCCCAAAATGTCACACGAAATAGAAAACCTTGTCATGACTGCTCTTCATGTCAAAGGCCAGACAAGAGTTCAAGGCCCGTTTCATCCCCTATACAACCCATTGACTCTCCTATGCGACCGTGGACCAAGATAGCTGTTGACATCATGGGTCCATTAGCTCAGCGCCTCAGCATCAAAGGAACTGTTTTGGTAGCGACCTGCTTCTACAGTAAGTGGCCGGAAGTCCATTTGTGTGGAGAGGTGACTACTGCCAGCATTATTCGATGGCTGAAATATATGTTCTCCCGCTTCGGATTACCAGAAGAGATAGTGACGGACAACGGGCCGCAGTTTACAAGCCATGAGTTTCATTCGTTCCTTCAACTTCACGCTATCCGACACTCACGTACAACGCCGTATAATCAGCGGCAAACGGCATGGTAGAGCGGTTCAATCGATCCTTGAAAGAGAGTATCCAAGCTATTCGCTTATCTGGTACATGTTGGGAGAATGCAGTTCTACAGGCACTATTTCCTTACCGAACCGCACACCAACGAGACACAGACAAAACGCCAGCTGAACTCATGCTTGGACGCGCCCTTCGGACAAAGTTGAATGCCGCACTTCCTATTCCTACAACCAATAATTCCGACGAGTTAGATCGTCGCCATCGATATCAGACCACTTACCAGAAGCATACTACGCCGCTCCAGCCCGGAACATTCGTGCGCGTGAAGGTAAACGCTGCATCAAAAGGACAACCCACGTTATCAGATCCGATAAGAATAATGCATGCATGTGGGCCAGGCACTTACCGGCTGGAGGATGGCCGCACAGTCAACACCCGGCGATTATTCACAAGTGTCAGACGAACGGGGCAAATACCACCAAACTTCACTGACGAGGCCACGCAAAGCACGCAGCTCCGCAGGACGAGCCGAGAAAAAGACGACCGTATCGATATGGTTTTGACGCCTCATACGATTAAGCGGAGAGGTGATGTTGTGTATTCTGTCAGCTGTCTGGGCGTCTAGTCTAGACAGACACGTGCACACAACCCAGACACACACACACACACAAAGCGTCTAATTCTCTACTTCCTTATTGGTTCATCCTTCTCCTTGCGAAACCTTATTGTACTCACCCAGTTAGACATTGTTCAGATTACAGCAGTCCGTTTCCGAGAGTGACCTTTTCGTACACAACACTTAGTTTGTGTGTACTACCAATTGATGTTGATGGGCCGTCTACTCTTGTGCCCGATATAAAGCGCAGCAACGTTGCGCTATAATTGTTTACCCAAAAATACCTTCTTTGGTGAGTTAGACACTAATATTTCTTTCCAGATCCATTAACTTATTCTGTCTACCCTTCTAACTTCACCTTTTATTAGTTGGGTTCAAGTTCGCAAGCTCCGTCTCTTTTACCATGAAGGTCGTTCATTTAGATTCTGACGAGTAGGTTAGTGGGTTCCGTTTCCCTATCCTGCCCTTTCCGAAAGACCAATTTTAAGGCCTGGTTTAATCAGCTAGTATCCATTATTTGGCTATATGGCGCCAAGTCTGCGGTGTCAAATTTCTCTTGGCTCGTCACAGCGCTTCCTCCGCAAGTCTCCAAGATCTCGACGACATTTTCTTGCTACCCGAATATTAGAAGAGTTGCCATGAGCATAAGGCCTTACTCTTAAAGCAATTCGGCATATCAGGCTATGCTCGCGTTACGCGGCTCCTTAACGAAACCGAGGTAAGTTACCGATAACCTTCTCGGTTGTTGCCAAAGACGCAGGCTCTAGCTAACCCTCGCTTTGTTTGCGACTAGGCTTAAAGCGATGCGGCTTCGTCGCCTGCCACGTGACATGTGTAACCCCATGCACTCAGATGATGCGCCTCTTTCCCAACTCGCCGACATTGCCGATCGTATTTGGGAATCCAACGTCCAAGTGTCTCAACTGCAGTCGACTCCGGGTACGGATGAGTAGCAGAAACTAAGGGCGCGCAAATTGCGGAATTCACCAACCGACTAGAGAACACAACACAGTCCGGATCCACGCCGAAATCGTTCCAGTAAACGCACTCGTCCTAGATCACGTCCGAATCTCCTCTAGATCAAGCTATTGTTGGCACCACCAGCGATTTAAATAAATAAATAAATAAATCTTTTATTCTCAACAAGGTGAGGCACACCTTTACAGGCATGATCATTTTGACATAACGATGCATGATCAAGAATGTGCAAAACTCCGATATGTTTGCAGTAGCAGTTTGTGTTTTTGTAGGGGTATGTAGGTATGTCATTGTGTGTGTATGTGTATGTAGCTGTGTATTTTGTGCTTGTAGTTGTGCTGCTCCAATCTTCCATGTTTGATATTGTCATCAATATGCGAGTAGGAGATTGGTGTCCGTGGGTTGGAGAGAATTATCCGGATATCCATGGGGCAGTGACTTTATTTTGTGGCGAGTCACGACCGCCACGTCACAATGTTGTTAAGCAGACATTTGTGGCTTTTGTAGGGAGAACGCTTGCCAGGCGAAACCCACCACGTCCCGGAACACTGCCGCCGAATTATTTGCTGGAACGGGTTAAACCCGAACCACCCAGCTGACACCACGAGGAGGTTGTTCGGCTAGCCAGATCGTGGCGTCGGACCTGTTCCTTGAAGCACAACATGCAGGGAACAGGCCGGCCAGCACATAGAGACGACGGACGTTGCTGGCTGCCCCAGTCCGCCCTTTTCGTTGTCACTGATCGCAGCACGGGGTACCCCCATCGCGTTGACCACCAGAGCAGAAGTCAGTGTTATCTCACGTGATTCTAATAAGGTTATTGAAGAGGCGACTAGTTCATTGTGCGCAGCATCCGGCACCACCATTCTCGCGTATCGTCAACGCGCGTGCAAGCTTGCTTTGAACCTACGACGTTCTTTTAAATGAACCTTTCTCGTCGCTGATGTCCAGACGCCAATCTTTGGCCTGGAATTCCTGCAGCACTTCGATTTGCTTGTTGACGCAAAGCCACGCTGCCTGATCAATCGTCAAGCAAACCTGGCAGTTCAAAATACTTTGACCCACATTGAGTCAATCAGTCCTGTATACGCCAACCAATCGAACTCACCTATTGATCAGAGGCTTAATACCAAGTTACCGCAAGTCTTTCGTGCAATGACACCGTTTCCATCCGCCCCCAAATGCTGCACAACGTCACATAGGTACCGTATGTCCGCCTGTTTTCGCCAGAGCAACGAGCATGACCCACGACAAGTTAAAAATTGCTCGTGCGGAATTCGAGCACCTGCTTGAACTATGCATCCTTCGCTAGTCGAAAAGCCTGTGGACGACGCCACTTCACATGATGTCCAAAAGGTCATGAGGCTGGCCTACATGGGCTGATCACCGCGCGTTCAATAACGTCACTGTTCCAGACTTCTATCCTATTCCCCACCTTCGGGACATCACGGCGAGCATGCGCTGCACCCGGGTGTTTTCGAATATCGATCTGGTACGCGCGTATCATCAGATTCCAGTTGCTGAGCAAGACGTACCGCAGACTGCCGTAATCACGCCGTTTGGGCCATTTGAAATATTGCGTATGCCCCTCGGTCATCGCAACGCAGCCCAAGGTTTTCAACGAATCCTCGATGCAGTCACTAGAGATCTAGAGTCCTTCTACCCATTCATTGCTCCTACTCTAGTTGCCAGGGCTTCTAAAGAACAACACGCAGAATATCTCAAAGTTCTTTTTGATGGGTTGGCCGCTAATAGCATCACTGTCAACCTGACAAATACGGAATTCAGCAGCCTTCCGTCGAATTGTTGGGCCACCATTTTGATCATTATAGCATACGGCCTCTAGGCGTTTGAGTCCGCCTCATCAAGGACTTCCGGCTTTGACTGTGTTAGCCACTGTTCGCCGTTTTAATGGCATGCTCAACTATTATCGACGTTCTTTTCACACTGTACCCATTTGCTACGTCTAAAAACCGACCCACTTCGTGGACGGTAATGACTGCTGCTGCTGCCGAAGCGATTAGGGCCAGCAAAGAATACTTAACCAGAGCCCTTATACTTCAAGATTTTGATCCGGACGCTCGACTCAGTGTTGCTGTTGACGCATCGGACACCGCCATTGGTGCCGTCCTACGGTAAAATACAAATGGATGTTAGAAACCACTTGCTTTCTGCTCTAGACGCCTAAAACCTGTAAAAGTCAAGTACAGCACGTTCTGCCGAGAACTGCTGGCCCTGTACCCTACTGTTCGACTTTTCCGACATGTCTTTTTAGGTAACACGTTCATCATCTTCACCGATTGCAAGCCGCTTGTATACGAATTCCGAAATCAATTAGCTCGGCAGTCGCCATGTGAGATTCGTCAGTTAGGTTTCATTGCCCAATTCTCGACTGATATGCGATATATTTCTGGTCAACAACGGTTGTTGCTGGTGCTCTTTCAGGCATAACAGCGATCGGCCCTGCCGGGCAGGCACTCGACATGTCCGCCATAGCCGCCGTGCAATCAAACGTCCGAAGCTTGTTGCAACTCATTGATACTTCTTTGGTGATATCCTCACACTATCTGCCGTCATCCGAAGGTACCATTTTATGCGACAAATCTACGACCCGTTAGTCGACCCGTCAGTCCGGAAACCTTTCGCGGTATCACAACCGACAACCTCCACAACACCGACCACCCAGGCAGTAAAGCTACTGACAAGCTTGTCTTCGAGGGATACGTTTGACGGGGATGCAAAGCTAACTTACGCATTGGGCACGCAGCTGTCTCATCGCCAGCAAGCCAAGGTTCAGCCGCAGGTTTCCATTCCGCTTGGCCGCTTTCCGTCAGATTCAGCGCGATGTGCCTATGTTCATATGGCCATAGTAGGACCCCTGGCCCCATCCAAAAGCATGGTCTGCATTTTCACCATACTCTACCGTTGCACCCGTTGGCCCGAAGCCGTTCCTATCCCTGACGTAGCTGCGAAAATCATAACGCGCACGTTCTTCGGGCGCTGGGTCGTTTCACACGGCCGTCCAGCCACAGTGATGACAGGCCGCGGTCCGCAATCCAAATCTTTGACCTTTAACGATCTTCTTAAACTCATTGGATGCCGGCGCACTCGCACGACCAACTTCCATCCGCAGGCCAACAGCATGGTGAAACGTTGCAACCGACAGCTGATAGCCTCACCTAGCGCCGCCGATGCGCTCAGTTGGAAGGAGCTACTGCCTATGATCCTCCACGGAATCCGATCACCCCTACAGACTGATACATGTATGTCTAGCCCAGAGTTAGCATATGGACAACCACTGCGTTTACCTGGCTATTTTTTTCCGATAGTCCCAGCATTCCCAGTTACGACGCAAAGTATGCACGTCAGCTAGCCACGAGAATGAGCCACCACAGCCTTCTAGACATTAGAGAACAACGACTAAATCTTTTGCTCTACAAGACCTACGCTGTCCGTTACTTTTTCCGCCTCCGTAGTCTCCACAGACCACTGAAGCGACCTTACGAAGGTTCTTTCAAGGTTCTGCAGCGTAAGAACCGTGTCTTTATCATCGACCGTCACGGTAAGCGAGGAGCCGTTACGACTGACGCTCTCAAGATTTCCCACGTAGCACTTGAGCTTAATGAAGACCCATGCTAGTCTTCTGACGGGACACCCCAGACCATAATGGAAGACTTGAATGCTGGCCGAACAACCTCCTTGTGGTGCCAGCTGGGTGGTTCGGGTTTACCCCCTTCCAGCAAATAGTTCGGCGGCAGTGTTCCAGAACGTGGTGGGTTTTCACCTGGCAAACGTTCTCCCTATAAAAAGCCACAAAAGTCTGTTAACAACACTGTGACATGGCGGTTGTGACTCGCCACTAACTAAAGTCACTCATTGATTATCCGGACAATCGCTTCAAGTCCACAGATATCAAGCATCCAATTAGCACTGGCGACACCTTCAAACACATTCAAGCAAAACGACAGGAAACATTTACCAATCTCATAAACCAATCTAAACACGCCTACATGCAAACTTACATACGTTCATACACAAACATATGCAACAATCCCATTGTTCCATTGTACACTAACTGATCACATTTTGTACTCTTAACATGATCATGCCTGCGCAGGCGTGCCTCGCTTAGTCGAGAATACACAATTTATTTATTTATTTATTTATCCCTGACTCCAAGCACCACGATCCATCAGAGCTTTCCACATCAGCTTCTCCGCTTCCCATCAAACCAACCGCCACGTCTTCAGCAGTTACTGCAACTTTGCGATCCGATAAGACGTCAAAGACGACGCAATTGTTTGCTCGGCACAAATCGACTAAATCGGGTAGGCGCGTTCATTGGTCAGCGCGAATAAGGGATTAGAGTACCATACGCCATCCTTTTCTTACTTTCCTTTTCCCCTTTGGCCAACAACATACGAACACCAAAAATATCGGCAAAAGCTTTGAAAACGCCAGAATAACGACAAAACTTTTGAAAACCTCAAAAAATCGCAAAAACCGTCTTCAAAACAAGGAAACAAAGGAAAGGTTTTGAAAACACATTAAAAATTTCGCGTCATGCTTGACATCTGCCTCAACCGGTAGGCGTCCTTCTTACTTTGCCCCGCGCCTCCAGCGTCACTGCATTTTTTTCCGTTTACCTTCCATTTACGAACCGGAGGAGATGACGAGCCTGAAGCAAACATTTAAATAAATAAATAAATAAATAAACGTTTTATTCCTCAGCATTGTGTGGCAAAGACCAATTGGGTTGTCTTATCAACAACATAAGCTTGCAAATTTTTGACGCTTACAAAATATTTCCTTTTGTGTTTTTGGTACTTTTAGGGAGGACTTGGTTGGGTGACCAGTAGGATACGATCGCCTGGTTCTCCCACAGCAGCTGCATTAGGTTTCACTGCCTGGTCTCGCAGAAATCTGGCTGGCGACGGACAGTCCTCAAGTAGATCGAAGAGTCACCCACGGTTTCTCTTCTAGGAGGGGCTGTGTAGAGGTCTGGAGGTTTCACGTAGGACTGTAAACTAGCCTAAAATATATCAAAATTATAGCTTTCTTATGTATTAAGGAATTAGGCAGTTTTCCTGTCGAAACGTTGTTCACGTTTGCGTGAACCACGAATACGATATCCGCCTTTGGCGCGCGCGGCTCGACTGCGAACGACGCTCTGTCAAAGCACTCGACGCCAACCACATTCTCTCTAGTTAGCTGTCATCTGGTGAACTATAGTTAGCTTTAGCTAACTCTCCACCCGTCCACTAAATATTTCACCAGCCTACGTTTTTGTTTTCTACCCATCGCTTTTGGTTATCCGTCTAGTCTCGTGCCGGATATATAGCGCACGGTCACAGCGCTACAAATGATGCGTTTCGGTAGAATGTTTCACTCGTTTACCACCCTGGAAGAGGGGGCAGCTTGCGGACGGGCGCAAAGCATCCTCGGCTTAAATTGTCTCTATTTGTAACCACGAGTCAAGCTGCCCTCACCAAACTTAAAGATCTGCTGCAGCTCACTTTCGAGCTCTCCTCTTGCGATGCACCTGGTGTACAGGGGATCTCCGCGACGGTGGCGATATTCCATTGAGAGCAGGTTCACAGTCCTAGGTTGAAGTGTAGCGTAGATCCCGAAGATTTGATATAGAGTTTGAACCGTGCCACTGCACCTTCGCTATCAGAACCTGCTCAGATTTCGCTAGGTAACCGGCCGGGAGACCATATCCTAGGATCGGACGGACTTGAGAAGCCAAGAGCTTTCTAGCGTTCACCGGCGTAGATTTTCGAACGAGCTTCGGAAAGCCGAGAGCATTCGGTTGGATGCCGCGACCTTCTTCTACCTGTTAAGTGATGTCTTGAGACTTTGCGAGACGATGACCCCAAGATCCTTCTTATGTGTGACAGACTTGAGGAGATGGTCTCCGATATGATAAGCACCGAAAGGGTCCGGGCCACCAATCAAGAGCATGGCACATTTGTCACGGTTTAACGGAAGTCGTCACTCATCGGACCAGTTATGAAGCTGGTCAAGCGCAGCTTGGAATCTGTCGGCATCCTCAGGGCAGGATAGTTCAGACCAGAGCTTGGGGTCACCAGCGTGTAGTGACCTGGAGCTAGTGATGGTTGTCTGTGTAAACATTCTTAATTGATAATATCCTTCTGTACATGGACAACTTAGGCAGCTTGTCTGTTAATACGAGGACTACATGTGGTTCAGTCCCCCAGACGAATCGCATTCGCGCTTCTGAGTTTCCGTTTCGTAGGGCGGTTGCTGCTTCTCGGCTGTCGACTATAAATCTCACCCAGCTAAAACCAATTTTCGGTGCCTTCAGTTAGGGGGCTTGTCAGTTTCAACAATAAACGTCTATCTCTTCCATATATTCACCTTTTTCCGACTTCTTTGAGGCGAGACGAACCTGCGATGACGCGACCGAAAGATACCGCTATAACTTGTGACCCCGACCGATAATTTGGTAAGCCACTTATTAAGTTTTCTTTCCAGGTTTGTTCAGTTCTGCAGTACATCCATCCATTTTCATATTTCGGGTTCTATATTACATACTTTGTATCGTTTTTCTGCCATGGATACGTGTCACCCAATTCTGGGCGGCCTGGTTAAAAATGTAACCATTGCAACCTCTTTCGCGGAAGCAATCCAATACATTTGGTTGCTCAGTTAAAGGCACTTTTGGAACTTCGTGGTATTAGGTCAGCAAGAATCAAATATAACCACGTCGGCACTGCGCTTCCTCTGCACGTCGCTGATGATCTTGACGATATCCTCTAGTTACCAGCAGAAACGAAAACTTACAAGGACAATAAAGCAGCAGTTCTCAAAAGGACAGGTCTTTCAGTTCATCAGCGTAGCATGAAGCTTCTGAGCGAAACGGAGTTGGGGGACCTCAAGCCATCGCAGCTATTGCGGCTGATGCAACGTTTGGTCAAGCCCGACATGGTGGACGACACACTGCTCAAGGAAAGGTGGCTGCGTAGATTGCCACATGCAATATGCAATAGCCTCCACGCAAATGCTAGTGCATCCCTAACGCTGATGGCGATAGCGCAGAGGAAATTTGTTAACCCCACGACCAGGTTTCGTAAGTTCGATCGAAGCCTAAAGACGATATCACAGAAATGAAAACGCTGCTTGCCGCACTCACCAAGAAGTTTACCGATTTCACAACTTCTGGGCGTAGCTACCGATGTCGATCTTCCAAGTGTCAACGTCTACCTCGATCAAACGCACGGTCAACATCACAGCGCCGAATGTCTTCCTACTGCGGGTGCTATCAGAGATTTGGCCCGCAGGCCAAGTCGTGTCGCCCACCGGGTTCCTTCAAACGCAACGCGCAGGGGAAACGTGCTGACCAGTACGCAGGGTCGACGGACATAGCTGGTCAATGCAGTCGTCTATTCTTCGCCACCGAGCGCCAAACTGGGGTTCACTATCTCGTCGATACTAGCGCAGAACTCAGCGTCCTTTTAGGTGAGCCGAACACGCGAACGGAGGGGTAACTAGTTTTCTACTCTCAGCCAACGACACCAGCGTCCGCCTTTACGGTCAGCGCTCATGCAAGCTTAACCTAGCCAGCGACGCTATTTCGATGGTATTCCCTGTCGCTGCCGTCCAAAATCCCGTTTTCGGGATGGATTTGCTTCAGCACTGTGCTTTGCTCATCGACGCTAAAGGACATCGTCTCACCGAACAGACAACGAAAATTTCCTTCGCTGGAATATAAAGTGATATAGCATGGCTCAAACCAGTGAACGTCTGTATCAACTCGCCGGCCGGCAGCGAGCTATTTGAGCGTTTCCCTTAAGTCTTCCGACCAACGTCTCTATCAACTGCAGCCGCAGCTACGCAGCATCACGTAGCTGCCAAGGGTATGCCCGTTTCCGCCAAAACCCGACGACTGTTTCCGGACAAGCTCAAACCCGCCCGTGCGGAATTTGAGCACAGGCTCAAACATGGCTTCGTTTGACCATCTAGCAGCCCTTGGCCTTTGCCATTTCTATGGCCCTGTAAAAGGTAGGAGACTGGCGACCACGTAGCGAGTACCGCGCCTCAACAGTGTGACAATTCCCGATCGTTATCCTAATCCTCACATCCGGGATATTACCGCCAGTCTTCATAGCGCCCGCGTGTTCTCAAACATCGATCTGGTACGAGCTTACCAACAGATCCCGGCCGCCGACGTGGACATACCGAAAACCGCCCCTATTAACCCATTTGGTTTATTTGAGTTTCTACAAACGCTATTCCGCCTACGCTACTCCGTGCAGATGTTTCAACGCTTTATCGACTCGATCGTACGTGGATGCGACTTCTTCCACCCGTACATCGACCATATCCTGGTAGTCATTTCTACGAAAGAGGAACACCGAATACATTTACGACGCTTGTTCGAACGGCTGAAGGCGCACAACGTCGCCCTCAACCCCGGGAGGTGCGTTTTCATGCAGCCACGTACTGGCTTCCACGGATACTCACTTGATTCTGAGGGTATCCGCCCTTCGCAGGACAGAGTCCAGGCAATTCGCGAGTTTCCTCCTCCAAGAACGCTAGCCGCCATTCGAGGATTTAACGGCATGGTGAACAACTATGGCCGATTCTTGCCATGTTGCGCCAAACTTATGTAAGCGCTGATCTATCTTCTGCATGGGCGCAGCAACGGTAAGGTTAATATTACGTCTGAAGCACAAAAAGCATTCAAAGCTAGCACAGCCGCACTCGCTTTCGCCGTCGTTTTTCATCACTCTGACACGAACACTCCAACCACTGAAGCCGTCGACGCCTCGGAAAACGCAATCGGCGCTGTTCTACAGCACATTTCCCAAAGCAATAGGTGACCACTAGCGTTCTTCTCCTGACGTCTTCATGCGGCCGAGTCGAAATACGGCCGCAAGTTACTCGTCGTATATCCCGCCGTTAGCTATTTTCCTTACCTTCTCGAAGGTGCTCATGGTAAGATCTTTACAGATCACAAAACCACTTGTCTAGGCCTTCAGGAACCCATCGCCCCAACAATCTGCGTGGTTCGTTATCTAGATTTCGTGTCTCAGTTTTCAATGGTTCTTCAGCACATGCCTGGCAGGGAGGACGTCGTAGCGGATACGCTTCCAACAAAAGAGCTCTGGCTACGATGGTTCAAGCGCTCGATCTGTCATCTATAGCCGCTGATTAGCAAGCCGAAAAAGACTTAACGTAGTCCTGCGAAGAGTTTACGTTAAAGTTTGTACTAGGCCGCTGCCTTCGTTTACCGGACATCCACGTCCACTGGTACCAATGTCCTTCGCCTAAAAGTCGTCGGTATGCTGCACAACCTCGCGCATCCTCGCATCCGCGTTCAGTAAAGATGATTGCCGACAGATACTTCTGACCCAACATGCAACGTGACGTCAGCCTGTGTGCACCCAACTTTTTGACTTGCCAGCGAGCGAAAGTTCATCGACATTTTGCTGCTCGGATGGGACGCTTTCCTCACTATCAACTGGATTCGCTCACCTGCACCTCAACATCATTAGACCACTTCCGCCTTCCAGTCAGTCTGCATTCTGACCATGGTAGATCGCGCCGCTCGTTGGCCTGAAGCTGTTCCGATTCCAGATGTATCCGCTGAGACCACAACGCGCGCATTCGTCGAGCGCTAGGTCGCTCTACATGGCTGTCCAACCACTGTGACTACTGACCATAGTCCACAGTTCGAATCGTCGACTTGCAACGACCCACCCAAAGCCTTCGTATGCAAACGTATCCGGACAACTGCGTACCATCCTCAGGCAAACAGAATGGCGGAGCGCCTCCACTGACAGTTTGAAGCCTCGCCAAGTGTCACCAATGCACGTGCTTGGGCTAAAGTTCCGCCACTGGTACTGCTCGGAATTTGCTCCGCACTGGAAGCCGATTTCGAAACGTCCAGCTTGGAACTGGTCTATGGACAACCACTCCGATTACCGGGCGACTTTTGCTCCGAAGGCCCAAACCCTTCTCGCTACGACGCGCACTAAGATCGGCAGCTAGCCTCGAGCATGCGCCGCCATAACTTGACAGCAGTACGGGAAAAGCATCGCAAGTCTTGCGTCCCTAAATACCTTTACCATCGCCCCATTGTTTTCCCTCGCCTTGCTAGTCTACGCAGACCACTTGCACTAACTTAGGAAGACCCAGACCAAGTCTTACGACTTGTTGGTCGCTCCCTTGTTATCGAACGCAACAGTAAACGCGATACAGTCTCAACTGACCGCCTCAAAGTTGCTTACATGGAACCAAAGTCGAACGACGACTCCAGTCCTTCACCCTCTGATGGAGAAACCCAACCCGTGGAAAGGGAAAGGCCCGAAGACAGCAACACCACAAACACAAACCCTCCTCCTGAGCCCTCCGACTTCGCCACGCCTACAAAGGTTGTTAGGTCAGGTCGTTGGGTTCATTGGCTGTCACGTTTCTTGGAACGTTGGCTTGGCATTTTGGTTTCTAACTGAGTTCACAGATTTTCCTTCGAATCCGAATCCCCTAAGAACCGCAAAAGAGCGCAAAGTGTTTTGGAAACACAAAAATAAAGAAAGATTTTCAAAGCAGAAAAGCAGTGAAAAGCTTTTCAAAACCGATAAAATGAGCTGTTTCCTTGACTTTTCGCTGCCAGTTTGGTAAGTGCTTTTCCCGTCCGTTGCATTCGCCGCTAGGTATGCCAGACCTCCCCGTTTCTTTTTTCATATTGCGAACCGGAGAACACTCACTCCTGGTCAAACACAAGTGATCGTACGCCATGAACGTCCTTCCCTTTTCTTTTATCAGCACCTTGAGGGAGGACATGGGTGGGAGCCCGCTCGGGTCCGATCACCTTTTCTTCATCAGCAGCTGCAACAGATTGCACCGCCTTGTCTCGCAGAAGGCTGTCCGGTGATGGGCAATTCTCACGTAGTTTAAGGGGTCACTAACGGTTTCCTTCTAGCAGGGTGGCTAAGTAGTGGCCCTGTGATTGTCCTGTTGGTCAGTGTAAACTATTATTAAAGTATGCTATCATTCTGTACATAGACAACTTAGGAAGCTTGCCTGTTCGCTCGATGACTACGTGCGTTTGATTCATCCTGGCGAAGTGCATTGGAGGGCAGCTGGTTTTCAGCTTTGAAGGACGTTTGCAGCGCCATGGTTGTCGACTATAACTTCCCCTAGCTAGAGCCATTTTGCGGTGCCTTCAGATAGCGGGATTGTGCTAAATTACTTGTGCTCATATTGTTTTTCACCTAACAGTCTTTTATCTGCTTTTTGCAATGGAGTATCCAGAAGCTAAGCTATCTCCATACGTGATTAACGCCATTGAGCCTGCAATGGTCAATCCCGTTGCTTAGTCCCTCCACCTATTTGGGAGAATGGTTTTTGCACCTAGAATCCGTTATTTTTACATTCGTAGGTTCTTCTGGTTCGCCAAGTATAATCAACTAAGATCTCGCCTTCCTCAGAGTATATCCTCGCAGGCCCAAGGCAGCATATTTTGCCTTCCTGTTGTGCTGAAATATGATGCTTTTAAACGGAATATTATTCAGCGAATCACAACTTCTGACAAGGTCCGTCTGCAGCAACTATTTAGTTATTTGCGGTTAGGATATAGGATGCCCTCATTCTTGTTGAGCGCAATGCAGCGGCTAATCGGCACGTCCTACGTAGACCTAGGGATTCTCCGCGAGCTGTGGATTTAACGCTTGCCTAACAACCCTCAAGCTATCTTTGCAGTAGCAAATGACCTACCACACACAGTAATTGCAGATCTGGCAGACCGCGTCATCGAACAGCACTAGCCAGCGACTGAAACCAAGCCACCTAAGCAGCTTTGTGCTGGCGCAGCCACACCAACACCCGCGACTAGCCAGCCATAGGCAATAGACACAGATAGTAGATAGCGACGCAGTTAGCGTCGCTTTAGCGCCAGGTCGACGGACTAACTTTAAACCATAAACACCGCAACCGCTCTGGATCATTGCCCGTCGCACAAAACCTGTTGCACAGGTTACTGTTTTTACCGAACGCGTTTTGGTAATAAAACACGTAAGTGCGTACAGCCATATAGCTACTCCGCTACAGATGATCCGCCACGCCGGCCTGTACTGGCCACAAACCAAGTCAGCAAAGCCCATAGTCGTCTTATCTACATTAAGGATTAGGATTCTAAGACCCAGTTCTTGGTTGATACCAGGGCGGAAGTCAGCGTCAATCCCGGTATGTCAGGTGAGATTATCACTTCCCTGTCGACAAGTCCCAACGCCGCCAATGGCACGCCGATAGCCACCTACGGTCATCCGTCGCTTACCCTGGACCTAAGTCTTCGGCGCACGTTCCGCCGGGAATGCACCGTCACTGCAGTCCCCACTGCAATCATCGGAATTGACGTTCTCGGGCATTTTGATCCCTTGGTCGATGCGAAACGCAAGGCGCTAGTCCACACGACAACGAAGCACAGTGCTCGTGGTAGCACCACCGATACCGCATCTATAACACAAGTCTTTGCCTTTCCGAAGACCCACCAGACTACGCCAATCGCTTATCCCAGTATTCCAAGTTCATTCAGCCAATGAACGCAGATTTGCTTATGGCATCCCAAGTCATGCACCCCATATGGACGAATGGCCTACCCGTCTCATGCGGTCCACGCCGACTATCGCCCGTGAAACTAGAAGCAGCTAAGCCGATGTTTGAGCACATGCTTGAACATAGAATAATCCGCCCTTCCGAAGGCCTTTGTTTCTTGCAAGTGCAGATGGTCCCAAAGAAATCTGGTAACTGGCGCCCTTCCGGTGCTTACAGCGCACCAAATCGAATAACCGTACCAGAGACGTATCGTAACCCACCGATGCAGGACCTTACCGCATGCCTCACAGGTAAGATGATGTTCAGCAAGATCGATCACCAGGTACCTGTAAAAAAATGTCATTCTTAAAACAGCTGTTATCACACCTTTCGGATTGTTTGAATTTTTAAGAATGCTAGTTGGAAGGTGCAACGCTGCACAAACCTTCCAAAGCTTCATCCACGAGGTCACTCTTGGACTAGACTTTGCCTATTCCCACCTCGAGGTTATTTTAGTAAATACATAAATTTTTTAATCTCGAGGTTCAGCGGGACATGCCAACAAGACATGATCAAATAGGTACGCTCAAAGCTGTAGCGATCAGAGGTGATCAACTTTGTTTTTGCCACTGTAAAGTGTAAAAAGTGATATAAGGTTGTGATGATTGTTGGACCTCACAGTTGGAACAGATTGTTAATGTAAATGTAAAAAATGTTGTTAATCACGTTATGTGATATTAGAATTAATTCCAAGTAAATTGTTATGGCTTGAAGCTGACATTCTGTGCTGTTACTTGCAGTCAGCAGTTATCCGCTTTTTATCCTGGTGTGTATGGTTCTTCCTGCGGTCGCGTTGGGTTTCCGTCCGGGTCACTCAAGCGGCGTGTTCTTTGCGATTGTAATTATCCGAGTTGCTAATTATGGGCCATTCAGTAATTGAAGGATTGTTCTAGCCTAGTGGAAGTATCTGTGGAAAACTTGGAAAGAGACGCAACTGACAGTCTGTCAGTCCATCGGAACAAGAGCACCTTGACCAACGTTAAGCTCGCTTCCAGCGCTTGACCCAACACGGTGTCACAGGCAACCCGGTTAAGTGCGAAGTCGATAAATCAAAGGTATAATTGCTAGGCCACATCGTATTTTTGTCGGGTATTAAAGTCCGTCTTGATAAGATCCAGGCAATCAAGGGCTTCCCAGCACTTCGTTCAAGCACCTCCGTTAAATTTGTGGTTTGGTCAACTACTATCGGAGCTTCATTCCGCGCTGTGTTCTGTTTATGCAGCCGCTGGCCGACCTACTCATCGGGAATAAACGTAAGTTCGCTTTCCCTAACACAGCACAGAGAGCCTTCGCCGAGCTTAGGAATGCTATCTCCAACACAGCCTTCCTCGCTTATGCCGGATCGACCGCGCCCCTTCCTATTACGACTGATGTCTCTGACTACGCGGTAGTAGCCGTCTTCCAAATCACCTTAATAGGCATCGGCATGCTTTTGGGTTCTCCTCCAAGCGCCGGTAGCCGGCTGAATCTCGCTACAGCACGTTTGGCAGAGAACTGCTTGTCATTAAACTAGTCATTCGTCACTTCCGGCACACACTTGAAGGCTGCGCTTCAACGGACCACGCTGACCACAGGCCCTTTACCTTCGCCTTCAACTCAGTTTGCGACAAATATTCACTTCGGGTAATAAGACATCTAGATTTTGTCACGCAGTTCACTGTTGTCATGCGTCATGTCTTAGGTGTCACCAATCCTGTCGTCGGCTCTCCCTCGCGCGCCAACCTTACTCTCCAGTCTTTGCTTACCGTCGAACTTGCCGCCATGGCATCGGCTCAGTCTCAAGCTGAAGACACACAACGCACGCTGCAGTCCACTTCGCTGCATGGGCGACATGTTCCTCCCCAAACCACTGAAGGAACCATTCTCTTTGATACGTCCACCGATTGTCTTATTCCCCCTGTGCCCGTCTCCTTCAGACACATAGTCATTGGCAGACTGCACTCACTATCACATCCCGGTATCAGTGCATCATTAAAACAGGGCACCGAACGTTTCGTTTGGCCAAGCGGACAAAAAGACATTCGTACCCGGGCTCGCGCCTTCAATGCCAGCGCTGCATGATACACCGTCACATCCGCACTCCGCTTGGGTTATTACCTGCAGCGGACTCTCGGTTCTAGCATGTACACATTAACCTAGTATGTTCATTGCCTCTTTCACGCGGAATGGTATATAATCTTACAAGGGTCGACCACTTCACCAGATGGCCAGAAGCCATTCCAGTAACAGACTGCACAGCTGTGACTGTTATCCGGACCTTCTTTGACCGGTGGGTTTCGTACTACTGGTACCCACCCACCATTAAAACTGACCGACGAAAGTCTTCCAACTATTCACATGTCGATAGGTTCTACCAACTTTTAGGCTGTCGCCGCATTCACACACCAGCGTAGCACCCAGCGGCCAACTGGTTGGTTTGCTGGCTTCCCTAGACAGCTTACAGCCTGGCTCCACGCCTCTTCCTACCCTAACTGGAGCGAAAACGTTTCGCTCGTAGTCTTAGACATGCGCAGCAGAATCCAGGCTTATTCGCAAGGTGCGCCAGCAGATCTGGTCTACGGCACAACGCTAAAGTTACCAAGAGAATTTCTGTCACTTTCCGCATTGTCGGGTGTGTTCCGCCTAAATTTGCGTCCTCTCTAGCTCAACACATGCGTCACTACGCGCGACCCCACCCAGTGACCAGACTAGAGGTGTGCAAATGCACAGCGGACAGTGTACCTGCACTCAAATCTCCCTCCGAACCGGCTCAGTGCGGCGCCCTCTTCAGCCTCCCTACACTGACCCTTTCAGAGTAACGCAACGGACTCCGAATGATGTTACCTTAGACCTGAATGGTAACCGAACAACAGAGTCCATCAAACGCCCCAAAGTGGTTTTCTTTGATGAACCACTTGCAACCCATCCTGATGCTATCACACAAGCACCCGCACCTGCTGTGACTTCCCGAGCACTAGGTATCCCGATGCCCTCCGTTCTCCTTGAGCCTCAAGCTATCTAGCCTCCACCCCAAGTAACGGACTGAAGCGGTGGACAGGTCAAAAGTTCCGTCCGCTTTTCAGATTTTGTTTATCTTTGTTATTTCCACGAATACGCCTATTTACTCTGTATTGCTAAAGGTGCGTCTCATCCACAAACGTTTTGCAAAATCAACAGAAATCCAAAAGATATTAAAAACTTGAAAGGCGTATTTGCTCTTATCATGAACGCCATGTATCCTCTCCGGCGCCCATCCACTACCCCGACCCTTGCCCACCCCTTCGAGTTCTACCTTTCCAGAAACTCAACCGTTGGAACTGCCAAAGCAACCCACGAGCGGCTAGTCAACAGGCTTAGTGCAACCTTCGCTGACTCGCCAGCCTACCCAAGGCCTCCTTCTCCGCCCAAGGCACAGAGAGTCTCCCTCGGCCACAGACTGCCAAGGAAGGGCTGTTCCAAAAAAGCTTCGCAGAGCTTTGTCGACCAGGGCGCCAGAATTTCTTGGTGGGACGTGGACGGTGTACCGGAGTGCGGTGGGGCGGTGATACCTCCCAAGCGCAACGTTGGGTCTGCAGCATAGGGACCGCCCGTTGACCACTTTTCTGGTCTAGCCAGTATTTGCAGCCCGATCAGCCCGGCCCGACGGCCCACCGATAGTACACTCTGGTCCACATGTTCATTATAAATACTATATAACAAAAGCCTGAATCCAGTGAACGCTGCTACATACCCCACCTTGAGAGTTCTTGCTCGAGCCCACGCAATTATCCCGACCAATCCTCACTTTCCGTTTGCCCCACTAAGGGCTCCATCGTAGGCTTCCATCCTTTAGCCTTCTGGGGAGACCATTGTAGTCTACCGGAAACTGGGCTCTTTCAGTATTTTGCAACATGGGATTTTACAGTTGCTTTAACCTTCAAAAACTTCACTTATTTTACCGACTGCACATCCATTGCCACAACGTGTTTTGGTGAGTAGCTTGCTACACCGTTGCTCGCGCTGGTTGATTCGCTTCCTATATTTGTAGCCTGCATAATATGCTTTGGGTTCAGTCGCCTTTAACTTCTATCCGGTTCCGTAGTTGACACGTCTCTTACGCGTCAGTGATTAAGGACTAGTACCCCATGCTCCACCTAACAGACCTCGGCACTTCTAAGTTGGATTGACTCTGCTTGCTTCCGCAAAGGAGTGAAAAAAGCACCAGAACAATGTTTCACTTTAGTGGGTCAACAACAATTACACATGTTGAACTGTAAGCACAATATCTTTGGGAAAGAGTAAACCAACACTCTTTCAAGCCCATTATGAAGGCTAGCACAGACTCACATTCCACTAAAACAGAAGTAAGTTTATTCCAGACGTTAACTACTCGGTGCGTATCAAAGTCTGCCCTAATGTCCAAACAAGCCGTATGGTTTTTGAGCTTCAAGCGATGCACGCGCAGATGATCGGACCTAGTTAACTCAGACAGATGGGTGGGGCTAATATCCATAGGTCCCTTAATGATCCTTAACTTCGCTATCAAATCCCCTCTCAACATGGGCCCTTTCAAAGAAAATAATCACAAGCCACTTAGACGATCCGCGTAAGAATTCATTCGTTGCACTTCTATCATCCTGGTCGCAAGATTCCGAATCTTTTATACACACATGGTTTCACTACGAAGGTACGGTGCCGAGACGTGAACACAACACTCCAGATGGGGCCTGATTACCGCTTTATATAAGGGCAAGGATATTTCTGCTTTAGTGTTATTCAGCGCACTCCTAAGATGAAACAACTATTTTCGCGCTTTGTTGGTAGCATGATCACAATGTGCCGACGGCCTAAATATCTTCACTATGATGCCTCCTAGATCGCGGATTTCATCAGTGCACTGCAATGATAGGGATCCCGCAGGGGGCTGCAGTGCAATTCCGCTACCACGATTGGTCAATAGTTGACATTTATTTGCATTCAGATGTAGAGCCCATCGGCTCGACCAATGCAACACAATGATGATGTCCTTAGCCAATATGGCTCGGTTTCCCCTACTAACTAGCTTTGAGTCACCTGCAAGTTATAGCAGGGATCCTTATGAAGAGGAGACAGGTCATTTTTAACCATAGTAAAAAACCATGTTCCCCGTACCGAAATTTGGGGAACACCGCTATAGGCATTGCCCACACCAGAGCTTGCTTCCCCAACCCTGACTGAATGTCATTCTACGCAATAATTCGGAAAGCCACAGTAATATTTGAGGAAGAAAGCCAAACCATGTCAGCTTCGCAATTAAAAATCAATGATTAACTGAGTCAGAGGCTTTATTGAAGTCCAAATAGCATACCTATACCAGCATCCCACTATCAAACCATTGGCTAATCGCATCTAAAAAGCACGATCACTTGGCAAGACAGGAGTTGACAGTGTAACTATGGTAGAGCAGCCAAGAGGTATTGGATAATGCTATGGCAGACTTACGGGAGGATTTCAGTCAACTTATTAAGGATGTGGTAAGGATTAGTATGGTGTAGTGGTAGCGTGTTGGATTGCCATGCCGGCGGCATCCTTTTCGAATCTTGGAAATGCCGGCTTTTTACTCACTCCGGTGGCACATATACTAGACTTGCTAACATACAGTGAAGCTTGCTATGGTTCCTGCGCAAGGATAACATACAACATTTATGACTTTAAAGACCTGCTGCGCTTAAGTATCCACATCTCGTCGTATTTCGCCACTTTTGATATACGTGTATATGCGATATTTCAATAACAATTACATGCATAGGGGTACAATAGTTCAGGCATCGCCGCAATTGATTGACTGCATTCCAGATGCATTCCTTTCTTCTGTCTGTGTGGCTGTCTGTTCGTTTCCTTTTTTTCCCGAGTCTGTCACAGGTACGGCGACACGCACCCAAGGAATTGTCCTCCGTTTCGACAACAATACAAGGCACACAGTTCCTTTACCTGGACATGAGCGGAAAATTAGCTACCTTTTTACAACATACTTATCGGACAAATCAATCAATATCTTGCACTGATACAATTCTTTCGCGGCATGAACCACTGAGTTCAATTTACCTAACAATACTTCTTCCACATGTCTCTTGACTGGAGGACTTTTGACTACGGAAGGCAATGCTCCTGCCAATACAAAGCTTGAACAATCGGTCATTCTAAGTTCTTCAATCCGCTTTGACCGCTCAAATGGCCATGGTTTCCCCTATCTCTAATCAATTTCACTACATACCCCGGGGGATCTGCGATTCTTTCTTCGGAACCTATCCTGTCCTCCAAGACTTCAACATATTTCAACGTATATTCTTCAAGACTTCACGCGGTTCTGCAGACGATCAACACACCATATCCAGAAAGAAGGCTTAGTTCCTGACCTACCAATCTGGCGCAGGAGAGGACCCAGGCACGCAATGGCCACTCGCATAACGAATCAGTCAGCAGAAAAATGGGATGCAACTTGACTGCGAATAACAGAGCAAAAAACGTACAACAAGAAACATAGCCAGTTACAACTTGCCATTCAATGGATTGGCGGCAGTGTTTCAGGACGTGGTGGGCTTTCGCCTGGCAAGCGTTTCCCCTAGAAAAAGCCACAAATGTCCGTTTAACAACACTGCAACGTGGCGAATGTGACTTGCCACCGAATAAAGTCACAGCCCATAACTTCACACTGGCAGCTCAATTAGAATCTTCAAATGGATCACTCAGGATTCTTTATCTATTATTAGTCGAGGTATGACTGCGATATATGGCAGAGCGATTATGGCTAAACAAATGGATCCCGATCCCACTACAACCAAATCGTTCTTTCGCATGTTCACCAGTGCACAGTTCCAAGCATGGACATATGAACAATTTTCTACTGTCACTACAGTTCCCACAAAATGTCTGTACAGCTGTACATTCTTGATCATGCCTCAATTGGCGTGCCTCGCATAGTCGAGAATAAAATATTTATTTATTTATTTATTTATTACATGAAGGCTTCGCCACATTCCGAAATCATCCTTGCATCTTGTTCTAGGTTAGGATGGAAAATAAGTTTACATAAGTAAGGCCTATATCCATGTGTTTATTATAATTTGCGTTCTTAATACATTTATACCACCGCTTTTGTTCCATTTTATCTGACTTGCAGCCAGGCGTTCAAAATACGGAACTTGGACTGAACACACTCACACACGCATACATTCAGGACCACTAAGTGCGCTCATTTTCACAGCTTCAAGTATACGGCCACCTAAGAATTGACTTTCTCTGAATAATTACAATTTCTGCTGGTGTTTAACCACTTGTTAATCGTTATCTATTAAAATTTGCATTTGTCACCGATGCATCAAATGACCGCTTACTATTGCATTTTCCTGCTGGTTGTAATTCCTTAAGACCAGCAATAATATTACAGCATTCAACGTGGCCTAACTAAGCATAGATTTAGAGAACACAGAAGTCAGTTGGGCAGACTGCCAACCTCTCGTACCTAAATTCTTGTTAGTGGCGCAGCTGACGGTCCCTAGCTTAGTCAAGGTTCGCAGTAGTCGTTGATGCCGGTCGAGGATGGTAGGATCGTAAAGAGTCAGATGCATAATTGTGCAGGTGAGTAGAATGTTCAAAGTATCTGGGATCTGATTTTGTATACTTTTCCTGAGTGTGAGGCTTTCGTGTCCAGCTATTCACGTTGGTGGTCAGCCGTGAGGGTGGGTGCAGTGGAGTCAAATTGAGGTGAAGTCATGGCCTAGGTTTCGTCCCGTCGCATGCGCAAAAGCAGTTCCCTAGTCCACTCCCGGATCTCCAAGCATTTTCTGACCTAAGAGAAAAGGGAAAGAGGAGAACATCTGAAAGTAGATCGCAACGAACAAGCTTGGAACAAAGCGTTGCGGAAGTCCTATGTTATGACACTTCGATTTGAGACCAACTGATGAACCATGTGCAACAATTATATTGCTTAATATGCCGGTTGGTGAAACCAGAAAACAATAACCGAATGGGTAGATTGCTGTCATTTACTTAGAGAGTAACAGCACATTTCCTGAACGCAGTCCACGAAGTATTAGTTTACTGGGATGCAGCTATTGTATGGGAAGGTGGCAAAGCGAAGGTTCAAAGACGGGCGGCGAGTAAATTGTGAATAAACAGCAGGATGTTTACCTAGTTCGCTACGGAGCGCAAGATAGTAAGTATCAACAGCTTACGACGAGGGACAGTCAAAGAAGTTTCATTGGTGGTAACGCAGAGGAAACCGAGAACTGAAGCACGGAGTGCAATTATTCATTGGATCTATATATGTAAACACGTCAAGCAGTGGTGCGGCGGAGAGGTGCGCAGGTAACCACAGGGGAGGAATAATGTATTAGGAGATTTGGCTCATATACTAAGCACTGTGACCACAAGTGCAGACTGACAATAACAAACTATGAGGCTGTTATGTGCCAGGAGTATGCGACACATAGAAGGCAGTGGCTGTAATAAGCAAACCTTAGCAACAGGTCCAGTCAGGCGCGGAAAGGAAGCTCTGCGGAAGATTTAGGATAACTCGTTTCCGCTAGCTTGTCGGGGCTACAAAAACACAAGCGGCCAGTTGTTGTAGAGAAAATGTGAGGTGGGCACCTTCGCCACGTACATTAAAGGCTTAAGTAGAAGGTGAAGTAAAGGTGGCCTATAGTTGCTGTATAAAAGGTAATGAACCAGTGGTTGCGTAGTATGGTGTGGCAGCAGCACCTCAACGGATTAATTGATTAACACGCTAATGACGTTAAGCTGTGAACAGCTAGGGTAATTAGACCAAATAAAAGTTAAAGGGTATAAGCCGGTTAAATTGCGACGCAGATGTCGCTCGCTATCTTGAGAGGAGCGCAGGGTCAAGTAAGCAATCAAATTTGCGTGCGAAAGCCATAAGTAAAGGAACTAAGTACCACAGCTTTAAAGAAACTAGTACTGCGGAGTCACCTCTGGAATGGACGAGTGGTAAGATGGGCAGCAGCACCAAATGGTGCTAGGGTAGCTTGAGCAAGGGAAGACCAAAGGAGGTTGACTCCTTCAAGCCCAAAAGTTAAGGAAGTTGCAGCGAGTAAGGGATAGCTAAACCCACGGAAGGTGAGCCTAAGCAGTGTCTGTGAGCTAACCAATTGAGCTTGGTTTGCTCGCCAGACAAGAGCTAAGGATGATTCATGGAGAAACGGCCGCGAACTAGCGTATTACAAGCAGGCAGTATGGTTGTTAGAGACGCCAGAGCATCTGAGGCTAACGTGCAACGGCGGGCAGTTAATTTAGCCGCGCTAGGGCGCTTAGTGAATAGCGCTAATATAGACTGAGTCAGGGGAAGCCAGTCGGAGCAGCACTTCTGCAAGTAGTAAAGTTCAAGACGATGTATCGAGCAAGGGATAAAGGAACACGTTGGAAGGAGTGTTTGTGCGCTGACCATTTGAGATATCATTGCCCACAAGCAGTGGGATAAAGAAGGTTCGTTGCTTAAAAGACAGCAAACTGACGGGTGTAAGCATACCTTGCGGTGTTGAAGACGTCAGAGCGCAGCGGCGCGCAGATAATCGTCATGGTAGCTTGCCAATAAAATACTGCTAAGGTAAACGGAGCCAGGGAAGTATAAGGGACTAGGATCCTATATCAGCATGCGTCAAAGGGGTTGCAAAGAGTAATGAATAACTGAAAACTGGCAAGGAGAGACTAAAGAGCGTGTGAGCACAAGGTGGAGGATGTATGTCGACTGAGCCGCGTGTATCTTAGTAGGCTCTGCAACCTACTGCAATAGGTGACACGCAAGGACAATTTCAATGGAAACAGAGACAAATTACGGTGGAGAAGGATGGCAATGGACTAAGTCACCAAATACACCAGCAAGGTTAACGCCTCCCAGAATCAGGCAGTCCCCGCTATCACCATTCTTCGTGATAGGTTTCAGCAAGCTGGCTCCGAAATCTGTGGGGCTCTGGAGATGACCCCAACGAAAAGGCATGCATCCATCACAGCCGGCACCAGTGAACTTCAGAGCCGCTATCATTGTCACTGATCGCTTCCACTAACTGCCCCCGGGATCCTCTTTACAGTTTTAAGCCAACCATCGCCAGACCTCGCTACAGATCGATCGGCCTGGGATATGTGATACCCAGAAATATACACCTCAGAGTCAGGGAAGTCCGGCGCTAACCAAGTCTCTGTGAAAGCCATTAGGTCCGGGCGACTGTCAGAAGCGAGAAGTTGAATCTCAACAGGTATGTCACATAGGCTACATACATTAGCATAAACCACACTCAATGCAATCTTAAGCCTAGTCACCCGGGGACGAAGAAAGAATGGCTACCAGCGCACCCTCGGTGTCCTTGGAACCACCCTATAATCCACAATGTGGGGTATTGTTCATCATTTGCTCGTCGTTTCCTTAGCACAGCAACAGCAGTTTTCATTCGGATCTGGTTCGCAGGGGAGAAGTCTCGTGGTTCATAGAATATTTCACTCTTAAAACGTGGTGACCGTCACAGCACAAGGTAACATTAATCTTCATTTCAACTAATTAAATAAATAGTTTATTCTCAATTTCATAGAGACACACCAATGCATGCATGATCAAGATTTAAAAACAGATGTGTTTCACGACGATACATTGGGTTCAATCGTGTGTTGTTGAAACGATGTCGGGAAGAGCTGATATGTGAAACTAGTCGACTTGCCAGTATGTACTTGTGGGCAGTGACTTTCTTTAGTGGCGAGTCACATCCGCCATGTCGCAATGTTGTTAAACAGACATTTGTGGCTTTTTATATTGAGAATGCTTGCCAGGCGAATACCTACCACGTCCTGCAACACTGCCGTAAAGCATTTTGAACATTAATGTTGAACTGGCAAAGCCGCTTGACAACTGGTTTTACCTTCGGTTTTTCGCAGAGTAATGGCTTCTAATTCCCTCTGTTAGTTGGACAGGTAATTTGATCGGGGTCGCCATGATTTTTGTGGTCGGTGGAGGAGAGGGACGTCGCGATTATTCTTCTTGTTGTATGTCCAGGTGAGCAAAAGTTCGACTTTTCCGCTGTCCAGATTTTTCAGATGTATAATGTATGGGAGTATGAGGATATGTCCAGTTCTCCATACTGGACAAGGGTTATGGTGTTTGTCGTTCGGTCCTTTCGGAGTTCTACCATGCTCCATGTAAATCCTCGTGGGTGGTTACGTCCGTCTTGGGCCAAAACTGTTCCTCAGTCCAATCCCAGGTCTCCAAGAAGCTCCGGACCTCGGAGAAATGGGAAAGTGAGGAACAACCGAGAGAAGACCGCAAGCACAAGCATGGAGTTGAACATTGTTCATGTCTTGTGTTACAACGTTTGGGCTTGAGACAAAAGCATGTACACTGTGCAACAATAATTATGCTGAAAATGTCTTTTGAATATCCTATAGAATCATTAACCATATGGGTGGATTGCTAACGCCTGCGTAGAGACAAGAGCGTTGTACCAGTAAGTAAAGTACGAAGTATCGGTTTAGCATGAGCCAATAATTGCGTGGGGCGAGAGCAAAGAGAGTTAGAATATTGGTAGTGCTTGTCAGGTGCATGAACAGCACGTAGCTAGCGTACTCCGAGAGGGAGCGCACAATAAGTGAAGATGCATAAGTTGCCGCGAGAGAGACCTAAAGATCAATTGGTGGCAGGGCAGCGGAAAGATTGGATGCAGATATTCTAAAGGAATACAGGTTATTGAGATAAGGAGTGGCTCCTAACAAGCATTGGATCATCGCATATGCATGGGGCCTACGGCCGTTAGCTGCTTCTGAACAGAGATTCCGAATTTACGACGACCGACAGATGGTGGCGCTAGGAGAGAATCAGCGGCCAGATGGAGCCATTCTAATCAGACGCTTGGTCATTAGTGTATGCCTATAGCGTCGCTGAGTGTATCTACAGGCTAGTGAAGGTAAGTGATAGACATTCCAGCGGAATGTATAATGGAGAGACAAGGAGTGTATCCAAGTAAGCTGATGATCTGCGCAGAAGGGACATGGAGCATACGGCGAATTGCTGTAGTAATGAGTAAGATAAGAAGAGCGGCAAGTGGTGGCGCTAGGATGGAGAGTATCAGTGGCAAGCAAAGGCATTCGTGTTAAACTTACTGAGAACCAGTGGATACCTACAGGGACAGAAGAAGTCAAAAAACCAGTGAAGATGTGATGCACACAATTCAAGAGAGTAAGTGTTAGAGAGATAAGGAGTGACTCCTGGCGCAAAGATTAATGTTACCAACAATGACTCGTTGCAGCTGAAAGTGGTGACATAGGTAATAGAAAGAACTGATAATGAAACTAAGGGAGAGAGTTTCAACGGCTGGCAATGGCATTGCGGTGAAGCCTTACAGTTGCTTGTGGATACCTAAAGTATCTCAGAATAAGTCAACAGCCTGCAAATGTATGTGACGCACGCAGTCCCAGTGAGGAGTAGAAAAGAGACTATTGGAAAGCTCCGGATATGCGCAGAGATAGTCGGAGCTTAATTAGGATGGCTCATGCTAAACAGAGGTGCCCAAGGTAATACGAAGTGCCGTTAATGGTACTGAGGGAGAGAGAATATCGTCGGCTAGCAATGGCATTGGGTTGAAGCTATCTAGTTGCTAGTGGATACCTAAAGTGTCCCAGAATAAGTCAGCAGACAGCAAATGTGTGTGAAGAAGGCAGTCTCAGAGGATGTAGGTTGGAGATAGAAGAGAGTGATTACGAGCAAGCTCCGGAGATGCTTGGAGCCTACGACCACAAGTTGCTACTAAATAGAGATGTTGAGGTTAATATGATCGATAGATTATGGCGCCATGAAAATCTTTCGGTGGTCAGATATAACCATCTTATTAAGCAGATTGGTCACTAGTGGATTCATAGTGTCTGCAGAATACATCAGCAAGCCATCAAAGGTAAGTGATACAGGCATTCTAAAAGATTACAGGATGAAGAATCACGGAATGTCTACTAGTAGCGCTGGATATGTGCAAAGATGTATGGAGCCTACAACGAATCACTGCAGAAGGCGTGATGATGATAAGAGGAACGGAGGATAATATTGCTAAAAGAGAGCACCCGTGGACAGCAACTGAATTCTCATTGAGCCTTCTAGTTCTTATTGGATACTTACAGTGGTAGGTGGGTCAACAGACATGCGTAGGTATGTGATGCAAACCATTCAAGGGAGTAGGTGTTGGAGAGATAATGAGTGACTCCTAGCGCAATGATGAATGCTAACTACAAGGACTCGCTGCAGTTGCAAAGTGATGACGTAGGTAATACGAAGAACTGATAACGGTACCAAGGGCGAAAGCGAGTATCGACGGCTAGCAGTGGTATTGGTTTGAAGCCTTCTAGTTGCTAGTGGATCCCTGGAATGTCCCAGAATAAGTCAAGAGAAAGCAAAGGTGTGTGATGCAGGCAGCCTCAAAGGATGTAGGTTGGAGATAGAAGAGAGTGACTCCGAGCAAGCTCCGGAGATGCTTGGAGCCTACGACCACAAGTTGCTACTAAATAGAGATGTTGAGGTTAATATGATCGATAGATTATGGCGCCATGAAAATCTTTCGGCGGTCAGATATAACCATCTTATTAAGCAGATTGGTCACTAGTGGATTCATAGTGTCAGCAGAATACATCAGCAAGCCATCAAAGGTAAGTGATACAGGCATTCTAAAAGATTACAGAATGAAGAATCACGGAATGTCTACTAGTAGCGCTGGATATGTGCAAAGATGTATGGAGCCTACAACGAATCACTGCAGAAGACGTTATGAATATAAGAGGAACGAAGGATAATGGTGCTAAGAGAGAATCAGTGGACAGCAACTTAGTTCGCATTACGCCTTCTGGTTTTTATTGGATACTTACAGTGACAGAGGAAGTCAGCAAACATGCAAAGGTATGTGATGCAAACGATTTAAGAGAGTACTCGTTGGAGAGATAAGGTATGGCTCCTAGCGCAAAGAGGTGTGCTGCCAACAAAGCCTCGATGCAGCTGAAGAGTGGCGACATAGATTATAAGAAGAGCTGATAAGGGTACCAAGGGAGAGAGAGAGTATCGACGGCTAGCAATGGCATTTGGGTGAGGCCTGCTGGTGGCTAGTGGAAACCTAAAGTGTCCCAGAATACGTCAACAGACAGCAACTATGTGACGCAGGCAGTCCCAATGGATGAAGGTTGGAGATAAAAGAATGTGGCTTATAGCAATCTCTGGATATGCGCAGAGATGATTGGAACCTACGACCACAAGCTGCTACTAACTAGAGGTGCTGAAGTAAGAGGTGGACAGATCAGGCGTTATGAAAACCTTTCGGTGGCCAGTTGTAACCGCTCATTTAAGCAATTTTGTCACTAGTGGAATCCTAGTGGCACAGAATATAACAGCGGCCATCAAAGGTGCGTGGTACAGGCATTCTAAATAAATATAGGATGGAGAAACACGGAATGTCGCCTAGTAGCTCTGGGTATACGCAAAGATGTATGGAGCCTACAACGAATCACCGCAGAAAACGTGATGAATAAAGGAGGAACGAAGGATAATGGTGCTAATGAGAGAACCGGTGGGCAGCAACTGAATACGCATTAAGCCTTCTGGTTATTAGCAGATAGTTACAGTGGCAGCGAAGGTTTGAGATGCAAACAATTCAAGTGGGTAAGTGTTGGAAAGCTAATGAGTGGCTCCTAGCTCAAAGAGGTATGCTATCTACAATGATTCGCTGCAGCTGCAAAGTGATGACGTAGGTAATACGAAGAACTGATAACGGTACCAAGGGCGAAAGCGAGTATCGACGGCCAGCAGTGGCATTGGTTTGAAGCCTTCTAGTTGCCAGTGGATGCCTAATGTGTCCCAGAATAAATCAACTAACAGCAGATTTAGTTGACGCAGACGGTCCTAAAGGATGGAGGTTGGAGGTAAAAGAGTGGCTTGGAGCGTACGACCACTGGCTGCTTCTAAACAGAGATTGAACTTAAGACGATCGACAGATAGTGGCACTAAGACAAGCTATCAGTGGCCAGATGTAGCCATTCTAATAAGCGCTTGGTCATTAGCGTGTATCTGCAGTATGACTGAATGCGTCAACATGTCAGCGAGAGTAAGTAATACAGGCATTCCGTAATGGGAGAGGAAATCCAGAGCCAAACAAGTAATAGAAGTAAAGGGAACATGTGGTTAATGGAAGCGCGATTAAAGGAGAATATTCAATGTTGTCGTGAGTCACAGGGCAACAAGTATACTAGAGAAGGTGTCAGCTTGGCCATTAAGATATACTTGGGCAACGTCAACTGATAGTTATGGTCTTACGCACGCCGGCTTTCCCATCTAAGTAGTAGCCAGTTAAGTTGATGCGATTAGCTAGAGGCGGATGTCTCAAGCTAGCCAGGTGTGGGAGGTTTGAGGGATTGCATAGGCATTCGGTATCCAATGGCTGGTGCCTAGGTGATGGAAGACTGTAGGGGTTGTTGGAAGAAGCAGGCAGGTAGGAATAATAGGAGTCGGGAAGGGGATAGTGTGGGCAGGTAAGAAGCGGCGATTATAAGTGGTCTGGTCCAGTTTCAAAAAGCTCGTCTTCGGGACAGTTGATATTCAGTAGTTTGGAAACTTGTGTGACAGAGAGGTATTTGCTAATAGAGAGGCGGATTTGGTTTATATTCATAGATGCCCTTATTGTGAGAAACAACCTATTCCATACGTGTGCGTATCTGTAGAGGTAGAAGTTGGAACAAATACTACTGCGCGTTCTTGGCAAGATAATGGAATGGGGTCTATCACGTAGGGGGTACGAAGTGGTATGTGAGTCTGAGACAGGGGTTAGTGGGCTCCCATTGGGATTGTTGATGAGCGAG